>OY856409.1:1756179452-1756779452 GCA_963693085.1 Alisma plantago-aquatica
TTGTCAATAAAGTTATTGAATTGGATACACATATTTGACAAATATAAAACTTTCCCTGGTGCATATATTAATTTGACCCTTTAGAAAGTCTGCCTCACATTTTTAACATGAACTAAAAAGTTCAAAAAGTAAAATTAATAATGGAGAAAACATGTCAAGGTTATATCTACAAGAGAGTTGTTATGTATATCACAACTAAAGAAGGTTGGACGTTGACCCAAAAGAGCAACCCAATGAGTCATAAAAACCAAGCTCAGTTTTACATAATGATATAATATGCCAGAAATGAAATGAAAAACGGACTGAGCGGCCGATTAATCGGCCAAACACCCAGCCCATTCGATTTTTGCTAAAATCGCTAGTTAACTTTTTTGTAATTAATCGGCCGTTTTTTCCCGTTTTTTACCTGTTTTTTCCGTTTTTTTTGCCCGTTTTTTTCCCACTTTTTGGCCGTTTTTTGTCCATTTTTTGTAAATTTTGCTGTACACCTGTAACTTTATATAAACTATATGGCCCCAAGTATTACTGACTATAATATATTAAACTTAAATATCCTATGATAAGCCTAGTCTAATAGAATGCATACTTGTATGCAAGTTGGGATAATAGGGTACTGTTGTAAAGTGTAATTTATACAAGTAAAATATATGTAATGTAACTATTATCTAATTTTAGAATGCATACTTTAGTTAATTGTACTGCTGTAATGTATGACTAATTGATGATATGCACATATAACAATAAGTTAGAAAGGTATCTAATAATGAGTCTATTGTTTACTGTATGCAAGTTGGGATAATAGGGTACTGTTGTAAAGTGTAATTTATACAAGTAAAATATATGTAACTATTATCTAATTTTAGAATGCATACTTTAGTTAATTGTACTGCTGTAATGTATGACTAATTGATGATATGCACATATAACAATAAGTTAGAAAGGTATCCAATAATGAGTCTATTGTTTACTGCTTAACTATGTAAACATGTGATGCAAAAATATTTCTGAATCATGTATGTGGGGTATTTTATCTATGTCAAATCTATTATTTATTATATTATGCCTATAATTATTGTCTTATAGCCATCTTATAAACTAATTGGGTGTTTTTACTGTTGGGTAGAGTGTTTAGAATCTTTAGATATATATAAAAGTTTCAAAGAGTATTAGTATTTATATACATATATATGTAATTTTGTATAAAATTATATAGGAAATTAAAACCCGTTTTTTAAAAAATCGGCCGCTTACCGCTTAACCAGTTACAAGGTGTTGTCCGCACGGTTACCGCTTAACGTTTTTTAAAACATTGTATGCCAGATTCATTGACATCCAAGTTATCATCTTCCGGATTACTTCCTGACAAGAATATTAGAAATAATTGAGAAATGTCAATCGTGTTATCCAAGAGCCTTAAAGAGAGCAAGCAACTTCTCTTAAACAGGGACGAAAGACGAGAACCCATAAATCATTTAATGCTTGAATTCTAGAACGAATGTGCATACCAAGATAAAAGAAAATCTTTGAGGCTACGTTTGGTATGTGGTGAGTGAAGGGGAGGGGAAGGAAAAAAAGGGGAGGGAGGGGACGGGCAGGTGAGGGAACACTTATGTTATTCTATTTGGTTAGCATGGGGAGGAGAAGGGGAAGAGAACATGAAAAACAATGTAAAAATAAATATCGCGTATAGAATGTTGTTGATGTAAAAATGGGGATATCTCTTCTTTTTATATTCATTATGGATATACAAGTAGTTCCCTCCATATTTTATATTTCTGACAAACTTTCTCTCCATAGTTTAGGACTTCCCTCCATGGTCCCACATTTTCCTCCAATAATTTGTCTTGCTTTACTTTTTTATGTTTGTAATGTTAATAATCTCAAACATTTAGGGTTTCCTACCAAAAAAATCTAAACCTTTTCAGTTGCCTTCTAAATTATACACAATTTATTCTAATTTTCTTTAATTTTATTTTTCTCTCTCTCTAAATTTGTTTCCAAGTTTTTCTAAATTTCCTTCAACATTCCATATGCCCGTCCAACGGTCCAAGCGACATAGAATATACGTGAAAGACTACCACTTCTCCATTATCATTGGTTGTGGGTTATGTTGATCTTTCCCACCATGTTATTATTTTTTCCTCCCACATTTCATATTTTCCTCCAACCTTTCTAACAAATTTACCATCAAGTCTTTCCCCTTGTATCCACTCCGATTCGGTGAGGAGAGAAGTGGCTGAAAATACATTTGATTCTTTCCCTTCTTTTTCCATCCATTCTCCCTCTTCCCCATCACTTTGTCCAACCAAACAGCCTAAGCCTTGTCCCCTTCCTTCCCCTCCCCTCCATTCACCATGTACCAAACAGGCCCGAGTAGAGTATGAATTCAAATTTGAGAGTGTGAATCTGCATCCAGTTCAGCTCAGGGTTCGAGTTTGAAAATCTCATTCTTGGGCAATAAACATTGTGATTATATACTTGATCATGTAAAAGCACGTAATTGGAAGATAAATAGCTTGGATTGAGGCTTAGCGATAATGGTGGCCATATGAATGGTATACGTAGCAGTAAGTGCTTGTTTCTCAGAGATTAAATATTCTATTAACAAATTAAATAGCTCGTATTCATCGGTATTGACAGACTATTCATGCAAAGAATTAGAGCTTATTTGGACAACTGCAGCTCATGCATACAAATATTTTAAAAAGATAGCCCGAATCAGTTATGAGTTATAGTTTTTTGCAAGATTGTCAGAACTTACTAAACCGACCAGTTCAAACTGGTAGGCAGCACAGTGCAGCCAAACCCTGGAACAGCTAACTTAAGTGAAACCATCCAAATACGGGAGGATCTAGACTATTAATTGCGCAAAAAATACAAGTCTTGCTCTCGTGTGACAGACTCCATGGCTCTCAATTGTTCATCCTAACTGCCTCCTTGCTTCACGTTGTGAGCCCCAACTCCCACATTTCGAGTGCAACACCACCACCAACTCTAGTTGGTCATCGTCATCTTAAGCTAAAGGAACCATCATGGCCACCTTCTGTACATGGTGCTCCCTCCTCTTTCTCATTACCTTCTCTCTACCTCGTCTCCTCCTATCATAGTTGTTGAGGCACCTGTCGAGGCGTCGCCTACCTAACTTGGAAATTTGGAGCCTAAGCGAGGAGCTGCCTAGGACTGCATGGACGGTTGCCTAGAGCGTCTCAGCAGATTCTTTGTATAATATCATTTAACATCTATTTGACATGTTAAAGTGTTTTATATGCGTTTTTTGGCTACTGCCTCACTGTTACATGTCTTTTAAGGGTGTAGAACATTAGATACACACATAAAATATCTTATATATGTTATATATTATACATATAAAAATTGCAGAATATACAAGATAGGCTAGGCAGTCTTTGCGCCTAGCCAGACCAAGCCACCACCATTACACCTATGGCTCTTACTTTTGCCTCTCCTCCTTTTCCTTCTATTTTCTCCTGCTTCTTGCTCTTGCAAGTTAATCGATTGAACCAGTGAACTGGAAAACCAATTGGCTCACTACTTCAAGCTCCCATAGTTCAAGAAACATTGTTTTTCGTAGATGCTGGTAAACACACGTGTTGCATCAAGACAACAGGATTAGGTATAAATTCAAAAGTTAATCTTGTTAGAGAAAAATCTAAATTCCAATAAAGATCGCTAGTGAATGAAGAAGATATGTGGTAATGACATGTGTGTTTGTGTGGTATTAGTTAAATGGAACCACCCCGACTTTGCCACAACTATATTTTCAAGAATTTTTTTGTGGTTATGGGTAAAAATAGAAACGATGGAAGAGAGTTTACATATGAGGATATAGGAAGTCGGGATTAAGGGTACTGGGAACAGTGAACACGATTCTAGGAGAGAGAAATAAGTGAGAGGATAGAGAGTGAGAGAGAGAGAGAGAGAATAGTTTGTTGAGGATGAGTTTGTTGTATGACTGTATGAAGATGCATTTGCTGTGGAAGAGAGAGAAATATGATCAAGAAAAGGAACGAAAAAAAAGGAGAAAACATGAGAGGAGAGGGTTAAGGAGGATGCATATATTTTGAGTTCTCACGGTATAATTGTTAAAAACATGTAAAAAAATCGATAAAGACATTATATGTGATTGTTTATGCAAGATATCCTATTTAAACATTTTAAAGATTAGATGACATCCCTCAAACTGGTTCAATATTTCCATTTCAAGAATTGGTGCAATTTTGTTAATATTGAATGAAGAGGGACTTAACATGACATCTTAATCAAGATCCAGATTAGTGACCAAGCCATTAATTCATGTTAAAAGTAATTTTCGTTCATTTCAGGTCAAGTCTATTGACAAACTCTCAGACACCACTCATGATGGAAAAGGGATAACTGAATGCTGATAGAAGAGGGACTTGCAAAGGTATAACTGTATACCAATAGCATGTTCTGGACGAGCTGAAAATTCCAGTGCATAGACAGAATCCAGTATTTCAGCTTAATTCATAGGCCGTAGCAATATACCTCTTTGTGATCGTGACAAAAGAGCCAAACCACAATCCACCACATTGTGTATTGGCAGCACTTGTTAGTGTGTCCAATCAGAGATACGTAAGGAAAAAGAAAGTCAAAGATCATCTCGATAAGCTTTAGAAATGCTTGAACTTGACGGCTTAAACTGTTCGAGGCATATCCTAGAAACTAGACTTAACCCGTAATGTGCAATGCCTTCATGGCATAAACCAGATCTAACATGAAGACGTGGCTTCTTAGGCAAGAAATAAAGACTCTAGTTGATTATCCAACACCTGGTTTGATTAGGGAGCAAAAGAACACCTGAAAATTGCAGATTTGGAGGAAGATAACGCTGCCGTGGACGTTGAGCTGAGCCCGGCCACAGAGGATGAGGCGTGACTATACGAGAACGAAGCCGCCATTACTGCCGCCACTTTGGTGAGTCACCTTGGCCTTGGCCTCCCAACAGAGGGCGGCTTGGTCGCAGAGATTAAGTTCAGGCTCCAACCCCACCCAGCAACGCCGAGGAGAAATGGCGCGCCTAGAGTAGGAGGTTGGAGGGGAGTGGAAGTGGATAGAATTGGAACAGGGCGGAGGGAAATCTCAACGTAAACCCCAAGCTGCAGGTTCCCAGGCGGGCCTGACCCGTTTTGGGTATTTGCTGAACCAACCATCCAATTTCCTGAAATTACGTCTTTATAGATGTACATCCTAATTTAATAAATGGAAATGAAATTACAGTCTTGAATATTTTCCTTAACTATTAAAATGGAACTTGACATGTCACTCGGTTATCCCTTATAAACACATGTATGATTATTCTTGTTATCTATTGTGACGATTCAAAATTATGTTAATCCTCAACTCCTGATCAGCTATCTTGGTAAACTTAATCTCTCCTTATATGAGTTAATTCGAAGATCCTAAGACCAATTAGAATCATAGTGGTTAAGATGAAAGTGAATGTACTAAGTAATTGAAAAATCTTAAGGTGGATGGTAAAATAATGGGAGCATGTGATATGAATAATAACTCCCAATTTGCATGTCAAATGAGTTGTTAAGTGTAATTTGTTGGAATGGATATGGTTTACGCTCGTTGAAGTAAGTTCTTAAAAGAGGCAAAATGAGCATGCACATACATGTTGGAAAATGTTACACACTTAAATTGCTTAAGTATTGTTTAACTAAAAACTGTATTGATTTTTTACTACACTATTAGTGTATATTTGTAGAAAATTGAATTATAAATCAAACTAGGAAAAAAATTGCACAATGGAGTCCAACTGAGAAGTTTATAGCGATTTTAGCAATCTAGGGTTCAGCAACATGATGCGCTCAGATCGACCAAGTGAGCAACTCCATTGGGGCATGCAGCTCCATCAGGTCGTGTAGCCAATGGGTGTGCAACTCCACTAGGGTGTGCAACCCCATTAGTGTGTGTGCAGTCTGATGTGGTTGTTTCTCGCTATTGTAATGTCGCCCAAAACAACCATTTACTATAAAGCGCGTCGTTATTTATTTACTTTACAATGTTTGACAAACTTTGTGTCCCTAGATTTCTATTTGGGTTTTCCACACAATTAAATTCTAAAATGTGGTAGAGGAGACCAAGAGAGTGACGCCTTTGGAGATTTAGGAGGTTTGAAGTGATCTAGGCCTAAGGGCAGCCTTTCCATGAGGATTCATGGGTAAAAGCTTATGATTCTTCTTCCCTTTCATTGATCTATGGTTAGCTTCATAGATGTTGATGTTTTTTGTTTGTTAATCTCCATCCCTCTCTCCAGTCTGCTTTTGAAGCTTGAGCTTTGTATTAAGTTTTGTCCCTTCTTCCTCTTATTTCCAAGTTTGATCATCTTAGCTAAAGATATTGATTATTTGTTATTTGGGGGGTTGCTCTTCTTCAGAAGGATTTTTGGATAAGATCCTTGCTTGAGCCTGCCAAAGCCACAACCTATCTTGCTTGTTCCTATCTATTTTGAGGTGAGTATTTATGTTGAGTAGAACATGCATATATCTTTCTGTTATCTAAGCTTCCATCAAGCTCTAAACATGATAGACCATTTCAAAGACCTAAAGTTAACCTTTTGTAATGAAATTGTAACATCCCTGACCTGGGTTATGTTCTAACCCCAGGAGTTTTGCTTAACAAAGTTGATTATATGCTTGTACTTATCCTGTGAAAAGTAATTAGGGCTCATGAGGAACTTATGTTTCAATTTTGGTCCTGTTTGAACAATGTTAAAGCAATGATTGCTTGTTTTGGACTAAAGTGCAAATTACCCAAGTTGAGGGGTTAACTTACAAATTGCATATGATAAGATGTTCCTCTGATGTTGAGACATCATAAGGATGAATATGATGTAGTAGTATGGTTTCCACAAGCCTGGACACCAAGATAGAGCTTGTTGGACAATGTTGTGCATTAAAACCTAGTTTTGGAGTAAAGTGCAATTTACCCAAAATCTAGGGTTCAATATGCAAATTACCACTTCAACAAGGTCCCTAATGTTTCTTGGCATCATGTAGAGCAAATAAAATGAGAGGGGTGCTTCATTTGAATTAAGTTGGAGGAGAGAGAATCTTGATATTAAAATAATCAAGATTAATGCCTAATTGAAACCCTAATTCGATTTAGGGCAAAAATGAATAAAAATAATTGAAGGGCTTTTAACCAAAATGTTTTGGGTTGATTTTGAATAAGTATGGACGTTCCTTTGCCAAGATAAGGAACGAAAATATCCTAAGTAGGTGAAATTCCACTCACCATTATTATAAGGAAAAGAAAACCCACTCACATATGGATATTAATATAATAAGCATTAAGGTGCTTAATTTGATTTTCTTTAAATCATGGATAATGGAGAGGAATAAGAGGCAATGAAGATAGCCTCGTCCTTAAGGATTTTGAGGAGAATTTGAGGAGGAAGAGGAGGCACCAATTTTGGAATTAAATGCATTTTAATAATGCATTTTCTCTTTCATTGAATTTTTATAAAAAGGCCTTTTCCTAGCCAAATGAAAGGCTATTTCGACCCCACTTCTTCTCTTAGCTTGGAAACCGACCAAGGAAGCTAGGGAGGACCAGGAGGACGAAACCCAACCTGTGGGTAAGCTCTTGACCTTCGTTCTCCTTGATTTCATGGTGGAAATCGAAAATAAATTATGGATTCCTTCTTATTTCGATCTCCCTCTTCAACCCTAGCCAACTTTTGCAATCAAAAGCTTGAGGACGAGCCTAGGGGGAGTTGCAAGAGCTTCATCCACCATTAATGTCGTGATCTTGGAGCTTTGGAGCTCAATTGGAGGCGGGTTTTATAACTCAAACCCTTAAACATTGCTATTGCATCAATTCTCTATGCTTTGTTGATTGATTTCTTCAATTTGATACACTCTTGTTTCTTTGCTGCAATTTCCATCAAGAACGGTTGTTGTTCTTGGTTGTTCGAAGGAAGGGGATGATTACATCATCCTAGATGCTTATCCAAAGAAAATTACCAAGCAAAACCGTTTTGATAGCTACTCCAAATCGTTTTAATTTGATTGGCTATGCGGTTTCAGCAAACCGTTTAAGGGCAAACGGTTTGAAACCGTTTGGAAGAAAACGGTTTCAAGACCGTTTGAGATGGTTGAACAAGCATTGACCGTTTGGGAATTTTGTTCCTAATTATGTAGGCTGATAACCCTCCAAATTTGAGGGATTAAATCTAAAGGAATCGAGAGTTTAAGGCCAATCAATTAGGCAATCGGATTGAATTATGTGCTGATTTTCAACCTGATTAACTTGACCTGGTTGAGAAAATGGTTTCAAAACCGTTTGAGATGGTTGACCAAGCATTTACCGTTTGGGATTCCTATTCATAATTATGTTTATTAATAACCCTCCAAATTTTAGGGATTAACTCCAAAGGAATCGTGAGTTGAAGCCTAATCAATTAGGGAAACCTAATTGGATTAAGTGCTGATTTTCAATCTGATTTAATTGAACTTTTTGGTCAAACGGTCTCAAGACCGTTTGAGTGCGTTGACCAAGCGTTGACCGTTTGGGATTACTGTTCCTAATGATGTGATCTAATGACTCACCGAATTTGAGGGATTAACTCCCAAGAAATCATGAGTTGAAGGCTATTCAATTAGGCAAACCCTAATTGAAAACAGTGCTGAAATTCCAATGAGTTAAGTTGAGATTTTGGGTTGATTAGCCCAAACGATTTCAAGACCGTTTGGGGATCACCCCAAGACCGTTTGGAGGTCTGGGGTCAAGTATAGTTGACCAATTGAAGGTCCAAAGGTACTAATCATATTGCAATGTAGTGCTGATCTGTTGATCAACTCGATAGACCAATCCATGATGATTTTTCACTAGAATCCAAAGGTTGGATGGGCCAAACGGTCTCAAGACCGTTTGGAGCTCATCCAAACAGTCTCAAGACCGTTTGGTGGTCACCCAAGACCGTTTGGAGGTCTAGGGTTGAGTATGGTTAGGTGTTTGAAGGTCTAAAGGTATCAAGCTGTTATACAATGCAATGCTGATTTGGTGATCAATCCAATGATCCAAACCTTAATTGGATGGCTTGGATTTGAGTGATATGATGGGAAAACGGTCTCAAGACCATTTGGAGGTCATCCAAATGACCTCAAGACCGTTTGGGGTCAGGTCATACCCAATTTGGATAATGGTTCAATAGTTTCAAAGTAACCAATCTTGCATTGATGAGTGTTGTTGGATCTTCAATTCCAAACCCTAATTCAATTGAATCAAGCCCTAATTGTTGACCAATTGAGGGTCAATTGAGGGTCAAATTAGTTGAAGGTTGACCTATTAAACTCAATTGAAGTATGAACATAGGTCCAATTGATGATTGGTTCCATGAATTCAATGGTTGAAGGTCCAATGCAATCAATTGAAACACAATTAGTAGCATGATTGATGATCAACTTCAAAGCTCTAATTGGTGTTTATAAACCCTAATCCCATTGAGATCAGACCATAATTGAAGTCCCAATTGAGGGGTGAGCCATGATTCAAATGATGATTGAGTTGATGATCCAATTGGTTGAAGTTCCATTGATTAGATTTGAGTGTGGTTCAATTTGGTTAATTCAATTGGATACCTCATGTTATTGAAGGTCTAATTGATCAAACCTTTTTGAAAACCTAATGTGATTAGGTGGGAGATACCTTTAATGGTACTAGTCATTAATGCATAACAAATGCATGGACCCAATACATGATGTGAACCCTAATTGAGGCTGATTCAATGTATAACCTTAATAAGAGGTTGTCTACATGTGAAATCACTAATTAGGATGTTAGTAAACCCTAGTTGAGGGTGTATCCTTGTGAAACCCTAGTGGAGGGTGTATCACTGTGAACCCTAGTTGAGGGTGTAACCTTGTGAAACCCTAGTGAAGGGTGTATCATTGTGAATCCTGGTTGAGGGTGTATCCTTGTGAAACCCTAGTTGAGGGTGTATCATTGCGATTGTTTATAGGCAACTTTATAATAAAGTTATGCCTTAAACTAAGATAAGTCCATATCATGTGAGATAGCTGGACAATTCTAATGTGTGGCCTATGCATTATATGCTAAGGGTGAGTATTCTGTGATGGAATGTATTAAGAGGGGAAATACCTTAATACAAGATAAAGTTGGTTAACTCAAGAGGGTCTGAATTAATGAGAAATGGGAAACCCTAACCCTGGTAAGGAAATAGTGGTGTTACCCTTGAATAATGATGTTAT
Source organism: Alisma plantago-aquatica (assembly GCA_963693085.1). Taxonomy (NCBI): domain Eukaryota; kingdom Viridiplantae; phylum Streptophyta; class Magnoliopsida; order Alismatales; family Alismataceae; genus Alisma; species Alisma plantago-aquatica. The sequence continues at coordinate 1,756,189,712 of OY856409.1, forward strand.
ATATTGTTTTGCATGGTGCTGATATGAAATTGATGTATTATCATCTGTACTAACCATGCAGGTATGATGTGATGATGAACATAGCAAGGTATGAGCTATGACATTTTATGTATTGACATTGTTTATTGGGCCTTATGTGCCATGCTATACCTTATTGCCTAGTATGAGGTAATAAGAGAAGTAATGGGCCTTAAGTGCCATGAGAAGATGTTTATGTAATAAGCATCATATTTACCTTGGTCACGTGACCTGAAGGTGATAATTACCTGAAAAAGTGGTAATAATGCTCAATGATGAGCTAAGGGTTTGAATACCCAGAACCATATGATTATGGCATTGAGTTGCAAAGGAATGAAAATTCCCAGTATTGAAATGAGGGACCGAGATCCCCATGTCTTACAAAGACTGAGAAGTGATTAATGGAAATAGTACATGTTTTCTTTATAGCATTTGTCTTATTAATTTATGTTTGGAAACTTGGCTTATGCTAAAAGAATATGATAATGTACTTAATTAATCAAGTGATACCATATAATGTAGTTGCCCTGATCACAGATCCATCAGTGTCAGAATTAGCTGAATGGTGAAACGAGTTTACTCGGAACGCATATTTTTGAATATGTGGGGGTAATTTGGCAATTATATCCTTATGCCCCATAGGAATTGCTACGGGCTATGTCCTATGAACGGGATTGGTTACGGACCATACCCCAATAAGAGCATGGCTACGGGCCATGACTCCACAAAATAATACCGGGCATTGGCTACGGGCCATATCCTAAAGAGAGTATATGCTATGGGCTATAACTCTAATAGTGATGTTGCCAGTATACCCTGGAAAGCTATCTAGCAGAGACACAAGATGTCCTGCATGTTATCTCGTACTGACCGAGATAGTTGAGGTCATGGGAATCCGGCTCTTCCATTGACCTATGTGTGGTACCGATGCTTTACGTAACCGTGGTCGGTTGGAGTATGAGCGGTATACCTCATCTCCTCAGGGCATAAGTAAGATTGTAAAACGTAATCAGTCGTGTAGCATATTTGCTTAGGGTTGAATTGCGAGAATCAATGGTTGTTGATACATGGTCTATTATATCATAGTTGGATAAATGATATACATGTTCTTCATATTCCTTCTTAAATGAATGACTTGCTACTTAATCAAGTTATAATTGAAATGATTGCATAGAGAATACTGCTCTGCATATCTTATTCAATGATTTACCTGCTGTTGAGTAAATATAATTCTACTGCTCAGTGTTATTCTATTATCAGCAATAACAATGTTTCTGGCGGAGAGTTATATCTCTCGCTGGGACAATTTTTATAATTGTCTCACCCCCGTGGGATTAAATTTTTAGGTAATCGCCGAAGAAGAGGAAGAAACCTTTCAGTGGGTGAGAAACAGCAGCAGCAGTCATAGGGACAGCAGTGATCCAACAGGTGGAGACATTGGTTGTCTGGTTTTGTGTAGATAGTCCTATGAGTCGTCTCTGTACTCTCGGGTCCTAGGAGTTAGTGTTTTGATTCTCCGATCTGAGATTTTGTGCAAAGAGGCATGATATGTATATATATGAACCAGGATGTAATGTTTTACTTTGGTTCATGGTTAAAGAGTTTTCCTGTGAATGGATCTCTTTGCAAAAAAAAGTTTTAAATTTTCAGTGATTTTCAGTAATCCGCTGCAAATAATTCACTTCCGCATTAGTTAATCCTGTTTTCGTGAGACGGTCATTACAATTAGTGGTATCAGAGCTCTAGGTTCGCTGAGTCTACAGAGACATAGGAATAAGGTAGTTGAGTCTGTTCTAAGTGTCTTCCAGTTTATCTGATAGTGTCTTCTGCTCATATAGGAGAAGAAGAACTAAAGATGTCTGGATCACACGATGAACACGCTGCTGAGAGCAGTGTAGCTGCACCAGGAAGAGGTGCAAGAGACCAGGACAGGGAGGAACCTGTACCTGATCAACCCCAGTTCAAACCAGCTGATATGGGGAACCCAACCTTTCAGACTATGTTCGGGCAGTTTATGGCAGCTATGACCCACATGACGGATAGAATGTCAATACCTGCACCCAGGGCACCACCCCATGATGAAAGACATGGTGCCGGTAAGACCTTTGAAAGGCTGAAGAGGGTAGGAGCATTAGAGTATGCTGGTACAGCTGATCCAGCAGATGCTGACCTATGGTTGACTGAATTAGAGAAAGCCTTCAGAATCCTCATGATACCTGATGATGAGAGGGTTAGGCATGTTGTATATCTCCTGAAAGGGAGTGCTGGACACAGGTGGACCATTGAGGAGGGCAAAAGACCTGGAGTTGTGATTGGATGGGATGAATTCAGGCGTGAATTTGTCACTAGATACTTTCCTAAGACATTTCTAGATGAGAAGATATCCCAGTTTGAGAGAATTAAACAAGGACCTATGAACATTAGTGAGTATGAGGCTAGGTTCATGGAGTTGTTGCGGTTTTGTCCGCACATGGCATCCAATGATGAGGAAAGAATTCGGCGATTCGAGAAGGGGTTGAACGCTGAATTAACCACTCCGGTGTCTGCTCTGGAGAACCGGGAGAGGTTTGCAACTTTTGTGGAGTCTGTAAGACGCATAGAGAGGTCTATAGTTGAGAAGCGACAAACTAAGGGTAAGAAGGAATACCCACAGTTTCAAGGGCATAGTGCTGGGAGTTTCAAGAAACCAAGGTATTCTGTGCCTACACCACCAAAGGAAGCTCACAGTTCAGCTTCTATGTCAGTAACTGGACCCCCTAGACCACACCAAGAGAATAGAACTTGTCATCGATGTGGACTAGTAGGTCATCTGGCAAGGGATTGCCCAACGGGGAATGCTGTGGTGAATCAACCCCCAAGACAAAGTCAGCAAGGTTCTTAGAGAAAGCAGTTTTCTAGTGGTACCCGAGGACATGGACAAGCATCCTAGGCAGGATCTTCTACGTCTAATAATAGAGCACAGGGCCAACAACAGGCAACAACTAGGCTCTATGCTATGAACCAGTTTGAAGCAGTAGTCAACCCTCGGGTTGTGATAGGTCAGATGGAATTACTTTAATTCGGATATGTGTTTATCCTACTTCGTATTTGTGTTAATAGATCCGGGAGTTGAGGAGGAAATATCCTACTCTTTTCTCTTCATGTTTTGTTGATGATTTCGGGGACGAAATCCTTATAAGGGGTGGATAATTTATAACATCCCTGACCTGGTTTATGTTCTAACCCTAGGAGTTTTGCTTAACAAAGTTGATTATATGCTTGTACTTATCCTGTGAAAAGTAATTAGGGCTCATGAGGAACTTATGTTTCAATTTTGGTCATGTTTGAACAATGTTAAAGCAATGATTGCTTGTTTTGGACTAAAGTGCAAATTACCCAAGTTGAGGGGTTAACTTGCAAATTGCATATGACAAGATGTTCCTCTAATTTTGAGACATCATAAGGATGAATATGATGTAGTAGTATGGTTTCCACAAGCCTGGACACCAAGATAGAGCTTGTTGGACAATGTTGTGCATTAAAACCTAGTTTTGGAGTAAAGTGCAATTTACCCAAAATCTAGGGTTCAATATGCAAATTACCACTTCAACAAGGTCCCTAATGTTTCTTGGCATCATGTAGAGCAAATAAAATGAGAGGTGTGCTTCATTTGAATTAAGTTGGAGGAGAGAGAATCTTGATATTAAAATAATCAAGATTAATGCCTAATTGAAACCCTAATTCGATTTAGGGCAAAAATGAATAAAAATAATTGAAGGGCTTTTCACCAAAATGTTTTGGGTTGATTTTGAATAAGGATGGACGTTCCTTTTCCAAGATAAGGAACGAAAATATCCTAAGTAGGTGAAATTCCACTCACCATTATTATAAGGAAAAGAAAACCCACTCACATATGGATATTAATATAATAAGCATTAAGGTGCTTAATTTGATTTTCTTTAAATCATGGATAATGGAGAGGAATAAGAGGCAATGAAGATAGCCTCGTCCTTAAGGATTTTGAGGAGAATTTGAGGAGGAAGAGGCGGCACCAATTTTAGAATTAAATGCATTTTAATAATGCATTTTCTCTTTCATTGAATTTTTCTAAAAAGGCCTTTTCCTAGCCAAATGAAAGGCTATTTCGACCCCACTTCTTCTCTTAGCTTGAAAACCGACCAAGGAAGCTAGGTAGGACCAGGAGGACGAACCCCAACCTGTGGGTAAGCTCTTGACCTTCGTTCTCCTTGATTTCATGGTGGAAATCGAAAATAAATTATGGATTCCTTCTTATTTCGATCTCCTCTTCAACCCTAGCCAACTTTTGCAATCAAAAGCTTGAGTACGAGCCTAGGGGAGTTTCAAGAGCTTCATCCACCATTAATGGCGTGATCTTGGAGCTTTGGAGATCAATTGGAGGCGGGTTTTGATAACTCAAACCCTTAAACATTGCTATTGCATCAATTCTCTATGCTTTGTTGATTGATTTCTTCAATTTGATACACTCTTGTTTCTTTGCTGCAATTTCCATCAAGAACGGTTTCTGTTCTTGGTTGTTTGAAGGAAGGGGATGATGACATCATCCTATATGCTTACCCAAAGAAAATTACCAAGCAAAACCGTTTTGATAGCTACTCCAAATCGTTTTAATTTGATTGGCTATGCGGTTTCAGCAAACCGTTTAAGGGCAAACGGTTTGAAACCATTAGGGAGAAAACGGTTTCAAGACCGTTTGATATGGTTGACCAAGCGTTGACCGTTTGGGAATTTTGTTCCTAATTATGTAGGCTGATAACCCTCCAAATTTGAGGGATTAACTCCAAAGGAATCGAGAGTTTAAGGCCAATCAATTAGGCAATCGGATTGAATTATGTGCTGATTTTCAACCTGATTAACTTGACCTGGTTGAGAAAATGGTTTCAAGACCGTTTGATATGGTTGACCAAGCGTTGACCGTTTGGGATTCCTGTTCATAATTATGTTTATTAATAACCCTCCAAATTTGAGGGATTAAATCCAAAGGAATCGTGAGTTGAAGCCTAATCAATTAGGGAAACCTAATTGGATTAAGTGCTGATTTTCAATCTGATTTAATTGAACTTTTTGGTCAAACGGTCTCAAGACCATTTGAGTGCGTTGACCAAGCGTTTACCGTTTGGGATTCCTGTTCCTAATGATGTGATCTAATGACTCACCGAATTTGAGGGATTAACTCCCAAGGAATCATGATTTGAAGGCTATTCAATTAGGCAAACCCTAATTGAAAACAGTGCTGAAATTCCAATGAGTTAAGTTGAGATTTTGGGTTGATTAGCCCAAACGGTTTCAAGACCGTTTGGGGATCACCCAAACGGTCTCCAGACCGTTTGGGGATCACCCCAAGACCGTTTGTAGGTCTGGGGTCAAGTATAGTTGACCAATTGAAGGTCCAAAGGTACTAATCATATTGCAATGTAGTGCTGATCTGTTGATCAACTCGATAGACCAATCCATGATGATTTTTCACTAGAATCCAAAGGTTGGATGGGCCAAACGGTCTCAAGACCGTTTGGTGGTCACCCAAGACCGTTTGGAGGTCTAGGGTTGAGTATGGTTAGGTGTTTGAAGGTCTAAAGGTATCAAGCTGTTATACAATGCAATGCTGATTTGGTGATCAATCCAATGATCCAAACCTTAATTGGATGGCTTGGATTTGAGTGATATGATGGGCAAACGGTCTCAAGACCGTTTGGAGGTCATCCAAACGACCTCAAGACCGTTTGGGGTCAGGTCATACCCAATTTGGATAATGGTTCAATAGTTTCAAAGTAACCAATCTTGCATTGATGAGTGTTGTTGGATCTTCGATTCCAAACCCTAATTCAATTGAATCAAGCCCTAATTGATGACCAATTGAGGGTCAATTTAGGGTCAAATTAGTTTAAGGTTGACCTATTAAACTCAATTGAAGTATGAGCATAGGTCCAATTGATGATTGGTTCCATGAATTCAATGGTTGAAGGTCCAATGCAATCAATTGAAACACAATTAGTAGCATGATTGATGATCAACTTCAAAGCTCTAATTGGTGTTTATAAACCCTAATCCCATTGAGATCAGGCCATAATTGAAGTCCCAATTGAGGGGTGAGCCATGATTCAAATGATGATTGAGTTGATGATCCAATTGGTTGAAGTTCCATTGATTAGATTTGAGTGTGGTTCAATTTGGTTAATTCAATTGGATACCTCATGTTATTGAAGGTCTAATTGATCAAACCTTTTTGAAAACCTAATGTGATTAGGTGGGAGATACCTTTAATGGTACTAGTCATTAATGCATAACAAATGCATGGACCCAATACATGATGTAAACCCTAATTGAGGCTGATTCAATGTATAACCTTAATAAGAGGTTGTCTACATGTGAAATCACTAATTAGGACGTTAGTAACCCCTAGTTGAGGGTGTATCCTTGTGAAACCCTAGTGGAGGGTGTATCATTGTGAACCCTGGTTGAGGGTGTAACCTTGTGAAACCCTAGTGGAGGGTGTATCATTGTGAACCCTGGTTGAGGGTGTATCCTTGTGAAACCCTAGTTGAGGGTGTATCATTGCGATTGTTTATAGGCAACTTTATAATAAAGTTATGCCTTAAACTAAGATAAGTCCATATCATGTGAGATAGCTGGAAAATTCTAATGTGTGGCCTATGCATTATATGCTAAGGGTGAGTATTCTGTGATGGAATGTATTAAGAGGGGAAATACCTTAATACAAGATAAAGTTGGTTAACTCAAGAGGGTCTGAATTAATGAGAAATGGGAAACCCTAACCCTGGTAAGGAAATAGTGGTGTTACCCTTGAATAATGATGTTATATATTGTTTTGCATGGTGCTGATATGAAATTGATGTATTATAATATGTACTAACCATGCAGGTATGATGTGATGATGAACATAGCCAGGTATGAGCTATGACATTTTATGTATTGACATTGTTTATTGGGCCTTATGTGCCATGCTATACCTTATTGCCTAGTATGAGGTAATAAGAGAAGTAATGGGCCTTAAGTGCCATGAGAAGATGTTTATGTAATAAGCATCATATTTACCTTGGTCAGGTGACCTGAAGGTGATAATTACCTGAAAAAGTGGTAATAATGCTCAATGATGAGCTAAGGGTTTGAATACCCAGAACCATATGATTATGGCATTGAGTTGCAAAGGAATGAAAATTCCCAGTATTGAAATGAGGGACCGAGATCCCCATGTCTTATAAAGACTGAGAAGTGATTAATGGAAATAGTACATGTTTTCTTTATAGCATTTGTCTTATTAAGTTATGTTTGGAAACTTGGCTTATGCTAAAAGAATATGATAATGTACTTAATTAATCAAGTGATACCATATAATGTAGTTGCCCTGATCACAGATCCATCAGCGTCAGAATTAGCTGAATGGTGAAACGAGTTTACTCGGAACGCATATTTTTGAATATGTGGGGGTAATTGGGCAATTATATCCTTATGCCCCATAGGAATTGCTACGGGCTATGTCCTATGAACGGGATTGGTTACGAACCATACCCCAATAAGAGCATGGCTACGGGCCATGACTCCACAAAATAATACCGGGCATTGGCTACGGGCCATATCCTGAAGAGAGTATATGCTATGGGCTATAACTCTAATAGCGATGTTGCCAGTATACCCTGGAAAGCTATCTAGCAGAGACACAAGATGTCCTGCATGTTATCTCGTACTGACCGAGATAGTTGAGGTCATGGGAATCCGGCTCTTCCATTGACCTATGTGTGGTACCGATGCTTTACGTAACCGTGGTCGGTTGGAGTATGAGCGGTATACCTCATCTCCTCAGGGCATAAGTATGATTGTAAAACGTAATCAGCCGTGTAGCATATTTGCTTAGGGTTGAATTGTGAGAATCAATGGTTGATGATACATGGTCTATTATATCATAGTTGGATAAATGATATACATGTTCTTCATATTCCTTCTTAAATGAATGACTTGCTGCTTAATCAAGTTATAATTGAAATGATTGCATAGAGAATACTGCTCTGCATATCTTATTCAATGATTTACCTGTTGTTGAGTAAATATAATTCTACTGCTCAGTGTTATTCTATTATCAACAATAACAATGTTTCTGGCGGAGAGTTATATCTCTCACTGGGACAATTTTTATAATTGTCTCACCCCCGTGGGATTAAATTTTTAGGTAATCGCCGAAGAAGAGGAAGAAACCTTTCAGTGGGTGAGAAACAGCAGCAGCAGTCATAGGGACAACAGTGATCCAACAGGTGGAGACATTGGCTGTCTGGTTTTGTGTAGATAGTCCTATGAGTCGTCTCTGTACTCTCGGGTCCTAGGAGTTAGTGTTTTGATTCTCCAATCTGAGATTTTGTGCAAAGAGGCATGATATGTATATATATGAACCAGGATGTAATGTTTTACTTTGGTTCATGGTTAAAGAGTTTTCCTGTGAATGGATCTCTTTGCAAAAAAAAGTTTTAAATTTTCAGTGATTTTCAGTAATCCGCTGCAAATAATTCACTTCCGCATTAGTTAATCCTGTTTTCGTGAGACGGTCGTTACAGAAATCATACCTTAGATTATCCTTCATGCTTGTTTTTATGCCACTTTGGTAGATGGATTAGTGAAATGGGTCACCAAGTATGGCATTGTTCCTCTCTCATCTAAATTAATTTGTATTTTGTTCACTTTGTTCATAATACCATACCTATGATCTCATGTTAGTAGCAAAACTAGTTGATTCTCTCTGTTGTTTTGTTACCTTTGGACATTCGGATTTTGTCCTACAAGAATGGCCTAATTTGATGATGATTGGGTTGGGGTACGCTTTGGTGATTTATACTGCTTCTTTGTCCCTCCACAGCTCAGACCAGTGTTTTTATTGTAGTTTCTCCTCATCAACTACATCATGATTTGGCCATCCTTCTCTAGACAAGCCCAGAAGAGTTATGTTTCTACATGTTCTTCAATTTAGTTGATGCTTGCCAATTTAGAAAACACCATCAATTATCTTTCCTATCTTGTACTTTTAAACAATTCTCAAAGCATTTTGATATTTTTCAAAGTGATATGTGTGGTCCATTTCGAACAACTACTTATAATGTTTTCAAATATTTTCTTATATTTATGGACAATTTATCGAAAATGGCATGGATTTATTGTGAGAACCCGTTATACTAAATGAGATTACTCAAAACATAAAACACAATCAATCACTAAATAATCACATATCCAAAAATATGGGTAAATTAAAACCGATTTCAACGTTGACACCCACTCAAAACATTTGCATGAGAGACCAACATCTCTTATATCCATACTATGCCAGGAATTTGATACAAATTGTTCTATTGCCTTATCCACAACATATATACATTTGAGAACAATATTTGTATATGCCACACAAATAAGCATTAATATGCTAACAAAAGTTTGATTCGTTTGAAACACCATATACACATTTTTCTACCCGAACCTGAGAGTACAGGGATGACTCTAGGACACACTAGACATCTAATCAACTTTATCAAAGATTCATTACTATAGCTCCTTTTTGCTGCCACATGTTTGTTTTCATCACTTCTGATTACCTAAAAAAATGTGGTGAACCACAAGGGTGAGACCCATGTCCCAGCAAGAGATATAACCTCCAACAACGCTTATTGATTACAACATTTTAGGTAATGAGACAGTTTAAGTAGTTTAATCATATATAACAAATAGGCTCAGCAACACTAATGATTAACAAAATACATAAAGGACTTGATAACAATTATCATCATCAAGCTGACTATCATCATTTTCCTTATTAACCATATAAGAGATTTAGTAACATATGCATAACTAGCATAAGAAAATCTAGTGGCATATTATCTCTATTAAAATGAATAAGTCTAGCATCATAAGCATATCTAACAACATTAGCATGTCTAACAGTTTGAACAAATCAATATCATAAGAAGAGCTATCAACATAAGCACGAGTATTTGCATAAGCATGATTAGCAGTATATGCATTTCTAATTATAGAGGCATGGCTAGCATGCTAAACATAACTAACAACATGATATAGCTAGCATCCTAATTATAATCAGCAGTAGCAGTATAGATATCAACATAAGCATGACTATTGTATGTACACATTTACAATCTTATGCATATCCACAACATAAGTATAATTACTATCTCTTGATTTCACTAAGCATCATCTTTATGTAAAGAGAACAAACAAGGGTTATCATCCAATGTGAAGCATCATGTATAACCCAAAACAAATATACTACAATGCTATATTACATCTTTTATTACGCCCAAGGGAATTTGAATTGTATCATTCAAAGTCCAACCGACCCTTACGAAGGGCTATTCGGTTCCGTATAAGATCTAGGAGTGTCGATATCCTAAGATATCTTCCCCTTGGTCAGTACGAGTAAAAAGGCAGTGACATATTAGTCAAAGATGCCACCACAACGACATATAGTCAAGCTGAAAACCACTAGTTTGACCTTGGTACAGGTCACTACACTAGAAACTAGGGTATTCCAACCCAATCACTGAGGTACAACCGCAGTTGTCCTCTACTCACATCATGTTATAATCACTAAGACACGACCACAACCATTCTCAATCACTTCAGATGTATGAGGCATGACCATAGTCAACCTCCACAATCTGCATTGTGGATGACAAGGATATATCCTCAACCTGCCACCCCACATACTCAACAGTATGTGCTCCGAGTTTCCCTTAGGAATACTCATTTCACCATCCAGCAAGTTCTGACACTGAAGATGGTTCTACGGCACAGGACACTACATGATTAGAGTTGCATTTGATTAGTTATGCCAATTGGGTGAATTAAGGCTGCATCAAACAAGTGGACATACAAACTCTAATTCACTTCTAGCAAGCATATAAATATCAACACTTGAAAAGATATAAAATGTATGAAACATAATTTCTCATCTCATCATCACATGGTACTATTCACTTGCCATTCATTAGACTACACTAGTCATCATATTATCACAAGATATAAATCCTTTTCACAATATCACAGGGTATCAACCCTTATCAACATAAGAGGATTACACCTCATTCAGGGATCAACCATGCCCAAAGATCATTAAGACCATCATAATATTCCCTACAAGATCATCATTATCTTTGCATGCCTTATAACAAGGCTCAACAACATCAATTATATATAATACACCAGATCAACACAATATTGCATTTATGAGCTAGGTGGTATTCATAAACAATCATAGTAGGGTTATATTAACATTAAGACCATTCCTTTATTACATCAACATGCAAGGAATCTAGATATGATTAACACTCATCATATTCACAATGCACATGCTCAACATAAGAAAGTATCAACCATGTGGCTATGATAACCACCAATTAACACATTAACGTTATGATCATGTTAAGGAGGTTATTCCACCATCATTCCATCATATAATAATGTTAAACATGAATACTCATCTTTATCTAATTGCATTATAGTTAGGTTCAACATGATAAATTATATCAATGTTACTAATCAACACTCATACCCAAACCCTAACTCACGACATCCCCATTGGATCATGGATGCATAAGGTGAAGCATCACCATCACATTCCATACTATTATCAAGTTTGAACCCCCACATAAATCAAGGTGTAACCATTGGGTTATAGCATACTAGGGTTTCAACAACATTAACATAGTACTTCATGATTGTATTAGTCATTCAAGGACTATTCATACCCAATTACCATCATTTAGTTATATTAAAGCTAGGTATAACAAGCTATACCTCATTAGGGTTACATATCAACACAATATGGTTATCATCGCTTTTATTCATATGAGTGAATAGGTAAGACTACCTTATTAAGGGTAACCCTCTATTTGTTCCATCATCATTCAACATGTATCACCATACCAAAATGTCTTTTTTTTTTGGTACGAAAGCTCATGTGTCTTTTTATATTTTGGGACATACTACAATGTCACCCAGAACCATTGGATGTTTAAAAGGTAAGACTATTGGTTGTTTACATAAGTAAACATCTTAGATAAAACACCTATGAAGTTGTTAATTTGTGATCTATAAAGAGTCACCATCTAACCCTAGACATCCCTTGATAATCGATACAAGAAGTTCCATTGAAAGTAGGATAAAACCCACAATCGACTGTTCAGTTAAAACAAGCCATCCATTGTCAACAAGTAAGCTCCTTAAGTTGATCGTATAAAGGAAACCATCTAAATCACATTATTAGGACTAACATATTACATTAGCCATCATTCCACCATAAAGGAGGAATAAACAATAGATCTCGACCATTGGGTCAAGTTCACATGTTAAAACCATCAATTACAGTATAGGTCTGACCATTGCATCAAGTGACCCAAGAAACCATTGGCCTACGGCTTAATTGATGCTACAACTACAATGCTTGACTCACCATAGGTTGTAGAGACTTGATCCACTATCATTAGTGACCATTAATTCACCATAGGTTGTTAGATCAACACTAGTTCATTAATCAACATCAAATATTAAGCTAATGTCAACATTGATTGATAACATCAGTAGGGTACTTAATGGTTGATCATTAAACTTGTAATTGGTCTAAAACCTGACCTAAGGGGTTGAACATAGGTTTTCACCATGATTTGACACCCTTGATCATGACCATCAGTTGTCATGAAGACAACACCATAGGGTTGTTGCAATGGTAGCATCATCGGGTCATGGGTTTATAGAAGAAATCAGCATTAAACCCTAAAATTGACCATTGGTTGATAGGTGCTTAGCACCATAGGTTGTCAAACCAACATGACCCAAGTCATATTATACCTTAGGAATAATGTACAAATGATCACATGTTCATATAAAACTGAAATCAGAACAGGGAACATTATAAAAATCAAAATCCAAGTCAAGCATAGCTTTTTAGTGCATGGGTCATCATTTTCAAGCAAGAATATGATCTAGAAAGCTTATGGTAAGAAATAAACGTGGAACAAGTTATAAAACTTGTCTTTAATGAGAATATGAAACCCCACACAGAAGAAATCTCAAGCAGGTAGGGTAGAAAATCCAAGAATAAACTATGAATTCGTCCATCTAGCACCTTTCTTCATCAAATGAGCAATCCCTAAGCATAAGGAGCAAGAAAGGTAGGGTTTTAGAGCTTTAGAGCAATTTATACCATGGAACAGCAAGGTTCCGACCTAGAGAAAGCTAGGAGGAAGGATAAAAAAGAAATAGACAGAGGAAATAAGGAAATTCTTACACTTTTAGGTCAAGATCACTAGAATGAAGCTTTTTCAACCCTAAAACGAAATCAATTTAAACCTTAGAGCCTTTCTCCAAGAAGATCCCCACTTTCTTCTTCCTTGGGCAGAAAAATTCGTAGATGAACAGAGGGAGAACTAGGTTGAGATAAGGAGAGAGGTGGTAAAGAGTAAATGGCTCGTTTTGGTGCTTGTGGATAAGTATATGAGACTTTAATATAAAGAAAAAGAAAAAGTTGAAATTCTAGTATATATCCAAGTGTCCATGGCTTTAAATTATTAAGAATATATAAGAGCACACACAAGAAACTCTTCCAACATCCCTCTAGACCTGCTTATCTTTCCTTTTTCGAAATTCAAAGCCAATCACATAATTCCTTAGTTGATAGCTACTAAAGGTAGTTCATCTATGAAGGGGAAAACCTTAAAATATCGTTGATGAAAACACCTTCAAACCATGGCTCAAATAGGATCCCCATGGATAAAAAATATAAATAATGATAATATAACATCTAAGGAACATAATGTATGTAACAAATTGCAAAGAAAACCTCTCAATTGGGTAAATTGCAGAAAAGTCCAAAATATGCATAAAATTGCACAATTTGCTCAAACAGTGTCTAAATTGGACCAAATTTGAAACTTAAGCTTATATTATTATTTCAAAGCATATCACAAGGTTATATTAGGGTTATAAGCATCCGATTATGATAATTAAGCTTGTTCAAGTCATTAAGCAAGTTTAGGGGCTTTACAACTATAAATCCCTAACAAGGATTTTGAAAAACCACTAGAGGGGGTGAATAGAGTTTTATGATTTTTTTAATATAATTTAACTCAAACAACCAACCACAAAAAAATATTGGACAAGGGGACAAGGATTTAGAGTGGTTCCAACCTTAGCAAATACTAAGGCAGTCAATCCACTACCCGGTTGCTTACCCAACCAGGATTTTGAAAGAATTAAATTTTATTACCTCGCAAGGATATTACATAAAATTACAATTCTTTCACCAAACCCTTCGTACAACCTTCACCTAGAAGTAGTTGCACCAACCTTGAAGCAGCCTGCTTGAAGTAACTTCAAGCTCCCCCTTGAAGTAGCCTTCCTCTTGAAGTAGCTTCCCGTTGCAACAACCTTCTTGAAGTAGTCTGAAGTCCACCTTCTCCATCGAGAAGAACCTTCTCCAATCTGCAGCCTCCAACCCTAAGAGTAGCAAGGAGAATACAGAAGATAAAAGGAACAAGAAGGAAAAATAGAAATTACAATACCACTTGTAGCTCAAGGCTTGATTTCCTATATCAAGCGTTTTGATCTCCTAACCAATGTATATAGAAGTGTAAGTGTTGTGGATAGGAGATGCTAGCCTATAGGACACGAATTTAGAGCAAGGGAATGAGTGGCCAATGTTATTGTTGCTCAATTTCTCAAAACAGATTGCCAATTGCAAGTATAAGCTCAAGTATAACACAAGTGTATATAAGTGTATTTAGGTGTCCTAAGGCATGTCCTATTTATAGGAATGACCTACAAGTGCTTAAGGACGTTCTAGACACTTTCTAGGGGGTTCTTAGTGCTTAACTAGTTGTTAGGTAACCATTAGTTGCTTTAACAACGACTAGTTAATTAATTCTGAAAAGTGCAGACAAAACTCATCTCGGTCGACAATTTGTCGATCGAGAGTCCTTCTCGATCAAAGATTTGTCGACCGAGGGTCGTCCTGGAGCAAGTGTTTACAACGTTCATTTCCAACTTCCAACCACCTTGTCTGTTGGGTCTAACGTCTACTTGGGTCAATCTCGGTCGAGGAATTTGTCGACCGAGAGTGTCTCGGTCGAGGAGTTTGTCGACCGAAAATGACCCTGTTTCAATGTTTTGAACTAGATACTAAGTGTGTGTATGAGTGTGCAGATGTGACACTATTATAGGGAATGACCTATCTAAGTGTTGTGATTGGCTAGGGAAGATCTAACGCTTGATTTACATGATGTCTAAGTACTTGTACATTATATACTTGTACAAGTTTTTACATTTGATTACAATCATGAATTAAAGCAATTTGAGTATATAGATCTTCCAAGTAGCTTGTCATCCACCTAATTCCTGCAACACTCAAGTAGCACGTTAGATCCACAAGAATGAAATGTTTGTCATCATCAAAACAAAGGGATTATAATAATGTCCAATTCAGCCAACAATCTCCCCCTTTTTGAAGATGACAAACATTTCCTAAATATAAAATAAGGAAATATAAACCATATGAGTTTCATACCTGAAGTTTACCTTTTGTAGCCATGCTTGTTTTGCAAGTGAGTGCTGGCCGAGATATTATGAGACTCATTTTATTTTATGTGTTTGATTTTATATTATTTCTCCCCCTTTGTCATTTCAAAAAGATATTCAAGATAATCATTTAGTATGACTTTTTAATTCTCCCCCTTAATTTTATGCTATGCTCTCCCTTAAATTTAAATTCAAGGGATTTATATATAAATGTAAGCCATCTATTGTCGAATTGAGCCACAATGTATTTCTCAATCATTTGCAAAGGATGTTAAGCCTTGAAATGATATGAGTTCCTTTTAAGTTCATGGCATTTGTGTATTGATTTCTCACCCATTTACAAGGGATGTTAAGCTCGGAAAATGATATGAAAAACCCTTAAGCTTAGAGTTCATGAAAGATGTCTCTAACCAAAAGCACGGGATGTTAAGCCCTGATTTGATTAGAGAATTCCATTAAGAACAAGATATATATCACATTCATAAAATTTGTAGATTCCAAGATTAAAAATACTAAGGTCATAACAAGCTTCAAAGTTTGTAAGCTTCTTAATCTTATAATCAAGATAATTTGTGTGAGCTCCCCCTTAATTTTATAGTCAAGATGATTTAAGGATTCTAAGGTCACAATCAATTATTAGATCATAATAAGTTGACCTTTTATGAGAGTTTATGCACTAAAATTACGCATTTTGGATCAAGATACTAAGATTAAGTGCAGTAGAAAGATGCACAAATAAGCATTTTGTCAAGCTTATTTTAGGTCGACCTTGGCTTCGACCATAGTGCCCCTTGGTCAAAGTTAATTTCAACCAAGAGGCAAATTCTGCAGATTTCACATTTGAACATTCATTTGTGAAGTATAATTTCTGCAGATTTTCAATTTAAAATGCAAAATTTACTATTTATGCAAAATGGCATCTTCATATGAGCTGAAACACAATGATCATGGCATAATAATTATGATAGAACAGTAGTAACATATCCACAATGCAATGATCAAGAATGAATACAATGATAATGATCATGTAAACTAAATTTCAATGTACATAGTTCCTATATATATAGACCAAGAAATGCTTAAGATAAACCAAAATAATCTCATTTATGGATTTTCAAGTTTTAGACACGCCATGAACATGCTTGATAAACATTTTCAATCAAAGAATAAAGTTTGTTCAAAATCAATCTTCATATAGCACTTTTTGTAATGAATTTCATATTCATAATGTTATACTTTAATTCAACAATTCATGATGCTAAAGATCAATATGTCTTGATGAAAAGATGGTCTCCAATATTCATTCTTGATCTACATATTAAATCAATTATTAACAATAAATTGATAGCAAACTAGATTAATTGAAAATAGGTTCAGCAGATTTATTGCAGACTTAACAGCAGTAACCTGCTCGGTCGACGATTTCTCGACCGACAATGTTCTCGGTCGAACAGTTTCTCGACCGAGAAAGTTTTTGTATTGTTTCAGAACCATTTTCAGTAATTGTTTCTAAGTGAAATAAGAATATGAAAGTGAAAACTCAATTGTGTTGAGATATGACATTTGTATATCAAGAATCGGTTTAGGTCAAATCTCAACTAATCAAATTCAAACTTCTAGGTTTTAGGAACCCAAGCTAGATCATCATTCCTTTTCTTGTATGGGCATGAAAAAGAGTAGTGTCCAAGACGCAAACAATAATGACAACTAATAGAGTCAATCTCATTTCTTTTTCTATGATTTTGTTCTAGGTTGTTCTTGGGTACATATGTATATTTGCCTTTAGGTACACACATAGATTGATTTTCTTGCTCTTGTGTCTTTCTCCAACTAGGTTTTTGATAAGATTTTCCTTTAAGATTATAACCTAGTCCTCTCCTTCCAATTTGACGATAAGAATCATTTAAAATTTTATCAAGGGTATCATTATTACTCAAACTACTAACTTTTTGTTGCAGATTAAAAATCTCACCCATTCTCTTATTGATGTCTAACTTTGCTTGATCTAGATTAGATAACAAGGAATCTCTTTCTTTCACAATAGTATCATAATCTAGATGTGTACACAAAACAGGTTGTTTTTGAAGATCATTTACTTGAGTTTGCAAGTTTAACTTTTCTAGAGAAAGAAGATTGCAATTTGCTTCTATAGATTTTAGCTTAATATCATGATGTTCAATAACCTTTTTAAGATCCTCATTTTCAGATGTAAGAGCAAGAATTTTAGCATGTAACTCATCATTTGCCTTATTAGATTTCTTTAATTTCTTCTTGCACTCAATATACTTATTATGTGTCTCTTCAAGGCTAGCAATTAACTCTTCTTTAGGTAGATCAAAAAGACTTACCTCTTCTTCTTCTTCACTTATTGTAGCAATTAGACATTCTTTATGCACTTCTTCCTTCTTTGACCTCCATGGGCAGCTAGGTGTTGTATGGCTTGTTCCTAAGCACCAATTGCAACTTGTTGAAGATTGGTCCATGCTTTTCCTTTGCTTGCGGTTGTAGACACTATCACCCTTCATTCTTCAAGACTCGATTAGAGCTCCTTGAAGCCTGCTCTGATACCAATTGAAAAACCACTAGAGGGGGTGAATAGGGTTTTATGATTATTTTAATACAATTCAACTCAAACAACCAACCACAAAAAAATATTGGACAAGGGGAGAAGGATTTAGAGTGGTTCCAACCTTAGAAAATACTAAGGCAGTCAATCCACTACGCGGTTGCTTACCCAACAGGGATTTTGAAAGAATTAAATTTTATTACCTCACAAGGATATTACATAAAATTACAATTCTTTCACCAAACCCTTCGGACAGCCTTCACCTAGAAGTAGTTGCACCAACCTTGAAGCAACCTTCTTGAAGTAACTTCAAGCTCCCCCTTGAAGTAGCCTTCCTCTTGAAGTAGCTTCCCGTTGCAACAGCCTTCTTGAAGTAGTCCGAAGTCCACCTTCTCCACCGAGAAGAACCTTCTCCAATCCGCAGCCTCCAACCCTAGGAGTAGCAAGGAGAATACAGAAGATAAAAGGAATAAGAAGGAAAAATAGAAATTACAATACCACTTGTAGCTCAAGGCTTGATTTCCTATATCAAGCATTTTGATCTCCTAACCAATGTATATAGAAGTGTAAGTGCTGTGGATAGGAGATGCTAGCCTATAGGACACGAATTTAGAGCAAGGGAATGAGTGGCCAATGTTAGTGTTGCTCAATTGCTCAAAATAGATTGCCAATTGTAAGTGTAAGCTCAAGTATAGCATAAGTGTATATAAGTGTATTTAGGTGTTCTAAGGCATGTCCTATTTATAGGAATAACCTACAAGTGCTTAAGGACGTTCTAGACACTTTCTAGTGGGTTCTTAGTGGTTAACTAGCCGTTAGTTAACCATTAGTTTCTTTAACAACGACTAGTTAATTAATTTTGAAAAGTGCAGACATAACTCATCTCGGTTGATAATTTGTCGATCGAGAGTCCTTCTCGGTCAAAGATTTGTCGACCGAGGGTCATCCTGGAGCAAGTGTTTACAACGTTCATTTCCAACTTCCAACCACCTTGTCTGCTGGGTCTAACGGCTACTTGGGTCAATCTCGGTCGAGGAATTTGTCGACCGAGAGTGTCACGGTCACTAGTACATAACCGACCTTTAGTGTCAGTTATTTAAGGCCTTTAGTTAGTGTCGGTTTCTAAGCGACACCTACGTGGGTGACGCTAAAAGCTCATCCGTTACGCGTCGGTTCAAAAACCGACGCCAAAACCCTTCACGCGCCACCAAAAATGCGCCAGAAGGGCACTATAGGCGTCGGTTATTAGATAAGAAACTGACGCCATATACCTTCGCGCCACAGAAGGGCGCCATCTTGGGCACTATTAGCGTCGGTTATTAGATAAGAAACCGACGTCATATAACTCCCAACACGGCCGTGCTGGCCAGCACGACCGTGGTGCCTGGTCCGCTGCCACGGTCATGCTGGCCAGCACGGCCGTGGTGTTAAGGAAATAGACGTCGATTACTATTAGAAACCGACACTGTAATGATGTGGTGTCGGTTTTATACAAATAACTGACGCCTATTTTGTTTTTTTTCTATCAGTCTGCAGACCTGCTGTATGGCTGGTCGCAGGATGAGAAACCTGCAGTTCAGTTATGAACTGCAGGTTTTACGACATCCATTGATATCAGCCAACAACAGGCCACAAACCTGCAAAATTAACAACAAAAATATTCACACATTTAGCAATGCAACCTGCAGTTCCATTTGATTTTCACACATTTAGAAACATTCATGTAGCTAGCAATCTGTAGTTCCATTCATTTTCACATTCACACATGTAGAAACATTCATATAGCAACCAACAATTTCATTCATTTTCACTCAGACACATGTAGAAACATCCAGACATGTAGAAACATTCACACATATATTATAATTCAGAAATTCATTTACAAAATATCATTCTTTAGTCATTATTCGCTATCAACATCCCAATTATATCTTAAAACCCCCACTATTTGTATGGTTGTTGCCCATTCTTCTCTTACTTCATTTAATTCTCCCGTCGTATAGGGAGCATGTACATCTGGTAAGGCCGTTCCTGTAGTGTGTTCAGTTTTAAACACCTGTAAAGAGAATGATGTATATATATAATTAATGAGCTATAAATAAGATTGATATATTTCATATTATCTAATGAGACTATATAATACCTCAGCAATACAATCGATGTCCATTGCGGCATATTTGATAATCATGTGCATAAATCGCATCACATAGTATCCACATGCTCATCCGTTGTCTTGTGTAGCACACTATAAATTCAAACATATAAATATTAAAAAATACAACTAATTAAGCATTGTTCACATAAATAATATATACATATATTGCAGTCGGGAACTTACTTTCACGTTCTTCCAAATTATTGGTTGGTTCTTTTTCGTGGGGACCTTTCCTCCAGCCTTTTTGAACTCATCAAAACCCCTACATGTTAATGTAACATAATACATTGCATAATTAAATAGTAATGTAATAACATATGTTAACGGATATGAAAATGAAATATTTCTCACCAGAATAATGCCATTTTCATTATGTGTCCATATTTTGTATTCAATTTACTCCCCTCAGGATCTAAATAATAGACATTGAATGTCTCACGGACAATAACTAGTAACTCCCAATGCATACCACTAGAGGTAAAAAAGTTAAAAATTAATAACTCAAAATCCACAATAAAAATGTAATTTTCTTAAGTCCAAATTATAATAAGCAAAATAAACTTACTCTACATTGAATGGAGCCATTATCACCGTCTTCTTATTTTGAGCAAAAATTGTAAAAGCCTCACAACAATATTGTTGAATTGACGGAGGGTCTTTAGCTACTAGACTAATCAAAGATGGAATAAAAAATCCTACATGTTCGAATGCAAAATCTGCACATATCTTGTCTAAGTAGCTGCAAAATATGTATTAATTACGCATGCATTAATAAATAAGAAACCAAATCACCAGATCCTACACAAGGTATATGGATGTATAAAGAAGATCTCACCTTATCCATAGCTCTATCACAGATGCATTTAGCCAATCATATCGAAACAACTCCAAAATATCTTGTATAAATAGTTTGCTTTCGTATGATTGACCTGCAACATCTGAATCTATAGAAACAGTTATAGGACAATTTATATCATGTTCGCCTAACCATATTGCCATACCCCTACAGTTAGGACCTAACGGGACAGGTAGGTCCTGTGGAACCCAACTGGGTAATGTAGGAGGTGGAAGTGGAGGCCTAGATGCTGTGGGTGTCTTCTTTTTAACCTGTATATATATATAATAATTTCATATCAACTGACATCATATACACACACTAACAATTTAACGTAATGTAAATTTACCATACAGTTTCAGTAAAGATGACATCCGCTTTTAGCCACAATATCACTCCGCCTTCTGCCTCACCAAGCGTTTCACAATCTGGGTGGGCATATGGCAATGGATGATCCATCCACTTGGGGAATATATGTACCGGGCTCACACGAATCCAACCAGGTGGTAATGGAGACCCGTGAAACATTTCCCCTAGTAGGGATGGGTAAGCCGACGCCTCTGTAATGACATATTCATTAACTTTTAGACGGCATGGCTTCAACCCCTACAAATTTTTGTGTAAAGAATGTTATATACATATATACATATCATCTTTTTTTGAAACGACTACAATTTCATATATACATATCATCTTGAAAACATATCATCTTGAATTAAAAAATTAGTTACTATGTCATAAAAATACTTACAGCGGATTTGCTAGGTGGTGGGTCTACAGGATTACTCCCAACCTCTGCAGTAGGAGTAGAGCCTGCAGTACGAGACACCATAGGTACTATCTGGTAAGTGGCAGTCTGAGATGCCTGTCACTTTTTCATTACTTCTTCGAGTTTCCTATCAAATAGCTTATCTACCTATACATGGATAAAAGAAACGTCAAATTATAATTATTGAATTCTCTTTTACAGTAACATCTACAAGGAAAAAATATGTTACCTCTTCTTGTGAAAGTCCCACTTTTGGGACATGTTTGCGCTGGGATGGCCCAAAAAAAGCTTTGATGCCCACACCAGTGCCTGCAGCCCTAACACGTCCAGGATGCTCTGGGTTACCCAGAGCAACTGTCAATTCATCCCTTGTGCCCTCAGGGATGAACTTGCCTTGTTTCCTCAGCTCGTGCAGCTCCCGCTAATCGCCAAAACAAAAATTTGTAATTAAGTAAACACCACAAATAATCAATATTCGAACGATTGCTGTAAGAGTTGTATTTTACCATTTTTGCAGCCGCCTCAGCAGTTGCGGGCTTCCTTAGTTCTCCCTTCTTATTTTGCCTCCCAGCTATATAGACATCATGGCGAGGCAGAGGTGTGCTACCTATAGTGGAGGACTCCTGAGTAGAAGCAGACTGAGCAGTAGCCTCAGACTGTAGTCTTTGGCGAATGCCTGCATACCCCTTTGGACCCATTATGTGGTCATGCACATTCAGTGCACGCCTTGATCTTTGTGCCTCACTGAGGGCCTAATTAGTATGCACATTAATGATTTGGTTAGTAACAGTAAATGTTAATCTTGAATAGGTGAATACAACATATATTAATGAGATTGGGACTGACGCCTAATACCTTGAATTCATCAGTTTGTCTTGAAGCAACAAACACGTCCCATTCTTCTTTGTCCAGGAAGTTCCACTGTTTAGTGGATGTCTTCTTCCTCTTGTCAGCTTCTTTTATGTATTCTCGGGTGAGATTTGTCTTATAGTTCCTTAGGACTCTCCCACAGCGTTGCATCACGTATTTACGATGCAACTTTTCATCCAATTCAAATATACTCTGCAAATTAGAATTGCTATTAACTAGTATCCAAAAAATTAGTAATATACAAAATAGAATTGCAAATTAATAATAACTCATGCATAAATCCTTCCATATTACGTCTTTCTTCTCCTTAGAAATGTTATGCCAAGAATCTATCTTACAACCGTAATGGCTACGAGTAACATACCCAAGATATGAAACAAATGAATTGCGATTCATACCAGATGCATTTCCTGCATTATCAAAATCCACAACAAGTTTGGATCCATTGCCCATTTGTGCTATTAACTTCTTCATCATAGTGATGCCCCTTCTCTTGTCAACTTTTTGGTGTTGCTGATCAAGTACCTCAAGTGCTTCAGATGGTACATGTGCATCATCAACCTAAAATTTGACAAAATAAACACATTTACAAGATATAACTATAAATGGACATATAGATATAAATATATGATATATTTTTAAAACTTACATTGTGAGGCGGTGCATTGATGTCCTCACCCTCATGGTAATCATCAGCATGGTCATCAGGAGAATGCTCAGCCATCTGAAAATTCACATTCACATTGTAAAGTTCACATTGTAAAGTAATTCAAATTGTAAAGTAATTCACATTGTAAAGTTCACATTGTAAAGTAATTCAAATTGTAAAGTTCACATTCAAATTGTAAAGTTCACATCAGGAGATACTCATTTTTGAACAACAAATTAAATTTTTAGAATTTTTGGAAGACGTTTTGTATCACAACAGAACCTTGATCGGTCGAGTTCTGAGAGAGACAAACTCGACCGACCAGATTTTTCTGGAAAAATAAAAAAGACTGAAAAATGTTTATAATTAATTATTCCAAGCACCTTAATGAGTATATAGGACTATATAATTAATTATTCCAAGCACCTTAATGAGTATATAGGACTCTATCACATTCACATTGTAAAGTTCACATATTCAGAAAAATAAAACATATAAAAAATATAAACATGCCTCTAATATTGCGATTTTTTTATCAATTAACAATCCTTCATTGTGATCTCCGCGCACATACAAGTCATCATTAGCTTCAATATTTGCTGGTGTTGGCAACCCAACTGAGAATGGACCGGAGTCATCATACTTATCATAGTACTGTTCTTCATCTATAGGATCTTCAATGAACTGTCTTTTACCATGAAGAACAACCGACCATTTATCATTTGCAGGATCATCGATATAAAATACTTGTTTCGCCTGTGATGCCAATATGAATGGGGAAATGCTACCAAAATTTTCTCGAAAATCCAATACACATTATACACTTATATCCTAAGTGAGATTAGGTGTTCAAGAACAGTCTCAAACTGGGGACTATCCAAGATTTACTCCTAATGAGTAAATCTTAGACGGGTTTCTAGGAAAACAAATACATGTTTTGTCATTCTTATATACAATAAATGTGTACCACCTATCCCATTCTTGAACACTTAATCTCACTAGTAAGTGTATAATGTGTATTGGGTTTTCAAGAAAATTTCAGCAGCATTTCCCCACTGTTCTCCAAGTACATATGTACTTAGAGAACAAACGGGGAAATGCTATTGAAATTTTCTTGAAAACCCAATACACATTATACACTTACATCCTAAGTGAGATTAGGTGTTCAAGAACAGTCCCAAACCGGGGACTATCCAAGATTTACTCCTAATGAGTAAATCTTGGACGGGTTTCTAGGCTAATGAGTACATATCCACTACATGTATTTGCTCACTTACATTGCATCCCTCACAATTAGAGCATTATTAAATAATAAATCAAGAATTTAATAGTTTCAAACATGCAATAATTCATAATTAGAGCGATAAGATTCACTTTGTACAAACATACATGGCATAATTCAGGCATAATAGTAGGTGTGGTCATTGACCCGATTCAACAATATAAGAATAATTTTAGAAGAGTAATAACCAACAGAAACCATGGTCTGTGTGGGCTGGTACGGCCGTGGCTGTGTTGGCCAACCACACGGCTGTGTTGGGTAGCACGACCGTGTGGTCGGACAACACAGCCACGGCCGTGCCAGCCCACACGGCCGTGGTTGCTGTTGGTAAGAAGAGGGAGAAGGAAGAATAAGAAGAAGAAAGGAGGGCCTACTGTTGGTAGCAGCGTGGAGACAGAGGTGGCGGTGAGCAGCGGAGGCAGGCGAGCAGAGAAGGAGAGGCGTCGGCGTCGAGAAGAGAAGGAGAGGGCTCCAGCAGGGAGCAGAGAAGGAGAGGTAGGCAGTGACGGTGGCGAGCAGCTGCAGCAGCAGTAGGCGGCGGCACGGAGGCAGGCGACAGGTGACGCAGCAGCAGGCGGCGACGACGCAGCAGCAGGTCGGGAATCGTCGGAGCAAAATCGTGCGATCTCAATGAAACAGAAGAGAAAGGGGGAAGAGTTCACTATGCGTGGGGGCTATTAAGTTACTAAACGGCGTCGGTTATTCATAACAACCGACACCTTTATTATTAGGTGTCGGTTATACAAAGACAACCGACGTTAATTGGACATTCCTTTACCCTAACTTTTTTTGCGGGGACGGCGTGCGGACCCTTATCAGCGTCGGTTATTCTAAGAAAACCGACGCACATATTGTAACTTTTGGCGCAAATTTTATCTTTATTTAACGTCGGTTATTAGGTAAAACACCGACATTGTATCTGATACTTTGGCACGATTTTTTTTGCTCGAAAAAATTGGATTTCACGGGCTACTTTTGTTTATTCTAGAACCGACGCTAAATAGAAAAGCGATACCCATGTCTGGCCACTCATATACGATATATGTCGGTTTGTGTTGTAAACCGACGATGTAGGTTTTAGGCGTCATTTCTTATTTAATAACCGACGCATGGAAAGTGACTTCATAAGACATTTCTTTAGTAGTGGGTCGAGGAGTTTGTCGACCGAAAATGACCCTGTTTCAATGTTTTGAACTAGATACTAAGTGTGTGTATGAGTGTGCAGATGTGACACTATTATAGGGAATGACCTATATAAGTATTGTGATTGGCTAGGGAAGATCTAACGCTTGATTTACATGATGTCTAAGTACTTGTACATTATATACTTGTACAAGTTGTTACATTTGATTACAATCATGAATTAAAGCAATTTGAGTATATAGATCTTCCAAGTAGCTTGTCATCCACCTAATTCCTGCAACACTCAAGTAGCACGTTAGATCCACAAGAATGAAATGTTTGTCATCATCAAAACAAAGGGATTATAATAATGTCCAATTTAGCCAACAGATTTTGCCCTCGAAATTCAAGGTAAATAAATATGGGTACTTCCTTCGCACCTCATCCTTTTACCTTCACATGATTACTTTCATATCATGGTGATGTCACATCATTCATACATATCTTATCTTGGGTCAGCACAAAAACTCCTACATAAGAAGACATTTTCAAGTATGGAACATAGAAACTTGTTGTGCCACCTGTACAAAGCTTATAGTAATGTTCAATTTTAAATTCTAGCTATCATACTAAAATTATATCTATTGTACCAACACATTTCTCAAAATTCATACTTACTAGCCTTTTACCAATCATGCCATGTGTCCCATACCATTCCTTGAAGCATAAACTGACACTAGAACTCTTGTCAGTTCTTTTTCAGCATCAAAAGAAATGATGACGTTGGCATTTGTCATTCCATACAAGGAAACATCATTCCTAGTCAACCTTGTTAGAGGTGAAACAATAACACTATCTTCACGTTACTAGGATTTACACAACCTACTTAGAAGACATATCATGATCCCATAAAGACACTTAATCAACCCCATCTCACTCTTGTTCAACTTGTCTCATAGCTATTGTTGCTTCAGCAACCCTAAGGTTTTTTTTTTGAAGAAATATTGATCATATTTGAAATACTTTGACATGTCATCATTTAAAGCTTGATATAACTTATATGACATGATTGGAACACTTTATTCCTCCTATTCATAAATTCTATTGATACATTGGTTAGTCTAAAGGACATAACTCTAAACTCATCATGGTCATGTGAATTATTTCTTCAAATCTAACTCTTATGCATTGATATTTGATCATAGGTTTATCTTAAAGGAATACAATATCACATATCTATTGACCAACAACCATCTATCCTTGATAGTGGTCTTGCCCAACTATCATTGAACCATACACAACATTATAGAATCACTTTTGTTTTTCCTTCCTAACAACATTTAAAGGGTCATCGTCAACTCTCTCTCTATAAGGGAGAGGAATACTTGTAATGTTCATTTGATAAACATCTCCAACCTTCACATATTTCTCATAATGTTGATACATCTTGGATACTAGGATTCATTACCTTGGTATCCACCTCATGTGCTATAAGGAACTCACATCCTTATCTCATCTACTTTTACCAACATAACAAATCTCAAGACATATAAGAGGAGTCTTCCTAATTATTGGAAGGCTCAAAAGCAAACTCATCAGAAACGTCATGATCTTGGAACCATAGTCCAAACAACCTTATGATATAATAAGATATCCACCATCATGTTTGCAATGAATCCACACATACCAAGTGGCAATGATCCACTTGAAAGTTGTGCCCTAGAAAGGAAAGACACAAAGTGAAACACACTTCCCATACCATAGTAGTATTTTTCAAGGGTCACTAGCAAAAAGGTAACCAATTCTATTTTCATTATGCAGGTTACAACTTCTTATGTATCATTTTGTATTTTTCATTTCGCGTTCCTTGCCATTAGCATAGGAATAATCATGATTAAAATATGTCATTACTCCTTCCTTGATGACTATTTATCCCACTAGTGTATGTTCTCTTATTTTATTATGTTTTTCAACCACTTATCGACAGGTAAATGATCATATTCCACATTTTCTTCATTAAATCGGGATCATCTCCCTTAATTTCTTTCACATGCCATGCTGAATTTTCATTAACACTTTCTTACACACATAGGTTGGTCTGAGATTAACTCAGGTTCCACCTTATTCCTTTGTCGTTGTTCCCATTCATCTTCTCATTTTGTACTTGTTATAGGAGTTCTTTCCATCTTATGTGGATTTCATACCTTGATTAACTTTATAAGCATAGACTTATCTATCTTTTATTTTATTATATTCTTGAATCAAAACTTCAAGAACTCCTCCTTTTCTAATTTGTATTCAGATTTAGATTTCATGGTGTTGTATTCTCTCTTATAGATACCGAACATTCAAATTTTGATAGATAATGATGCAATTCGCATCTTCTTTAAGGTAGGATTGAGATATTCACGCCATGATTTCTTATTTATTATGCTCTTTAGATTGTCTCAAAATGACTACTTGATCAGAGTAATAAAAAAGATAACAACCTAAGAGTTCCATACTTACCTTTTCTTCAATAATTGAATACCTGGCTAGGGCACCCAAATACTGAGATTAGGCAGTATGCACCATATTTTTATGTCATATTCCTAACTTAGACATCATCCTAGTCCTAAGTCCTAGTGTCCCTGTAGACTCGGTGAACCTAAAGCTCTGATACCAACCTGTAAGAACCTGTTACACTAAATGAGATTACTCAAAGCATAAAACACAATCAATCACTAAATAATCACATACCCTAAAATATGGGTAAATTAAAACCGATTTCAACGTCGACACCCAATCAAAACATTTGCATGAGAGACCAACATCTCTTATATCCATACTATGACAAGAATTTGATACAAATTGTTCTATTGCCTTAGCCACAACATATATACACATAAAAACAATATTTGTATATGCCACACAAATAAGCATTAATATGCTAACAAAAGTTTGATTCGTTTGGAACACCATATACAAACTTTTTCTGCCTGGACCTGAGAGTACATGGATGACTCTAGGACACACTAGACATCTAATCAACATTATCAAAGATTCATTACAATAGCTCCTCTTTGCTGCCACATGTTTGTTTTCATCACTTCTGATTACCTAAAACAATATGGCGAACCACAAGGGTGAGACCCATGTCCCAACAAGAGATATAACCTCCAACAACACTTATTGATTACAACATTTTAGGTAATGATACAATTTAAGCCGTTTAATCATATATAACAAATAGGCTCAGCAACACTGATGATTAATAAAATACATAAAGGAGCTGATAACAATTATCATCATCAAGCTGACTATCATCATTTTCCTTATTAACCATATAAGAGATTCAGTAACATATGCATAACTAGCATAAGAAAATCTAGTGGCATATTATCTCTATTAAAATGAATAAGTCTAGCATCATAAGCATATCTAACAACATTAGCATGTATAACAGTTTGAACAAATCAATATCATAAGAAGAGCTATCAACATAAGCATGAGTATTTGCATAAGCATGATTAGCAATATATGCATTTCTAATTATAAAGGCATGGCTAGCATGCTAAACATAACTAAAAACATGATATAGCTAGCATCCTAATTATAATCAACAGTAGCAGTATAGATATCAACATAAGCATGACTATTGTATGTAGACATTTACAACCTTATGCATATCCACAACATAAGTATAATTACTATCTCTTGATTGCACTAAGCATCATCTTTATGTAAAGAGAACAAACAAGGGTTATCATCCAATGTGAAGCATCGTGTATAACCCTAAACAAATATACTACACGACTATATTAAATCTTTTATTACGCCATGGGGAATTTGAATCACACCATTCAAAGTCCAACCAACCCCTACAAAGGGTTATTCGGTTCCGTACAAGATCTAGGAGTGCCGATATCCTAAGATCTCTTCCCCTCGATTAGTACGAGTAAAAAGGAAGTGACATATCAGTCAAAGCTGCCACCACAGTGACATATAGTCAAGCTGAAAACCACTAGTCCGGCCTTGGTACAGGTCACGACACTAGAAACCAGGGTATCACTGAGGTACAACTGTAGTTGTCGTCTACTCACATCATATTATAATCACTAAGACATGACCACAGCCATTCTCAATCACTTCAGATGTATGAGGCATGACCATAGCCAACCTCCACAATCTGCATTGTGGATGACACAGATATATCCTCAACCTGCCACCCCCACATACTCAACAGTATGCACTCTGAGTTTCCCTTAGGAATAATCGTTTCACCATCCAGTAAGTTCTGACACTAAAAATGGTTCTACGTCACAGGGTACTACATGATTAGAGTTGCACTTGATTAGTTATGCCAATTGGGTGAATTAAGGTTGCACCAAACAAGTGGACATACAAACCCTAATTCACTTCTAGCAAGCATATAAATATCAAAACTTGAAAAGATATAAAATGTATGAAACATAATTTCTCATCTCATCATAACATGGTACTATTCACTTGCCATTCATGAGACTACATTAGTCTTCATATTATCACAAGATATAAATCCTTTTCACAATATCACAGGGCATCAACCCTTATCAACATAAGAGGATTACACCTCATTCAGGGATCAACCATGCCCAAAGGTCATTAATATCATCATACTATTCCCTACAATCTCATCATTATCTTTGCATGCCTTATAACAAGGCTCAACAACATCAATTATATATAATACACCAGACCAACACAATATTTCATTTATGAGCTAGGTGGTATTCATAAACAATCATAGTAGGGTTATATTAACATTAAGAACATTCCTTTATTACATCAACATGCAAGGAATCTAGATATGATTAACACTCATCATATTCACAATGTACATGTTCAACATAAGAAAGTATCAACCATGTGGCTATGATAGCCACCAATTAACACATTAACGTTATGATCATGTTAAGGAGGATATTCCACCATCATTCCATCATATAATAATGTTAAACATGAATACTCATCTTTATGTAATTGCATTAGAG
The DNA here is from genome assembly GCA_963693085.1 of Alisma plantago-aquatica. Classification (NCBI taxonomy): domain Eukaryota; kingdom Viridiplantae; phylum Streptophyta; class Magnoliopsida; order Alismatales; family Alismataceae; genus Alisma; species Alisma plantago-aquatica. The sequence goes on from OY856409.1 coordinate 1,756,220,587, forward strand.
TTAGGTTCAACGTGATAAATTATATCAATGTTACTAATCAGCACTCATACCCAAACCCTAACTCACGACATCCCCATTGGATCATGGATGCATAAGGTGAAGCATCACCATCACATTCCATACTATTCTCAAGTTTGAACCCCCCACATAAATCAAGGTGTAACCATTGGGTTATATCACACTAAGGTTTCAACAACATTAACATAGTACTTCATGATTGTATTAGTCATTCAAGGACTATTCATACCCAATTACCATCATTTAGTTATATTAAAGCTAGGTATAACAAGCTATACCTCATTAGGGTTACATATCAACACAATATGGTTATCATCACTTTTATTCATATGAGTGAATAGGTAAGACTACCTTAGTAAGGGTAACCCTCTATTTGTTCCATCATCATTCAACCTATATCACCATACCACAATGTCACCCAGAACCATTGGATGTTTAAAAGGTAAGACTATTGGTTGTTTACATAAGTAAACACCTTAGATAAACCACCTATGAAGTTGTTAATTTGTGCTCTATAAAGATTCACCATCTAATCCTAGACATCCCTTGATAATCAATACAAGAAGTTCCATTGAGAGTAGGATAAAACCCACAATCGGCTGTTCAGTTAAAACAAGCCATCCATTGTCAACAAGTAAGCTCCTTAAGTTGATCATATAAAGGAAACCATCTAAATCACATTATTAGGACTAACATATTACATTAGCCATCATTCCACCATAAATGAGGAATAAACAACAGATCTCGACCATTGGGTCAAGTTCACATGTTAAACCCATCAATTACAGTATAGGTCTGACCATTGCATCAAGTGACCCAAGAAACCATTGGCCTACGGCTTAATTGATGCTACAACTACAATTCTTGACTCACCATAGGTTGTAGATACTTGATCCACTATCATTAGTGACCATTAAGTCACCATAGGTTGTTAGATCAACACTAGTTCATTAATCAACATCAAATATTAAGCTAATGTCAACATTGATTGATAACATCAGTAGGGTACTTAATGGTTGATCATTAAACTTGTAATTGGTACAAAACCTGACCTAAGGGGTTGAACATAGGTTGTCACCATAATTTGACACCCTTGATCATGACCATCAGTTGTCATGAAGACAACACCATAGGGTTGTTGCAATGGTACCATCATCGGGTCACAGGCTTATAGAAGAAATCAACATTAAATCCTAAAATTGACCATTGGTTGATAGGTGCTTAGCACCATAGGTTGTCAAACCAACATGATCCAAGTCATATTATACCTTAGGAATAATGTACAAATGATCACAAGTTCATATAAAACTGAAATCAAAATAGGGAATTTCATAAAAATCAAAAGCCAAGTCAAGCATAGCTTTTTAGTGCATGGATCATCATTTTCAAGCAAGAATATGATCTAGAAAGCTTATGGTAAGAAATAAACGTGGAGCAAGTTATAAAACTTGCCTTCAATGAGAATATGAATCCCCACACAGAAGAAATATTGAGCAGGTATGGTAGAAAATCCAAGAATAAACTATGAATTCGTCCATCTAGCACCTTTCTTCATCAAATGAGCAATCCCTAAGCATAAGGAGCAAGAAAGGTAGGGTTTTAGAGCTTTAGAGCAATTTCTACCATGAAACAGCAAAGTTCCAACCTGGAGAAATCTAGGAGGAAGTATAACAAAGAAATAGACAGCGGAAAGAAGGAAATTCTTACACTTTTAGGTCAAGATCACTAGAATGAAGCTTTTTCAACCCTAAAATGAAATCAATTTCAACCTTAGAGCCTTTCTCCAAGAAGATCCCCACTTTCTTCTTCCTTGGGCAGAAAAATTCTCAGATGAACAGAGGGAGAACGAGGTTGGGAGAAGGAGAGAGGTGGTAAAGAGTAAATGGATCGTTTTGGTGCTTGTGGACAAGTATATGAGACTTTAATATAAAGAAAAAGTTGAAATTCTAGTATATATCCAACTGTCTATGGCTTTAAATTATTAAGAATATATAAGTGCACACACAAGAAACTCTTCCACCATCCCTCTAGGCCTTCTTAGATTTCCTTTGTCGAAATTCAAAGCCAATCACATAATTCCTTAGTTGATAGCTACTAAAGGTAGCTCATCCATGAAGGGGAAAACCCTAAAATATTGTTGATGAAAACACCTTCAAACCATGGCTCAACTAGGATACACATGGATAAAAAATCCAAAGAATGATAATATAACATCTAAGAAACATAATGTATGTAACAAATTGCAAAGAAAACCTCTCAATTGGGTAAATTGCAGAAAAGTCCAAAATATGCATAAAATTGCACAATTTGCTCAAACAATGTCCAAATTGGACCAAATTTGAAACTTAAGCTTGTATTATTATTTCAAAGAATATCACAAGGTTATCATAGGGTTATAACCATCCAGTTATGATAATTAATCTTGTTCAAATCATTAAGCAAGTTTAGGGGCCTTACAACTATGAATCCCTAACAAGGATTTCGCCCTCGAAATCCAAGGTAAACAAAGATGGGTACTTCCTTTGCACCTCATCCTATTACCTTCACATGATTACTTTCATATCATGGTGATGTCACATCATTCATACATATCTTATCTTGGGTCAGCACAAAAACTCCAACATAAGAAGACATTTTCAAGTATGGAACATAGAAACTTGTTGTGCCACATGTACAAAGCTTATAGTAATTTTCAACTTTAAATTATAGCTATCATCCTAAAATTATATCTATTGTACCAAAACATTTCTCAAAATTCATACTTACTAGCTTTTTACCAATCATGCCATGTGTCCCATACTATTCCTTGAAGCATACACTGACACTAGAACTCTTGTCAGTTCTTTTTTAGCATCAAAAGAAATGATGACGTTGGCAGTTGTCATTCCATACAAGGAAACATCATTCCTAGTCAACCTTGTTAGAGGTGAAACAACAACACTATCTTCACATTACTAGTATTTACACAACCTACTTAGAAGACATATCATGATCCCATAAAGACACTTAATCAACCCCATCTCACTCTTGTTCAACTTGTCTCATAGCTATTGTTGCTTCAGAAACCCTAAGGTTTTTTTTAAGAAATATTGATCATATTTGAAATACTTTGACATGTCATCATTTAAAGCTTGATATAACTTATATGACATGACTGGAACCCTCTGTTCCTCCTATTCATAAATTCTACTGATACATTGGTTAGTCTAAAGGACATAACTCTAAACACATCATGGTCATGTGAATTATTTCATCCAATCTAACTCTTATGCATTGATATTTGATCATAGGTTTATCTTAAAGGAATACAATATCACATATCTGTTGACCAACAACCATCTATCCTTGATAGTGGTCTTGCCCGATTATCATTGAACCATACACAACATTATAGAATCACTTTTGTTTTTCCTTCCTAACAACATTTAAAGGGTCATCATCAACTCTCTCTCTATAAGGGAGAGGAATACTTGTAATGTTCATTTAATAAACATCTCCAACCTTCACATATTTCTCATAATGTTTATACATCTTGGATACTAGGATTCATTACCTTGGTATCCACCTCATGTGCTATAAGGAACTCCTATCCTTATCTCATCTACTTTTACCAACATAACAAATCTTAAGACATATAAGAGGAGTCTTCCTAATTATGGGAAGGATCAAAAGCAAACTCATCAGAAACGTCATGATCTTGGAACCATAGTCCAAACAACCTTATGATATAATAAGCTATCCACCATCATGTTTGCAATGAATCCACACATACCAAGTGGCAATGATCCACTTGAAAGTTGTGCCCTAGAAAGGAAAGACACAAAGTGAAACACACTTCCCATACCATAGTAGTATTTTTCAAGGGTCACTAGCAAAAAGGTAACCAATTATATTTTTATTATGTAGGTTACAACTTCTTATGTATCATTTTTTCTTTTCCATTTTGGGTTCCTTGCCATTAGCATAGGAATCATCATGATTAACATATCTCATTACTCCTTCCTTGATGACTATTTATCCCACTAGTGTATGTTCTCTTATTTTATTATGTTTTTCAACCACTTATCGACAGGTAAATGATCATATTCCACATTTTCTTCATTAAATCTGGATCATCCCTTAATTTCTTTTACATGCCATGCTGAATTTTCATTAACACTTTCTTACACACATAGGTTGGTCTGAGATTAACTCTGGTTCCACCTTATTCCTTTGCCATTGTTCCCATTCATCTTCTCATTTTGTACTTGTTATAGGAGTTCTTTCCATCTTATGTGGATTTCATACCTTGATTCACTTTATAAGCATAGACTTATCTATCTTTTATTTTATTATATTCTTGAATCAAAGTTTCAAGAACTCCTCCTTTTCTAATTTGTATTCAGATTTAGATTTCATGGTGTTGTATTCTCTCTTATAGATACCAAACATTCAAATTTTGATAGATAATGATGCAATTCTCATCTTCTTTATGGTAGGATTGAGATATTCACACCATGATTTCTTATTTATTATGCTCTTTAGATTGTCTCAAAATGACTACTTGATCAGAGTAATAAAAAAGATAACAATCTAAGAGTTCCATACTTACCTTTTCTTCAATAATTGAATACCTGGCTAGGGCACCCAAATACTGAGATTAGGCAGTATGCACCATATTTTTATGTCATATTCCTAACTTAGACATTATCCTAGTCCTAAGTCCTAGTGTCCCTGTAGACTCAGTGAACCTAAAGCTCTGATACCAACCTGTAAGAAACCGTTACACTAAACGAGATTACTCAAAGCATAAAACACAATCAATCACTAAATAATCACATACCCAAAAATATGGGTAAAATTAAAATTGATTTCAACGTCGACACCCAATCAAAACATTTGCATGAGAGACCAACATCTCTTATATCCATACTATGTCAAGAATTTGATACAAATTGTTCTATTGCCTTAGCCACAACATATATACACATAAAAACAATATTTGTATATGCCACACAAATAAGCATTAATATGCTAAAAAAAGTTTGATTCGTTTGAAACACCATATACAAACTTTTTCTTCCTGGACCTGAGAGTACTGGGATGAGTCTAGGACACACCAGACATCTAATCAACATTATCAAAGATTCATTACTATAGCTCCTCTTTGCTGCCACATGTTTGTTTTCATCACTTCTTATTACCTAAAAAAATATGGCGAACCACAAGGGTGAGACCCATGTCCCAACAACAGATATAACCTCCAACAACGCTTATTAATTACAACATTTTAGGCAATGAGATAGTTTAAGCAGTTTAATCATATATAACAAATAGGCTCAGCAACACTGATGATTAACAAAATACATAAAGGAGCTGATAACAATTATCATCATCAAGCTGACTATCATCATTTTCCTTATTAACCATATAAGATATTCAGTAACATATGCATAACTAGCATAAGCAAATCTAGTGGCATATTATCTCTATTAAAATGAATAAGTCTAGCATCATAAGCATATCTAACAACATTAGCATGTCTAACAGTTTGAACAAGTCAATATCATAAGAAGAGCTATCAACATAAGCACGAGTATTTGCATAAGAATGATTAGCAGTATATGCATTTCTAATTATAGGGGCATGGCTAGCATACTAAACATAACTAAAAACATGATATAGCCAGCATCCTAATTATAATCAGCAACAATAGTATAGATATCAACATAAGCATGACTATTGTATGTACACATTTACAACCTTATGCATATCCACAACATAAGTATAATTACTATCTCTTGATTGCACTAAGCATCATCTTTATGTAAAGAGAACAAACAAGGGTTATCATCCAATGTGAAGTGTCGTGTATAACCCTAAACAAATATACTACACTGCTATATTGCATCTTTTATTACGCCATGGGGAATTTGAATCGCACCATTCAAAGTCCAACCAACCCCTACAAAGGTTTATTCAGTTCCGTACAAGATCTAGGAGTGCCGATATCCTAAGATCTCTTCCCCTCGGTTAGTATGAGTAAAAAGGAAGTGACATATCAGTCAAAGCTGCCACCACAATGACATATAGTCAAGCTGAAAACCACTAGTCCGGCCTTGGTACAGGTCACGACACTAGAAACCAGGGTATCACTAAGGTACAACTGCAGTTGTCCTCTACTCACATCATATTATAATCACTGAGACACAACCACGGCCATTCTCAATCACTTCATATGTATGAGGTATGACCATAGACAACCTCCACAATCTGCATTGTGGATGGCAAGGATATATCCTCAACCTGCCACCCCCACATACTCAATAGTATGCACTCTGAGTTTCCCTTAGGATTAATCGTTTCACCATCCAATAAGTTCTGACACTGAAGATGGTTCTACGTCACAGGGTACTACATGATTAGAGTTGCACTTGATTAGTTATGCCAATTGGGTGAATTAAGGCTGCACCAAACAAGTGGACATACAAACCCTAATTCACTTCTAGCAAGCATATAAATATCAACACTTGAAAAGATATAAAATGTATGAAACATAATTTCTCATCTCATCATCACATGGTACTATTCACTTGCCATTCATGCGACTACATTAGTCTTCATATTATCACAAGATATAAATCCTTTTCACAATATCACAGGGTATCAACCCTTATCAACATAAGAGGATTACACCTCATTCAGGGATCAACCATGCCCAAAGGTCATTAATATCATCATACTATTCCCTACAATCTCATCATTATCTTTGCATGCCTTATAACAAGGCTCAACAACATCAATTATATATAATACACCAGACCAACACAATATTGCATTTATGAGCTAGGTGGTATTCATAAACAATCATAGTAGGGTTATATTAACATTAATAACATTCCTTTATTACATAAACATGCAAGGAATCTAGATATGATTAACACTCATCATATTCACAATGCACATGTTCAACATAAGAAAGTATCAACCATGTGGCTATGATAGCCACCAATTAACACATTAACATTATGATCATGTTAAGGAGGTTATTCCACCATCATTCCATCATATAATAATGTTAAACATGAATACTAATATTTATCTAATTGCATTAGAGTTAGGTTCAACATGATAAATTATATCAATGTTACTAATCAACACTCATACCCAAACCCTAACTCAAGACATCCCCATTGGATCATGGATGCATAAGGTGAAGCATCACCATCACATTCCATACTATTCTCAAGTTTGAACCCCCACATAAATCAAGGTGTAACCATTGGATTATAGCATACTAGGGTTTCAACAACATTAACATAGTACTTCATGATTGTATTAGTCATTCAAGGACTATTCATACCCAATTACCATCATTTAGTTATATTAAAGCTAGGTATAACAAGCTATACCTCATTAGGGTTACATATCAACACAATATGGTTATCATCACTTTTATTCATATGATAGAATAGGTAAGACTACCTTATTAAGGGTAACCCTCTATTTGTTCCATCATCATTCAACCTGTATCACCATACCACAATGTCACCCAAAACCATTAGATGTTTAAAAGGTAAGACTATTGGTTATTTACATAAGTAACCACCTTAGATAAACCAACTATGAAGTTGTTGATTTGTGCTCTATAAAGACTAACCATATAACCCTAGACATCCCTTAATAATCGATACAAGAAGTTCCATTGAGAGTAGGATAAAATCCACAATCGACTGTTCAGTTAAAACAAGCCATCCATTGTCAACAAGTAAGCTCCTTAAGTTGATCATATAAAGGAAACCATATAAATAACATTATTAGGACTAACATATTACATTAGCCATCATTCCACCATAAAGTAGGAATAAACAATAGATCTCGACCATTGGGTCAAGTTCACATGTTAAAACCATCAATTACAATATTGGTCTGACCATTGCATCAAGTGACCCAAGAAACCATTGGCCTAAGACTTAATTTATGCTACAACTACAATGCTTGACTCACCATAGGTTGTAGAGACTTGATCCACTATCATTAGTGACCATTAAGTCACCATAGGTTGTTAGATCAACACTAGTTCATTAATCAACATCAAATATTAAGCTAATGTCAACATTGATTGATAACATCAGTAGGGTACTTAATGGTTGATCATTAAACTTGTAATTGGTCCAAAACCTAACCTAAGGGGTTGAACATAGGTTGTCACCATAATTTGACACCCTTGATCATGACCATAAGTTGTCATGAAGACAACACCATAGGGTTGTTGCAATGGTACCATCATTGGGTCATGGGTTTATAGAAGAAATCAGCATTAAACCCTAAAATTGACCATTGGTTGATAGGTGCTTAGCACCATAGGTTGTCAAACCAACATGATCCAAGGCATATTATACCTTAGGAATAATGTACGAATGATCACAGGTTCATATAAAACTGAAATCAGAATAGGGAACATTATAAAAATCAAAATCCAAGTCAAGCATAGCTTTTTAGTGCATGGATCATCATTTTCAAGCAAGAATATGATCTAGAAAGCTTATGGTAAGCAATAAACGTGGAGCAAGTTGTAAAACTTGCCTTTAATGAGAATATGAAACCCCACACAGAAGAAATATCAAGCAGGTAGGGTAGAAAATCCAAGAATAAACTATGAATTCGTCCATCTAGCACCTTTCTTCATCAAATGAGCAATCCCTAAGCATAAGGAGCAAGAAAGGTAGTGTTTTAGAGCTTTAGAGCAATTTATACCATGGAACAGCAAGGTTCCGACCTGGAGAAAGCTAGGAGTAAGGATAAAAAAGAAATAGACAGAGGAAAGAAGGAAATTCTTACATTTTTAGGTCAAGATCACTAGAATGAAGCTTTTTCAACCCTAAAATGAAATCAATTTCAACCTTAGAGCCTTTCTCCAAGAAGATCCCCACTTTATTCTTCCTTGGGAAGAAAAATTTGCAGATGAACAGAGGGAGAATGAGGTTGGGAGAAGGATAGAGGTGGAAAAGAGGAAATGGCTCGTTTTGGTGCTTGTGGATAAGTATATGAGACTTTAATATAAAGAAAAAGAAAAAGTTGAAATTCTAGTATATATCCAAGTGTCCATGGCTTTAAATTATTAATAATATATAAGCGCACACACAAGAAACTCTTACACCATCCATCTAGACCTGCTTAGCTTTCATTTGTCGAAATTCAAAGCCAATCACATAATTCCTTAGTTGATAGCTACTAAAGGTAGCTTATTCATGAAGGGGAAAACCATAAAATACCCTTGATGAAAACACCTTCAAACCATGGCTCAACTAGGATCCCCATGGCTAAAAAATCTAAAGAATTATAGTATAACATCTAAGGAACATAATGTATGTAACAAATTGCAAAAAAAACCTCTCAATTGGGTAAATTGCAGAAAAGTCCAAAATATGCATAAAATTGCACAATTTGCTCAAACAGTGTCCAAATTGGACCAAATTTGAAACTTAAGCTTGTATTATGATTTAAAAGCATACCAAAAGGTTATATTAGGGTTATTAGCATCCATTTATGATAATTAATCTTGTTCAAGTCATTAATCAAGTTTAGGGTCCTTACAACTATAAATTCCTAACAAGGATTTCACCCTCGAAATTCAAGGTAAACAAAGATGGGTACTTCCTTTACACCTCATCCTATTACCTTCACAGGATTACTTTCATATCATGGTGATGTTACATCATTCATACATATCTTATCTTAGGTCAGCACAAAAACTCCTACATAAGAAGACATTTTCAAGTATGGAACATAGAAACTTGTTGTGCCACATGTACAAAGCTTATAGTAATGTTCAACTTTAAATTCTAGCTATCATCCTAAAATTATATCTATTGTACCAACACATTTCTCAAAATTCATACTTACTAGCTTTTTACCAATCATGCCATGTGTCCCATACCATTCCTTGAAGCATACACTAACACTAGAACTCTTGTTAGTTCTTTTTCAGCATCAAAAGAAATGATGACGTTGGCAGTTGTCATTCCATACAAGGAAACATCATTCCTAGTCAACCTTGTTAGAGGTGAAACAACAACACTATCTTCACGTCACTAGGATTTACACAACCTACTTAGAAGACATATCATGATCCCATAATGACACTTAATCAACCCCATCTCACTCTTGTTCAACTTGTCTCATAGCTATTGTTGCTTCAACAACCCTAAGGTTTTTTTTTTGAAGAAATATTGATCATATTTGAAATACTTTGACATGTCATCATTTAAAGCTTGATATAACTTATATGACATGACTGGAACACTCTGTTCCTCCTATTCAAAAATTCTATTGATACATTGGTTTGTCTAAAGGACATAACTCTAAACTCATCATGTTCTATTTCATCCAATCTAACTCTTATGCATTGATATTTGATCATAGGTTTATCTTAAAGGAATACAATATCACATATCTATTGACCAACAACCATCTATCCTTTATAGTGGTCTTGCCCAGCTATCATTGAACCATACACAACATTATAGAATCACTTTTGTTTTTCCTTCCTAACAACATTTAAAGGGTCATCATCAACTCTCTCTCTATAAGGGAGAGGAATACTTGTAATGTTCATTTAAAAAACATCTCCAACCTTCACATATTTCTCATAATTTTGATACATCTTGGATACTAGGATTCATTACCTTGGTATCCACCTCATGTGCTATAAGGGACTCACATCCTTATCTCATCTACTTGTACCAACATAACAAATCTCAAGACATATAAGAGGAGTCTTCCTAATTATTGAAAGGCTCAACAGCAAACTCATCAGAAACGTCATGATCTTGGAACCATAGTCCAAGCAACCTTATGATATAATAAGCTATCCACCATCATGTTTGCAATGAATCCACACATACCAAGTGGCAATGATCCACTTGAAATTTGTGCCCTAGAAAGGAAAGACACAAAGTGAAACACACTTCCCATACCATAGTAGTATTTTTCAAGGGTCACTAGCAAAAAGGTAACCAATTCTATTTTCATTATGCAGGTTACAACTTCTTATGTATCATTTTGTCTTATTCATTTCGGGTTGCTTGCCATTAGCATAGGAATCATCATGATTAACATATCTCATTACTCCTTCCTTGATGACTATTTATCCCACTAGTGTATGTTCTCTTATTTTATTATGTTTTTCAACCACTTATCGACAGGTAAATGATCATATTCCACATTTTCTTCATTAAATTGGGATCATCTCCCTTAATTTCTTTCACATTCCATGCTGAATTTTCATTAACACTTTCTTACACACATAGGTTGGTCTGAGATTAACTCAGGTTCCACCTTATTCCTTTGCCATTGTTCCCATTCATCTTCTCATTTTGTACTTGTTATAGGAGTTCTTTCCATCTTCTGTGGATTTCATACCTTGATTCACTTTATAAGCATAGACTTATCTATCTTTTATTTTATTATATTCTTGAATCAAAACTTCAAAAACTCCTCCTTTTCTAATTTGTATTCAGATTTAGATTTCATGGTGTTGTATTCTCTCTTATAGATACCAAACATTCAAATTTTGATAGACAATGATGCAATTCTCATCTTCTTTAAGTTAGGATTGAGATATTGACACCATGATTTCTTATTTATTATGCTCTTTAGATTATCTCAAAATGACTACTTGATCAGAGTAATAAAAAATATAACAATCTAAGAGTTCCATACTTACCTTTTCTTCAATTATTGAATATTTGGCCAGGGCACCCAAATACTGAGATTAGGCAGTATGCACCATATTTTTATGTCCTATTCCTAACTTAGACATCATCCTAGTCCTAAGTCCTAGTGTCTCTATAAACTCAGTGAACCTAAAGCTCTGATACCAACCTGTAAGAACCTGTTACACTAAATGAGATTACTCAAAGCATAAAACACAATCAATCACTAAATAATCTATACACAACCTCATTGAACCATCCTTATTTTTGAAAAACAACACGGGAGCACTCCAAGTGGAAGTGTTTGGCATGATAAAACCCTTCTCTAATAGTTACTACAACTATTTATTTAACTCCTACATTTCTTCTGGTGACATCCTATACAGTGACTGCGCCATGGGTTGTGTTCCAGGAATAAGATTGATCTAAAAATCAATATCTTTAGGAGGACGAACACCAAGAAATTCCTTAGGAAAGACATCGTCAAATTCCTACACCACCGTACCTCCTGGATACTTGGACTCTTCCTCTTTCTTTCCACAACATGAGCTAAAAAGGCCTCACACCTTGTCTCATCAATTGTTGTGTTGCCGTAGCTGACATCAAACACATAGGAAGAATCTTCCTATCACCTTGGAAAATCCACGAGATATCTCCATCATGGAACGTTGCCACCTTAGTACTATAGTACAGTACTATCTTGTACTTTTATAAGGTATCCATTCCTAGGATCACATCAAATCCATACATATCAAGTGGTATGAGATCCACTTGAATGTTGCATCCCAAGAAAGAAAGAATGCAAGAAAGACACACCTCCCGCAGCATGAAAGATCCAACTAGAGGGGTTTCTAGCCAAAGTCTATCAGATCTACGCATAACAAGAATATTACAACTATCTGTCACCTCTATGGTGATAAAAGAGTGTGTCGCACACGGGTCATCTAGTACAGATACAAAAGAAGAAGCAAACAAATCAGATCGAAATAACTCCATCAGACTTGTCACAACCTGTGGATTGACCACTGCTTCTGGTTGGCTCATAGCATAGAACCTTTTCATCGACTGTTGTCGTCCACATCCTCTTCTAACTTTTTCAGAGGAACATGCCCGTAATGCTTGACACATCCTCTACCATTGCCACTGCTAAATCGTTGTTGTTGATAACCCTATTGATTTTTACTTGGCTGATGAGTCACCTTCTTATTCTTTATAGGGCACAACCACATCATATGCCCAGCCTGTCCACATCTATAATAGGCCTTGGTATCATACTACATCCTAGATGGCCCCATCACTGAAATTGACGAGCTCCTACTGGCAGAAAATTGCGGCTTGTGCCCCTACTTGGTGACCAATGTGATGGTGTAAATGACCTTTGCTCAGTAAAAGTCGACCTCTGTTGTGACTGTTGTGAAGAAAACCGTGACTTCATAAAGCTTTCAAAAGATTGTCCTTGGAATAGAAATGGTCTCTTCTTAGTGTTAACGTCACACTTTTCTATAGAAGACCTCTCAATCTGCCTTAATGACTCCACAAAGGTAGAAAACCTTTCTCTATTCTCCAAAGATGATGTCATTGTAGTCAACTCTGTACTCAAACCCTTCTCAAACCTATAGATCATTTCCTTATCTATAGCTGCCATGTGAGGGAAGAACCTCAGAAGTTCCATAAGATTTAACTCATACTCATGATGCTCATCGCTCCTTGATGAATCTTCTCAAATTGAGAGATCTTCTTGTCTAAATATGTCTCTAGTAAGTATCGATTGACAAACTCTCAGTGAAATTCCTCCCACCCTATCATCACTCTTGATCTTTTATCCTCTTTTATATCCCACCAGTGGCTAGCACTACCCTTTAACAGGTACACAACATGCTTAATTTATCCTCTTCAGTGATGCTTAGAATCTTAGACATCTTTTCAAGCTCAATCAGCCGCATGTCTCCTTCTACTGGGTCTGGAGTACCAGCATACTTGATCGCGCCAACACGCCTGAGACATTCAAATGTCTTCCTGACACCTTCAGATTCCATATTATTGATGGATGCCCTAACTTTAGGTACTATGTCTGCTAGATGTATAATTATCGCCATGACCTGTCTAAACATAGACTAAAACTCACGATTGGCCATAGTTGTCGGGTAAAACTACAGCAATGCGGGCTGCTCCGGCCCCGCTTCTAGTACTCTGTCATCGTGTGCCTGCCTTCTAGAACCTCATCCTACTGAAACATAGTTGCTCTCAGTGTGTTCTTCATGTCCTCCAGATAGATATGCATAATCATAAGATATGATCAGATATGTTGCATACATAAGAATAGACTCAAACCTAAGTCCTATGTCCCTGTACACTCAACAAACCTAGATCTCTAATACAAACTTAATTGTGGCACCCCCGTCATGCTAAACAAGATTACTCAAAACAAAAAACACTCTAAATTACTAATCAATCACATAGCCAAAAATTTAGAAGATTCAAAACCAATTTTAATATCATTGAGCATGATTTGAAACATTTACATAAAGGTCCATCTTTTCCATTCTCATATACCATAACAAGTAATTACATATGTATCTAGTGACCTCAACCACATCTTGTACACAAAAGAGACTTACCATACCATGTACATGCCATATATTACAAACACTAGCATACTTCCAAAATCTCATTTCAATACAAGTATATCATCTATAAAACACATCCCATACCAGGACCTACGAGTACAGGGACAACATTAGGAATCTACTACTATCAACTATAGTGGTCCAACCTTCTGTGTCTATTGATCACTGGGCTACTCCTCTTCCACGGCATGATCTCAACCATGTTGTCACCAACCACCTAAAAAGATGTGGTGACCCATAGGTGACACCCATATCCTAGCAAGAGATATAACTCTCTCCAACAGATATTGATTACAATAAATTATTTAACAGTAAATAAACTGAGCAATTTGAGTATTGAATAAGAAATTGAGCAGATTGAACATTTTAAGCATATTAAGCAAGTTAAACAAGTAAACTTCACAACAAGTATAATTACTCAGATTTCATAGGATAGCATCTTCTAAGCAGTGTGTAGTATAAAGACAAGGAAAGGGCAAATCAGCCAATGTGAAACATATTTAACCCTAGAAGAGTATACTACACAACTTATATTTTATCTTTTATTATGCCATGGGGAGTTTGTGTTGTACCACTCAAAGTCCAACTAACCACTGTGAAGTGCTATTTAGTTCCGTATAAGATATAGGAGTGTTGGTATCCTAAGAGCTCTCCTTCTCAGCCAGTACAAGTCCAAAAGGTAGTGACATATTAGTCCAACTACTACTACACTAACATTTAGTCAAACTACTAACAACTAGTCCTCCCTTGGTACAGGTCACAACATAGACTCCAGGGTATGCAAGCCAAACACTACCATCCTCCATAACATCAATCGTAGTGTACTCAGTCACATCATATATCACAATTGTCTGAGGCATGACTGTAGCCATCCTCCATAACATGCAATTAAGGATGTCAAGGATGTACGCTCACTTTCACCCTGCATACTCAACATATTATGAATGCGATCAGAGTTTCTCTTAGGAATTATCATTTCACCATCAAGAAAATTCTAACGCTGAAGATGGATCTACGACAAAGAG
Source organism: Alisma plantago-aquatica (assembly GCA_963693085.1). Classification (NCBI taxonomy): domain Eukaryota; kingdom Viridiplantae; phylum Streptophyta; class Magnoliopsida; order Alismatales; family Alismataceae; genus Alisma; species Alisma plantago-aquatica. Next base: position 1,756,235,953 of record OY856409.1, read on the forward strand.
CACTACATGATTAGGGTTACATTTGATTAGTTACCACCAATTGGGTGTTAAGCCTTCATCATACAAATGGACATACAAATCCTAATTCATTTCTATCAAGTGTATAAGTATTTCAACTTCAAAAGATATAAAATATATGAACTATATAATCTTAATTACAATACCACATTATACTTATTTATTACCAATCATTGGTTCACACTTGTCATCTTACCAGTACAAGGTGCAATTTCTTATCACAAATTCTAGGGTTCCAACCCTTATTGTATCCTTAAGAGGTTATACCTCCAGCAGGGCTCAACCATGCCCAAAGATATTAAAGATCATCACATCAATCCTTGTAAGATTATCATTATCTTTCAATGCCTTAGAATAAGGCTCAACAGATCATCAACACACATGTGACATATAAGACTATCATATCAATGAACTATGATGTTCAATTAGCATCATATATGGTTTCAACACAAGAAGAGAGTATCTCACTATCACATTAAGTCATTTAAAGGGTCTGATTACAATCTATTATCATCACTTAGTTACATTAGGTTTAGGTGTAACAAGCTTTATCACATAAAAGTTACACGTCCACTTATTATGGTGACTTATCAACTATATTCATATGAGGGCAAAAGTAAGACTATAAATGGAAGGCATTGAGCCATCAAATTCTCATCATTGGAACTAACATATTGTACTATAGTCTTCATTCCAAGTTATTCGATGTTGAAGCATCAAATATCAACCATTGGATCGGGTTTTTCATTCAAAACCATTAATTAGAGTGTAGGTCTAACCCTTGAATCAATTGACCAAAGAAACCTTTGGTTTAGGGCTTAAATGAAGCAACATATTTGACTCACCATCAGTTGTGGTAACATGAACCACCATCAAATTTGACACATTGTGTCACCATTGGTTGATAGGATCAACACTATCATTGTTTATATTCATTGGATTTTTGAGATAAGGTCACCATCGGTTCATACCATCTTTAGGGTACTAAACCATAAGTTGTTTAAGCTTTCAAAGGAGTATAAAACTAACCTAAGGTGTGACCATCACTTAACACCATTGGTTGTCACCATCGGTTGTCATGAAGACAACTCCATCGGTCTTGATGTAAAGTCATCCATTGATTCATGTGTAAAGAGAAAAACAACCTAAAAACTCTATGTATAGGCCATCATTTGATAGGTTCTTAGCACCATCAGTTGCCATACCAACTTGATATAAGTCTTCATCTACCTTAGGAAGAACATGAACATAGTTTTAGGTTCATATAGAGCTGAATATTAAGTAGAGAACACCATAAAAATTTTGAAACCCTAAGAAAACATAGATTCTAAGTGCTTAGATCTTTGTCATGAGAAAGAACATGAGTAAGCAAGATTGTTGTAAGAAATAAAAGTGAAGAGGGTTATAGAACTCACCTCTAGGAAGAAGATCAAATTCAAAACAACAAGAAACTTTGAGCAAGGATGGTAGATAAGTCTAGTATAAGCTAGAAACTCGATCAACTAGCACCTTTCTCCACAAAAGAAACAAACGCTAGATAGAAGGAGCAAGAAAGGTAGGTTATTTGAGCTTTAGAGCAAGATTTACCATGGAAAACCATGGTTCCATCCAAGGAAGGTAGGAGGAAGAAGAATACCAAAAGAAATGTTGGGGTGAAGGAGATACTAGTTTAGGTCAAGATCACCAAAAGAGAGCTCCACAAACCCTAGATGAAGGTAGATCTAAACCCTAGAAGCTCAAGCAAGAAGATCGGATATCTTCTTCTACCTTGGGAACCTCCTCTACCACCAAGAAGGAGAAGACAAAGTTATGTAGAGGTGGGAAGAGATAAGGGACCAAAGGTTTTGTTTGTGAGCTTAAGGGTAGGTATATAAAGCTTAAGGATAAAGTAGAGAAGAAGCTTGAGGTGTTCTAGTAGCTCTCCATGTATCGATGGCTAAGAGCTTCCACGGCCATGGATAAGTAGCTCCATCGGTTGTAGAGACCTTATAGGATATCAATTTGTTGGCTCTCCAGGCCAACTGTCATTTGTTATGAATGGGGAGCCATTGGTTCTTTAAACCCTAACCACTTAAGTGGTGAACTATCACTTGACCACCTCTTTTAAGTGAACCACCGGTACAAGTGAACCAAAACTAGAAAACCATCAACCTAAGGCCTTGTAGGAAGACCATCAGTTGTCAACACCTATTGGTAACCATTGAATGTTAACCAAATAGGGGGACCATCGGTTGATGGCTCCTAATGGTAGCTCATCCATGAAGGGGTTGACCACCTCTTTTAAGTGAACCACCGGTCCAAGTGAACCAAAACTAGAAAACCATCGACCTAAGGCCTTCTAGGATGACCATATGTTATCACCACCTATTGGTGACCATAAGATGTCAACCAAATAGTGGGACCATCGGTTGATGGCTCCTAAAGGTAGCTCATCCATGAAGGTGTAAAACCTAATTCACTATATAAGAGAATCACCACCAAACCAAGGTTCAATTAAGCACCCCGTTGCTAAAAAAGCTCAAGTATGATAATAAAACATATACGGAACATAAATTTAATGAAACCCATCCCCCCGTCTCCTGTCGCTCTGGCGATTAGGGCACGAGGCCGTGGACGTTCTTCTACCCTGAACTAGGGTTATCTCTCTTGCAGGTTCAAGTGCGTGGCTGTGTTTGGGGTTCTGGTTTCACGATGGCAGCGGAGCTGGCGGACAGGTATGCAGGGCTCAAGCTTTCTGAAGATGAAGAAGAACCGATCGACATGCAACCGGTAGGAAGCAGAGATGAGGCAGAGGATCACACCGAGCTAGCGCTGGTGGGACGATTACTCACAGACCGGACCTATAATTTTAGAGCGTTGGAGAGAACGCTGTCTCAAGCGTGGAGCCTGAATGAGAAGGCCGACTTCAAGCAACTCGAGGGAGAAGTGTTCATCGTCCAATTCGCCCACTGGAGGGATAAACAATGAGTAACTGATGGAGCTCCATGGAACTTCGACGGAAAGCTTCTGCTCTTCAAGGAGATCTGTAAAGAGGAGCAACCGGGGAACATTGTCATCAATATGTGTCTGTTCTGGGTCTGCCTATACGACGTTCCCTTGGGCTATAGATCGGGCATGACTATCCGCGAGATAGCGGGGAGGATTGGGGATGTGATCGGCACCGACACCGACGACCTGGGATGGGACTCTTCTATACGAGTCTGAGTCATTCTAGACGTATGCAAACATTTGAAACACATCCAAAAGATCAGGATGAAGGGGGGCACAACGGCGGACATAGAGATGAAGTATGAGAGACTCACAAACTTTTGCTTCTCGTGTGGCAGGTTAGGGCACGTCGATCGTGATTGTGTGCACGTCGACGATGGGAGCGACCACCAGCAGCGATGGGGGAACTGAATGCGGGCGTCCCCTTGGAAGCAAAGAAGGGTGACGGACAAGAAGGATGGAAGGGCAGGGACAGTTAGGAGGAAGCTTATATACCAACATCATGGTGGGGAGGGAGCAGCACAGAAGAAGGGGGGGGAGTTGACAGTGGTCACACGGAGGGATCAGGGACGTACGAGGCAGGGGGCGAGATGAGTCGGAAGTCGGGAGGTGGGAGAACAGCGGGAGGGGCACGGGCGGGGAAGAGCGTGAAAAATGGGCTAGCACAATGGTGCGGGGTAGCCGGGGCAGGCCGGATGGGAGTGGGGGTGACGGCGGGAAAGATAGGACGGTGGAGGGGATGGGATCGGGTGAGGGGGTGCATGGGGATCGTGACACCATGGGCGGAGAGGTAGTAGGCGCAAGGCGGATAATGCGATATTCAGCGGTGGAGTTGCAGAAGATACGAATGCACAACCGGGTCGCCGAGCTGGCACCAGAAACAGAGGACGTTGAAGACTCGGACGAACGGCAACAATGGCCGGTGAACTTGATTTTGACAGAGGCAAGCAACGTGCACCATGAGATCCACGGTGAAGAACAGAGAGGAAATGAGGGTCAGGGAAAGCATAGGGAGCAAATCATCACCAGGAAGACAGGACCCACTATGGAAGGTGATAACGCCGTCGTCAGGGGTGATCAAGGCAGCAACCACCAACACTCAGAAGCCAACATGAAGGATTGTAGTGAGAGAAGAGCCATTACCCGGGTGCAGCGGAAGAAAGAAGCAGGGCCAAGGCAAAAACAAGGACACAAACAAAATCGGGGGAAGAAGAAGCACCATCCATGTATATACAAAATGAGTAGGGGGAAATGCTTAGGCATTCCTGAAGATGAAGTGGTGTGGGATCAATCAACTGGTAAAAGAAACTGAGAGTTTGATTGCCGTGCTATGGACGTTGATGAAACTTCTGAAAAAGAACCGGGGGAAAAAAGGGCCAAACAAGATGTTGTGAACGCAGTAGACAGATATGGGGTCGTCACGACTCAAGTAGAGGTGATTGGCAAAGACCAATCCTGTGAAGGACAATGAAAATATTAAGCTGGAACTGTCAGGGATTGGGCGACCCTGACACGTGTAAAGCTCTCCGGGCATGGGTTTGGAGAGAGCGTCCAAACATAGTTTTCGTGGCGGAAACTATGATAGCGGAAACAAAGCTGGAGGAGGTCAAAAGAGGCTGCGGTTTTACGGATGGGCTGTGTATTTCGAGCAGGGGCAGGTCAGGTGGCATCAGATTTTGGTGGAAAGAGTGCAAGATGGAAATTCTCAATTTTTCTATAAGACATGTGACAGGATTGATAAAAGAAGACAATGGACAGTAATGGAGAGCGATTGGTATATATGGATGGGCTGATCAGAATAATAAAATAAAGACCTGTGAGCTGATGAGGAGACTGAAGGAAGAGGCAGAAGAACCAGTCATTTTCTTTGGAGACTTCAATGAGATTGTGTCTAACGTTGAAAATCAAGGGGGAACACCGAAGGATGAAAAATTCATGCAGAACTTTCGGGACGTCATTGACGAATGTGAGCTGATTGACATGGGCTTTGAAGGAAATATTTTCACATGGAGGAGGGGTGTGACTAAAAGAACGCTGGTTATGGAGAGACTCGACAGATTCCTTCCTAAACTCGAGTGGCGAAACCTATTTAAAAATTGCAAGGTGTTCCATCTTCCCATATACAAATCAGATCATGCACCTATCATGTTAAAAGCAGACAATAGGAACAGCGGTAAAAAAAAAAGAAAAGGAATTACTTTGCGTTCGAACCTATGTGGGCAGGTGAGGAGGAGTGTGGGAAAATTATCAAAGAGGTGTGGGAGAGGGAGGAAGGGAGTGACCTTAGCAATAAAATCCTGAGATGTAAAGATATGTTGAAAGAATGGGCGACGGAAAAATTTGAAGAGAGGAGTAGGAAGGTTAAAGAACTTGAGAATGAGATGAAAAGAATTCAGGGACTCCCCCCGGATAATGTAAATCTCAAGAAGGCAGAGGATACATCCAAATAACTACAATATTGGCTGCAAAAGAATGAGGAATACTGGGCTGTACAGGCACGTGTGAAAGAACTGAAAGAGGGAGACCAGAACACGACATATTTTCACCAAAAGGCGTCCAGTAGAAGGCGAAGGAACTGGATTGAAGGCATAGAAGATGAGAGTGGCACCCTGAGAAAAAGGAGAGCGAGATCATACAAATATTCCCAAACCACTTCTCCAATCTTTTCCAAGCCAACAACACATCGGGGTTCGAGCAGGCAACCAAGGGCATTAGAAGGGTTGTAACCGATGAGCAAAGGATGAGTCTGGAAAGTGAAATTACGGATGATGAAATCCGGGCTGCCATAAATCAAATGCACCCAAACAAAGCACCTGGGCCAGATGGGATGAAGGCGATGTTCTATCAAAAATACTGGGATACTGTCGGACAGGATGTGGCAAGCTACATCAAAGGATGGTGGAAAGGAGAGCATAGTATAAGGGCTGTAAATGAAACTTTAGTGGTGCTCATACTGAAGGTTGAAAAGCCGAAGACGGTTGGGGAGTTTCGTCCAATCAACCTATACAATGTGATTTATAAGATTGCCTCCAAAGTGATGACAAACCGGCTGAAGCCTCTCATGAATAGTGTGATATCTGAAAACCAAAGTGCTTTTATCCCGGGAAGGTTGATTACGGATAATGCTTTGATTGCTTATGAGTTGTTCCATACTATGAAGAGGGACAAAGGAAAGAAGAAGGGCAGCCTTGCTCTGAAGTTAGATATGTCAAAGGCCTATGACCGAGTGGAGTGGGAGTTCCTGACCTTTGTGATGGAAAGGATGTGTTTTGGTGGGAAGTGGATAGACAAAATTAGAGACTGCATTACTACTGTCCAACACGCGTTTGCCATCAACGGAGACCGAACCCAAAGCACACCCCCAGCACGAGGACTTCGCCAGGGTGACCCTCTCTCTCCTTATCTTTTTTCTTTTATGCGCGGAAGCTTTTTCTACCTCTCTTACGGTGGCTACACAAGATAATCTCTTACACATAATTCAACCGTGTAGGGGAGCTCCCAAATCTCACATCTCTTTTTCACATATGAAAATATTCATTTTGCTAGAGCTACCACTGCAGAATGCCTGAAGTTAGCTGAAATTATCAGCCAATATGAACAGGCATCCAGACAAAAAATAAATTTCTCAAAGACAGAGGTGGTTTTCAGCAAGGGAGTACAAAGAGGAAAGCGAGATCAGATAAAGAACACACTGGGAGTGAGGGAGGTGGATCGTCATGCAAAGTATCTTGGGTTACCGACAGCCATAGGGAGATCTAAAAAGCACGTTTTCAGCTTTATAAAAGACAAGATATGGAGGAAGTTCCAAGGGTGGTCGGAAAAACTTTTATCTAAACCAGGGAGGGAGGTGTTTATTAAAGCGGTGGCACAGGCTATACTAACATACATAATGAGCATCTTCCTGTTACCAGCAGGAACCATTGAGGAGATTCAAAGAACCATAGCTAGATTCTGGTGGGGCGCAAAGGACAAAGAGAGGAAAATGTCGTGGATGAGCTGGAACAACTTGTGCAGGCCCAAACGACAAGGAGGAATGGGATTCAGAGATCTCCATGTCTTCAATCAAGCACTCCTAACAAGACAATTATGGCGGTTAGCAAACAACTCGGAGGCGTTGGTGACCAAATTTCTCAAAGCCAGATACTTTCCAAGGACATCAATATGGGAAGCTAGATGGGGTCACGATCCAAGTTACACGTGGAGGAGCGTGTGGGGCGCCAAAGCATTATTGATGGAAGGAACACAGTGGAGAGTGGGTAACGGGGCTGATATCAATCTTTGGGAGGATCACTGGATACCCGAGGAGGAGGAAACACTCGCACGTCTCAAGAATGAAAGGAACGTGGAGTACAACCGAGTTAGTGATCTTATGACAGAAGATGGGACAGAATGGGACCATTCACGAGTACGAGATTGCTTCCCAGAGAGCTATGCTAGGAAGATTTGTGCTATCTAGCTTAGCAAACGCAGACCTTCAGATTCTTTGATGTGGTGGCCAGCAAACAACGGGGAATTCACAGTCCGCTCAGCTTACTGGTTGGGGTTGATGGGGAAAGAGGAGGCCAGACGGTACAAAACAACACACGGTGACAATCTGTGGAAAAAGATCTGGCAGGATGGTTGGAGCCCAAAGACATCCCACTTCTTATGGAGGATCTGTACGGGAGGACTAGCTACTAGGGGAAGGCTTTACGACAATCATTGCATACCGGATGGTACATGCAAGTTGTGCTCGGCGGAAAAGGAGACAACAGTGCATATGCTTTTCCAGTATCTGTGTGCCGTAGAGGTGTGGGAACTTCTGCCTAGGGAGGTCCAGAACTGGGTGGATGACGTCAAAGACGGGGAGGTGGCTGCAACTATGAAGGAAGCACTGACGAGGCCGATGAGATGTGAAGCTACGTCTATTGTCGCTGCCATGTGGGCAGTGTGGCGCGTACGGTGCACTCGTGTCTTCAACGACGACAACGTAAACAACATCTTTCTCTATGGCTGTGCACTGACGACGGCTAGAGGAATGAAGGACAAGTCACGTAAGCCCATGCATGGGGCAAATGATGGGTAGGTTAAAGGAAGAAGGGGTTGGTGCACGCCTAGTGTAGGCCGTATCAAATTGAATGTGGACGGATCTTGCGGAGAAAACGGTGTCTCTAGAATTGGAGTAGTGATGAGAGACGCAGCGGGGACCCTTAAAGGGATGCTTGGGGAGAAGGTCACTACGGGAAAGGAGGTAGCTATGACAGAGGTTTTGGCTGTTGGGGCAGCTTTGGAATGGGCGAACAAAGAAGGCATTACATAGGTGGAAGTGGAATCTGACTCCATGATGGTCGTCCAAGCGTGCAATACTACAGCATCACGGAGGGACTACCTGGGTTCTATAGTGGAGGACATTCTTGAGTTGAAACTTCTTTTTGCCTTTTGTAGCGTTAGTTACATTAGTCACTTAGACAATAGGGCAGCTCATACAGTTGCCAACCATGTCTGTCGTGGACAAGTAGATAGGATTATTTTACTTCAGCCTTTTTCTTCTAATAGTTCGAACCTTGTAAAACTCATTTTAGCAAGTTAAATTTTTTGCGGGGAACCCCCATCATAGGGTTTCCCGTCCTTTCTCAAAAAAAATCACATACCCAAAAATATGGGTAAATTAAAACCGATTTCAATGTCGACACCCACTCAAAACATTTGCATGAGAGACCAAAATCTCTTATATCCATACTATGCCAAGAATTTGATACAAATTGTTCTATTGCCTTAGCCACAACATATATACACATGAAAACAATATTTGTATATGCCACACAAATAAGCATTAATATACTAACAAAAGTTTGATTCGTTTGAAACACCATATACAAACTTTTTCTGCATGGACCTGAGAGTACAGGGATGAATCTAGGACACACTAGACATCTAATCAACATTATCAAAGATTCATTACTATAGATCCTCTTTGCTGCCACATGTTTGTTTTCATCACTTCTGATTACCGAAAAAATATGACGAACCACAAGGGTGAGACCCATGTCCCAAAAAGAGATATAACCTCCAACAATGCTTATTGATTACAAAATTTTAGGTAATGAGACAGTTTAAGCAGTTTAATCATATATAACAAATAGGCTCAGCAACACTGATGATTAACAAAATACATAAAGGAGCTGATAACAATTATCATCATCAAGCTGACTATCATCATTTTCCTTATTAACCATATAAGAGATTCAGTAACATATGCATAACTAGCATAAGCAAATCTAGTGGCATATTATCTCTATTAAAATGAATAAGTCTAGCATCATAAGCATATCTAACAACATTAGCATGTCTAATAGTTTGAACAAATCAATATCATAAGAAGAGCTATCAACATAAGCACGAGTATTTGCATATGCATGATTAGAGTATATGCATTTCTAATTATAGAGGCATGGCTAGCATGTTAAACATAACTAAAAACATGATATAGCTAGCATCCTAATTATAATCAGCAGTAGCAGTATAGATATCAACATAAGCATGACTATTGTATGTAGACATTTACAACCTTATGCATATCCACAACATAAGTATAATTACTATCTCTTGATTGCACTAAGAATCATCTTTATGTAAAGAGAACAAACAAGGGTTATCATCCAATGTGAAGCGTCGTGTATAACCCTAAACAAATATACTACACAGCTATATTACATCTTTTATTATGCCATGGGGAATTTGAATTGCACCATTCAAAGTCCAACCAACTCCTACAAAGGGTTATTCGGTTCCGTACAAGATCTAGGAGTGCCAATATCCTAAGATCTCTTCCCCTCGGTCAGTACGAGTACAAAGGAAGTGACATATCAGTCAAAGATGCCACCACAGTGACATATAGTCAAGTTAAAAACCACTAGTCCGACCTTGGTACAGGTCACGCCACTAGAAACCAGGGTATCACTGAGGTACAACTGTAGTTGTCCTCTACTCACATCATATTATAATCACTGAGACACGACCGCAACCATTCTCAATCACCTCAGATGTATGAGGCATGACCATAGACAACCTCCACAATCTGCATTGTGGATGACAAGGATATATCCTCAACCTACCACCCCCACATACTCAACATTATGCACTCTGAGTTTCCCTTAGGAATAATCATTTCACCATCCAGTAAGTTCTGACACTGAAGACGGTTCTACGTCACAGGATACTACATGATTAGAGTTGCACTTGATTAGTTATGCCAATTGGGTGAATTAAGGCTGCACCAAACAAGTGGACATACAAACCCTAATTCACTTCTAGCAAGCATATAAATATCAAAACTTGAAAAGATATAAAATGTATGAAACATAATTTCTCATCTCATCATCACATGGTATTATTCACTTTCCATTCATGAGACTACATTAGTCTTCATATTATCACAAGATATAAATCCTTTTCACAATATCACAGGGTATCAACCCTTATCAACATAAGAGGATTACACCTCATTCAGGGATCAACCATGCCCAAAGGTCATTAATATCATCATCCTATTCCCTACAAGATCATCATTATCTTTGCATGCCTTATAACAAGGCTCAACAACATCAATTATATACAATACACCAGATCAACACAATATTGCATTTATGAGCTAGGTGGTATTCATAAACAATCATAGTAGGAATATATTAACATTAAGAACATTCCTTTATTACATAAACATGCAAGGAATCTAGATATGATTAACACTCATCATATTCACAATGCACATGTTCAACATAAGAAAGTATCAACCATGTGGCTATGGTAGCCACTAATTAACACAATAACGTTATGATCATGTTAAGGAGGTTATTCCACCATATTTCCATAATATAATAATGTTAAACATGAATACTCATCTTTATCTAATTGCATTAGAGTTAGGTTCAACATGATAAATTATATCAATGTTACTAATCAACACTCATACCCAAACCCTAACTCGTGACATCCCCATTGGATCATTGATGCACAAGGTGAAGCATCACCATCACATTCCATACTATTCTCAAGATTGAACCCACACATAAATCAAGGTGTAACCATTGGGTTATAGCATACTAGGGTTTAAACAACATTAACATAGTACTTCATGATTGTATTAGTCATTCAAGGACTATTCATACCCAATTACCATCATTTAGTTATATTAAAGCTAGGTATAACAAGCTATACCTCATTAGGGTTACATATCAACACAATATGGTTATCATCCCTTTTATTCATATGAGTGAATAGGTAATACTACCTTATTAAGGGCAACCCTCTATTTGTTCCATCATCATTCAACCCGTATCACCATACCACAATGTCACCCAGATCCATTGGATGTTTAAAAGGTAAGACTATTGGTTGTTTACATAAGTAAACACCTTAGATAAACCACCTATGAATTCGTTGATTTGTGCTCTATAAAGAGTCACCATATAACCATTGACATCCCTTGATAATCGATACAAGAAGTTCCATTGAGAGTAGGGTAAAACCCATAATCGACTGTTCAGTTAAAACAAGCCATCCATTGTCAACAAGTAAGCTCCTTAAGTTGATCATATAAAGGAAACCATATAAATCACATTATTAGGACTAACATATTACATTCAATATCATTCCACCTTAAAGGAGGAATAAACAATAGATCTCGACCATTGGGTCAAGTTCACATGTTAAAACCATCAATTATGGTATAGGTCTGACTGTTGCATCAAGTGACCCAAGAAACCATTAGCCTAAGGCTTAATTGATGCTAAAACTACAATTCTTGACTCAACATAGGTTTTAGAGACCTTATCCACCATCATTAGTGACCATTAACTCACCATAGGTTGTTAGATCAACACTAATTCATTAATCAACATCAAATACTAGGCTAATGTCAACATTGATTGATAACATCAGTAGGGTACTTAATGGTTGATCATTAAACTTATAATTGATCCAAAACCTGACCTAAGGGGTTGAACATAAGTTTTCACCATCATTTGAAATCCTTGATCACGACCATCAGTTGTCATGAAGATAACACCATAGGGTTGTTACAATGGTACCATCATCGGGTCATGGGTTTATAGAAGAAATCAACATTAAACCCTAAAATTGACCATTGGTTGATAGGTGCTTAGCACCATAGGTTGTCAAACCAACCTGATCCAAGTCATATTATACCTTAATAATAATGTACAAATGATCACAGGTTCATATAAAACTGAAATCAGAACAGGCAACATTATAAAAATCAAAATCCAAGTCAAGCTTAAGTTTTTAGTGCATGGATCATCATTTTCAAGTAAGAACATGATCTAGAAAGCTTATGGTGAGCAATAAACGTGGAGCAAGTTATAAAACTTGCCTCTAATGAGAATATGAAACCCCACACAGAAGAAATCTCGAGAAGATAGGGTAGAAAATCCAAGAATAAACTATGAATTCGTCCATCTAGCACCTTTCTTCATCAAATGAGCAATCCCTAAGCATAAGGAGCAAGAAAGGTAGGGTTTTAGAGCTTTAGAGCAATTTCTACCATGGAACAGCAAGGTTCCAACCTGGAGAAAGCTATGAGGAAGGATAACAAAGAAATATACGGAGGAAAGAAGGAAATTCTTACACTTTTAGGTCAAGATCACTAGAAGGATGCTTTTTCAACCCTAAAATGAAATCAATTTCAACCGTAGAGCCTTTCTCCAAGAAGATCCCCACTTTCTTCTTATTTGGGCAGAAAAATTCGTAGATGAACATAGGGAGAACGAGGTTGGGAGAAGGAGAGAGGTGGTGGAGAGGAAATTGCTCGTTTTGGTGCTTGTGGATAAGTATATGAGACTTTAATATAAAGAAAAAGAAAAAGTTGAAATTCTAGTATATATCCAAGTGTCCATGGCTTTAAATTATTAACAATATATAAGCACACACATAAGCAGCTCTACCACCGTCCCTCTAGACCTGCTTATATTTCCTTTGTCGAAATTCTAAGCCAATCACATAATTCCTTAATTGATAGCTACTAAAGGTAACTCATCCATGAAGGAGAAAACCCTAAAATGCCCTTGATGTAAACACCTTCAAACCATGGCTAAAAAATCTCAATAATGATAATATAACATATAAGGAACATAATGTATGTGACAAATTGCAAAGAAAACCTCTCAATTGGGTAAATTGCAAATGAGTCCAAAATGTGCATAAAATTGCATAACTTGCTCAAACAGTGTCCAAATTGGACCAAATTTGAAACTTAAGCTTGTCTTATGATTTCAAAGTGGAGTCACATCCTGTATCACCGTCATGGCCAGGGACAACCTCGGGAAATGTATGGGTGGTGCTACCTTGCTCGTCAACACTAAGGACGTCGTCGAGGCCGAACTTGAAGCGGTGGGGCTAGCATTGGAGATAGCTGTGAAGAACAACCTCATATCTATCTACATTGAATCAGACTCACAGGTTGTTGTTCGCATAATCAAGGAAGAGGCACCCGATAACCCGAGATATTCTAAGACCATTCACCGCACCCAGCGCCTTATGAGACCGAATTGGGAGGTCAAACATACTCGGAGAGAAGGTTATATGGTGGCGGATATGTTGGCCAAAAACAATCTTAAAAACACTCAAAGGTACACTATGTACCCTCACCCCCTGAGTATTTGTTAAGTTTACTTAGCTTAGATTTATGTAATGGTAGTAGTACTACCATGTTTCCTTATTCTCGTTTAATTAGTGCTTGTAATCTTCAGTTGAATTTTCTCGCAAGGGGAGGGAGGGATGAATAAGACGGTCTCCCAACTTATGCAAAAAAAAGTATATCACAAGGTTATATTAGGGTTATAAGCATTCAATTATGATAATTAAGCTTGTTCAACTCATTAAGCAAGTTTAGGGGCCTTACAACTATAAATCCCTAATAGGAATTTCTCCCCTGAAATCCAAGGTAAATAAAGATGGGTACTTCCTTTGCACCTCATCCTATTACCTTCACATGCTTACTTTCATATCTTGGTGATGTCACATCATTCATACATATCTAATCTTGGGTCAGCACAAAAACTCCCACATAAGAAGACATTTGCAAGTATGGAACATAGAAACTTGTTGTGCCACCTGTACAAAGCTTATAGTAATGGTCAACTTTAAATTCTAGCTATCATCCTAAAATTATATCTATTGTACCAACACATTTCTCAAAATTCATACTTACTAGCTTTTTACCAATCACGTTGTAACATCCCTGACCTGGGTTATGAATTAACCCTAGGTGTTTTGCTTAATAAAAGTGATTATATGCATGCTCTTATATTTTGAAAAGTAATTAAGGCTCAAGAGGAGCTTATAATACAATTTTAGTCCTTTTTGAATATTGTTGAAATCAATATTTTGCCTATTTTGGACTAAAGTGCAAATTACCCAAGTTGAGGGGTATATTTGCAAATTGTGCATGATAATATGTTCCTCATGTGTTAAAGCATCATGAGAGTGAATATGATGTAGAGGTATGGCTTGTGATAGCCTGAATTCCAAGAAAGAGCTGATAAAGCAATGGTTGTGCTTGAAAACCTAGTTTTGGTGTAATGTGCAATTTATCCAAAACCTAGGGTGAAATATGTAAATTACCACTTCAATAAGGTCCCTAATGTTTCTTGGCATCATGTGGAGCAAATAAAATGAGTGGGGCGCCTCATTTGAATTAAGTTGGAGGAGAGAGAATCTTGATATTAAAATAATCAAGATTTAAGCATAATGGAAACATTAATGCAAAAATAAATAAAATAATTGAAGGACCTTCAACCAAAATTAAAATGGTGGAATTCAGATGTGTGTGGACGTCCTTGAGATTTTCAAGGACCACAAAATATCCTAAGGAGGTGAAATTGCACTCACCTTATTATAAGGAAAAGAATTTCCACTCAAAAATATATATTAATATTATAAGGGATTAAGGTGCTTAATTTCTTTTCCCTTAATTCATGGATAATGTAAGGGAGCTAGGTGGATATATAGTTGCATTTGCATGTAAGAAACCAAGGAGGGAGAGGTGGAACAATTTTGGAATTAAATGATTTTTATAAAACATTTTCTCTCTCATTGATTTTCTTATAAAAGAGCCCTTTACCACCCAAACCAAGGACTTTTTCAGATTCCTTTCTTCTCCTTGCTTGCAAAACCGACCAAGAGAGCTAATAACAGCAGGAAGGACGCCCCCAACCTGTTGGTAAGTCTTTTAACTTCGTTTTTCTTGATTTCATGGTGAAAATCATAAAATAATGTATGATTCCTTCATTTCTTCACTCCATCTTCAACCCTAGCCGATCCTTTCACTCCAAAAGCTTGAGAAACGACCTTGGGAGGTTGCTAGAGCTTCAATCACCATTGGATCCGTGAAGATTGGAGCTTGGGATCAGATTTGAAGGCGGGTTATATAACTTGAACCCTTAATCTTTGTCATTGAATTCGATTTCTCCATACAATTGATTTAATTGTTATTATTGCAATAGCCTTGCTTGATTAATGGAGTTGCCATGGAAATGGTAGTAGCTTTCGTAAGTCTAAAGGTTGAAGATAATAACCTGTTCATAAGCACACACATCAACCAAGAACATGAGCAAATGGTCTTGGACCTTTGGTCCAAACGGTTTCACCAAACCGTTTGAGACCAAACGGTTTGCAAACCGTTTGGTGTTTTGGACTCAAAACTGAATGAAGGGGTTGACCATTTGGTTTAGTTGACCGTTTGAGGTCTGAAATTAATTACATGTTGGATGATGATCCAATGGATCCAATTGATTGGCTCAATGAGCGTACAATTCTTCAATTGAAAACCCTAATCAAGTTGATTGAAGAATCCTTGATTGGTCCTAACGATTTCAAGACAAATTGGGTCAAACGGTCTTGAGACCGTTTGAGCCCAAACGGTCTTGAGACCGTTTGAGCCCAAACGGTCTTGAAACTGTTTGGGACCAAACGGTTTCAAAACCTTTTGGTGGGTTAGTGATTGATCCTTGACCCATGGATGACGATCTAATGGTATTGATTGATAACTCCTTCAATTGAATAACCAATAGTCAATTCAATGATGGAATTGGAAATCGATTGGATTGATGAATGACCTAGTGAGCCCTTGCGGTTTTGGGACTGATTTGGCCCAAACGGTCTTGAAACCATTTGGGGTCAAACGGTTTCAAAACCGTTTGGTGGTGAAACTTTCAAAATTGAATGGAGTTCAATGTGGTTCAATCACTTGGATATTGAAGGTAATGATAGTTCCAATAATCCAATGATGGTTAGTAATGATAATCAATGAAGGTAAAAAGGTTAAAAACCCTAATAGTACCTAGGTGATTAGTGAAAATTAAGGGATAAACCCTAATTGCTTATAATAATAATGACTTGGTACACTATGTCAATCATAGTTGTATGAACTTGACTAAAGGGTTGATGTAACCTAATCAAGTTGAAAGGGTGATAATATGGAATTGATACATGAGTATGATTCATGTGGTGATTAAGGGTATGATCCTTAAGTAAAGAGATCATGAAACCCTAATCATGAACATAAACCCTAATTTACAAGGTTATTGAACCTTAACCCTAATTTAGAGCAATTATAATTGAAACCCTAATCCAGGGTATGGTTGTAACCCTAATCCAAGGTGATGATATATGTGAGTCTAATTTAGGGTAATGTAATGCAAAACACTAATTGGGATGAATAGTAAACCCTAATTATGGGTAATGGGACATGAAACCCTAATTGGGATGGATAGTAACCCTAGTTGTGGATTATTGAATATAGTTCCTATCATAGGGTGAATTTGATGTGAAACCCTAACTAAGGATGGTTTAATGAGAAACCCTGATGTTTAATGTGCTGTGAAGCTCAAATCCAGGGTAATTCTATGTAATGCTTAACGAACCCTAATCTTGGGCAATATGGTGATAAACCATATCTTTGATGTGATAGTGGGATGATTATCCTCATATGACATGAAATTGGAAACCCTAACCCTGGTAAGGGAATAGTGGTGTTACCCATGAATAGTGAATTCATATTTGTTGTACATGGTTCTGATATGCAATTGATATCACTGTTATCATCTGTGCTAACCATGCAGGTATGTTGAAATGATGATCATGTCCAGGTATGAGCTATGATGTTTAATTCACTATTGCGATTGTGCCTTGAGTGTCATAATATACCTTATTGCCTGGTAAGAGGTAACAAGAGAGTTAATGGACCTCAAGTACCATGTGTGATGCTTGTAATAGCAAGTATCATGTTTGCCTTGGTCAATTGACTTGAAGGTGATGGTTACCTAGAAAAGTAGTAACAATGTTTAATGATGAATCAAGGGTTTAATTACCCAGGGCCATATGATTATGGTGATGAAATTGTGAAGGGATGAGAATTCCCAATTTTGAAATAAGGGACCGAGTTCCCAATATCTTTTAAAGACAGTTGAGTATTTGATGAAAACAGTACATGTTTCTTTATAGCATTGTCATAATAAGTTTTGTTTGAGAACTTGCCTGATGCTAAAAAGAATATGAAAATGTACTTAATTAATCAAGTGAAATCTATTCATGTAGTGCTCTGACCATAGATCCATCATCATCAGAATTTGGTGATGGTGAAATAGGTTTTCCTATAGAATTCCTGGAGTTCACAGATTCTAAATATGTGGGGGTAAATGGGCAAAAATATCCTTACATCCTTGTGAAGAGATTGAGGGAAGGTAAACATCAAACCTCTCAATCCTTCATGTGTCAGGATAGATGTATCATAAATATCTCGATGGTTGGGATGGATGTATCATTAATCTCCCAATGATATTTTATGTCGGGTCGATGGAGATAGCATTAATGCTCTCGATTGTCGATGAGAGTGCAATTGACGCTGTAACTCTATAGCGAAGTTTCAGTATACCCTGGAAAGCTATTTGAGCAGTCGACATAGTCCTTCTTGTGGTCCCGTACTGACCAGGATGTGGGAGGTCAGGGGAATCCAACTCTTCCATTGACCTATTTATGGTACCGATTTCGATTCTAGAAATGGTCGGTTGGAGTATGAGCAGTATACCTCATCTCCTCAGAGCTTAAATATGTTTGCAAAATATAATCAGTCGTGTAGCGTATTTGCATAGGATTGAAATACGAGAACCACTGGTTGATGTTATACTGCTTAGCATGTCCTTGATACATAAATGTTAAATATGTTCTTTTAATTCATATTGAATATGAGACATGCTGCCTAAACATGATATAACTGTAATACTTGCATAAGAATGTTGCCCTAATCTGCATAGATGTTGATTCATCTGCTACTGATTTATATTATCTCACTGCTCAATTTATTTCTATTAAACTGCAATGATAATGTTTTGGCGGAGAGTTATATCTCCCGTTGGGGCAATTTTTATAATTGTCTCACCCCCGTGGGATTCAACATTTTTAGGTAGATGCAGACGACAAGGCAGAAACTCTTCTGCAGGGGAAGAGCAGCAGTAGCAGCCTCAGGGACAGCAGTCATCCATTAGGTGGAGACATTGGTTGTCTGGTTTTGTATAGTTAGTCCTATGAGTCATCTCTATACTCTCGGGTCCTAGGAGTTAGTGCTTTGACAATTCGATCTGAGATTTTGGCTTGATGCCTCGAGATTTTTATACTGCTGATGTACAGTTTAACAGGGCAGTTAATGTAGTAACTCTTGAGAGGAAATAGTACGAGAGATGTACTAGTGAACCAGTATGTACTTGAAATACTTTGGTTCGGAATGAAAGAGTTTTCCTGTGAATGGATCTCTTGATAAATGGTTTTAATTTTTAGTGATTTTTAGTAATTCCGCTGCTAATAAAATGCTTCTGCATTAGTTAATCTAGTTTTTATGAGTTGTATGTCACACATGCCATGTGTCCCATACCATTCCTTGAAGCATATACTGACACTATAACTCTTGTCAGTTCTTTTTCATCATCAAAAGAAATGTTGACGTTGGCAGTTGTCATTCCATAGAAGGAAACATCATTCCTAGTCAACCTTGTTAGGGGTGAAACAACAACACTATCTTCACCTTACTAGGATTTACACAACCTACTTAGAAGACATATCATAATCCCATAAAGACACTTAATCAACCCCATCTCGCTCTTGTTCAACTTGTCTCATAGCTATTGTTGCTTCAACAACCCTAAGTTTTTTTTAAAGAAATATTGATCATATTTGAAATACAGGTTTTGTTTGAAGAAATATAGATCATATTTGAAATACTTTGACATGTCATTATTTAAAGCTTGATATAACTTATATGACATGACTGGAACACTCCGTTCCTCCTATTCATAAATTCTATTGATACATTGGTTAGTCTTAAGGACATAACTCTAAACTCATCATGGTCATGTAAATTATGTCATCCAATCAAAATCTTATGCATTGATATTTGATCATAGGTTTATCTTAAAGGAATACAATATCACATATCTATTGACCAACAACCATCTATCCTTGATAGTGGTCTCACCCAACTATCATTGAACCATACACAACATTATAGAATCACTTTTGTTTTTCCTTCCTAACAACATTTAAAGGGTCATCATCAACTCTCTCTCTATAAGGGATAGGAATACTTGTAATGTTCATTTAATAAACATCTCCAACCTTCACATATTTCTCATAATGTTGATACATCTTGGATACTAGGATTCATTACCTTGGTATCCACCTCATGTTCTATAAGGAACTCACATCCTTATCTCATCTACTTTTACCAACATAACAAATCTCAAGACATATAAGAGGAGTCTTCCTAATTATTGGAAGGATCAAAAGCAAACTCATCACAAACGTCATGATCTTGGAACCATAGTCTAAACAACCTTATGATATAATAAGCTATCCACCATCATGTTTGCAACGAATCCACACAAACAAGTGGCAATGATCCACTTGAAAGCTATGCCCTAGAAAGGAAAGACACAAAGTGAAACACACTTCCCATACCATAGTAGTATTTTTGAAGGGTCACTAGCAAAAGGGTAACCAATTCTATTTTCATTATGCAGGTTACAACTTCTTATGTATCATTTTATCTTTTTCATTTTGGGTTCCTTGCCATTAGCATAGGAATCATCATGATTTACATATATCATTACTCCTTCCTTGATGACTATTTATCCCACTAGTGTATGTTCTCTTATTTTATTATGTTTTTCAACCACTTATCGACATGTAAATGATCATATTCCATATTTTCTTCATAAAATTGGGATCATCTCCCTTAATTTCTTTCACATGCCATGCTAATTTTTCATTAACACTTTCTTACACACATAGGTTGGTCTGAGATTAACTCAGATTCCACCTTATTCTTTTGCCATTGTTCCCATTCATCTTCTCATTTTGTACTGGTTATAGGAGTTCTTTCCCTCTTATGTGGATTTCACACCTTGATTCACTTTATAAGCATAGACTTATCTATCTTTTATTTTATTATATTCTTGAATCAAAACTTCAAGAACTCCTCTTTTTCTAATTTGTATTCATATTTAGATTTCATGGTATTGTATCTTTCTCTTATAGATACCAAACATTCAAATTTTGATAGATAATGATGCAATTCTCAATTCTCATCTTCTTTAAGGTAGGATTGAGATATTCACACCATGATTTCTTATTCATTATGCTTTTTAGATTGTCTCAAAATGACTACTTGATCAGAGTAATAAAAAAGATAACAATCTAAGAGTTCCATACTTACCTTTTCTTCAATAATTGAATACCTAGACAGGGCACCCAAATACTGAGTTTAGGCAGTATTCCTAACTTAGACATCATCCTAGTCCTAAGTCCTAGTGTCCCTGTAGCCTAAGAAAACCTAAAGCTCTGATACCAACCTGTGAGAACCCGTTACACTAAACGAGATTACTCAAAACATAAAACACAACCAATCACTAAATAATCACATACCCAAAAATATGGGTAAATTAAAACCGATTTCAACGTCGACACCCACTCAAAACATTTGCATGAGAGACCAACATCTCTTATATCCATACTATGCCAAGAATTTGATACAAATTGTTCTATTGCCTTAGCCATAACATATATACACATGAGAACAATATTTGTATATGCCACACAAATAAGCATTAATATGCTAACAAAAGTTTGATTCGTTTGAAACACCAAATACAAACGTTTTCTGCCCAGACCTGAGAGTACTCTAGGATACACTAGACATCTAATCAACTTTATCAAAGATTCATTACTATAGCTCCTTTTTGCTGCCACATATTTGTTTTCATCACTTCTGATTACCTAAAAAAATGTGGTAAACCACAAGGGTGAGACCCATGTCCCAGTAAGAGATATAACCTCCAACAATGCTTATTGATTACAACATTTTATGTAATGAGTTAGTTTAAGCAGTTTAACCATATATAACAAATAGGCTCAACAAAACTGATGATTAACAAAATACATAATGGAGCTGATAACAATTATCATCATCAAGCTGACTATCATCATTTTCCTTATTAACCATATAAGAGATTCAGTAACATATGCATAACTAGCATAAGCAAATCTAGTGGCATATTATCTCTATTAAAATGAATAAGTATAGCATCATAAGCATATCTAACAACATTAGCATGTCTAACAGTTTGAACATATCAATATCATAAGCATAACTATCAACATAAGCATGAGTATTTGCATAAGCATGATTAGAAGTATATGCATTTCTAATTATAGAGGCATGGCTAGCATTCTAAACATAACTAGAAACATGATATAGCTAGCATCCTAATTATAATCAACAGTAGCAGTATAGATATCAACATAAGCATGACTATTGTATGTACACATTTACAATCTTATGCATATCCACAACATAAGTATAATTACTATCTCTTGATTGCACTAAGCATCATCTTTATGTAAAGAGAACAAACAAGGGTTATCACCCAATGTGAAGCGTCGTGTATAACCCTAAACAAATATACTACACTGCTATATTACATCTTTTATTATGGCCTGGGGAATATGAATCGTACCATTCAAAGTCCAACTGACCCATGCGAAGGGCTATTCGGTTCTGTACAAGATCTAGGAGTATCGGTATCCTAAGATCTCTTCCCCTCGGTCAGTATGAGTAAAAAGGCAGTGACATATCAGTCAAAGTTGCCACCACAATGACATATAGTCAAGCTGAAAACCACTAGTACGACCTTGGTACAGGTCACAGAACTAGAAACTAGGGTATTCAAACCCAATCACTGAGGTACAACCACAGTTGTCCTCTACTCACATCATGTTATAATCATTGAGACACGACCACAACCATTCTCAATCACTTCATATGTATGAGGCATGACCATAGACAACCTCCACAATTTGCATTGTGGATGACAAGGATATATCCTCAACCTGCCACCCCCACATACTCAACAGTATGCGCTCCGAGTTTCCCTTAGGAATACTCATTTCACCATCTAGAAAGTTGTGACACTGAAGATGGTTCTATGGCACAGGGCACTACACGATTAGAGTTGCACTTGATTAGTTATGCCAATTGGGTGAATTAAGGCAACATCAAACAAGTGGACATACATGTACTATTCAAGCATATAAATATCAAAATTTGAAATGATATAAAATGTATGAAACATAATTTCTCATCTCATCATCACATGGTACTATTCACTTACCATTCATGAGACTACACTAGTCTTCATATTATCACAAGATATAAATCCTTTTCACAATATCACAGGGTATCAACCCTTATCAATATAAGAGGATTACACCTCATTCAGGGATCAACCATGCCCAAAGGTCATTAATACCATCATACTATTCCCTGCAAGATCATCATTATCTTTGCATGCCTTATAACAAGGCTCAACAACATCAATTATATATAATACACCAGATCAACACAATATTGCATTTATGAGCTAGGTGGTATCCATAAATAATCATAGTAGGGTTATATTAATATTAAGAGCATTCCTTTATTACATCAACATGCAAGGAATCTAGATATGATTAACACTCATCATATTCTCAATGCACATGCTCAACATAAGAAAGTATCAACCATGTGGCTATGATAGCCACCAATTAACACATTAACGTTATGATCATGTTAAGGAGGTTATTCCACAATCATTCCATCATATAATAATGTTAAACATGAATACTCATCTTTATGTAATTGAATTCGAGTTAGGTGCAACATGATAAATTATATCAATGCTACTAATCAACACTCATACCCAAACCCTAACTCACGACATCCCTATTGGATCATGGATGCATAAGGTGAAGCATCACCATCACATTCCATTCTATTCTCAAGTTTGAACCCACACATAAATCAATGTGTAACCATTGGGTTATAGCATACTAGGGTTTCAACAACATTAACATAGTACTTCATGATTGTATTAGTCATTCAAGGACTATTCATACCCAATTACCATCATTTAGTTATATTAAAGCTAGGTATAACAAGCTATACCTCATTAGGGTTACATATCAACACAATATGGTTATCATCCCTTTTATACATATGAGTGAATATGTAAGACTACCTTATTAAGGGTAACCCTCTATTTTTTACATCATCATTCAACCTGTATCACCATATCACAATGTCACCCAGAACCATTGGATGTTTAAAAGGTAAGACTATTGGTTGTTTACATAAGTAAATACCTTAGATAAACCACCTATGAAGTCGTTGATTTGTGCTATATAAAGAGTCACCATATAACCCTAGACATCCCTTGATAATCGATACAAGAAGTTTCATTGAGAGTAGGGTAAAACCCACAATCGACTGTTCGGTTAAAACAAGCCATCCCTTGTCAACAAGTAAGCTCCTTAAGTTGATCATATAAAGAAAACCATATAAATCACATTACCAGGACTAACATATTACATTAGCCATCATTCCACCTTAAAGGAGGAGTAAACAATAGATCTCGACCATTGGGTCAAGTTCACATGTTAAAACCATCAATTACAGTATAGGTCTGACCATTGCATCAAGTGACCCAAGAAACTATTGGCCTAAGGTTTAATTGATGATACAACTACAATGCTTGACTCACCATAGGTTGTAGAGACCTGATCCACCATCATTAGTGACCATTAAGTCACCATAGGTTGTTAGATCAACACTAGTTCATTAATCAACATCAAATATTAAGCTAATGTCAACATTGATTGATAACATCAGTAGGGTACTTAATGGTTGATCATTAAACTTCTAATTGATCCAAAACCTGACCTAAGGGGTTGAACATATGTTGTCACCATAATTTGACACCCTTGATCACGACCATCAGTTGTCATGAAGACAACACCATAGAGTTGTTGCAATGGTACCATCATTGGGTCATGGGTTTATAGAAGAAATCATCATTAAACCCTAAAATTGACCATTGGTTGATAGGTGCTTAGCACCATAGTTTGTCAAACCAACCTGATCCAAGTCATATTATACCTTAGGAATAATGTACAAATGATTACATGTTCATATAAAACTGAAATCATAACATGGAACATTATAAAAATTGAAATCCAAGTCAAGCATAGCTTTTTAGTGCATGGATCATCATTTTCAAGAAAGAACATGATCTAGAAAGCTTATGGTAAGCAATAAACGTGGAGCAAGTTATAAAACTTGCATATAATGAGAAGATGAAACCCCACACAGAAGAAATCTTGAGTATGTAGGGTAGAAAATCCAAGAATAAACTATAAATTCGTCCATCTAGCACCTTTCTTCATCAAATGAGCAATCCCTAAGCATAAGGAGCAAGAAAGGTAGGATTTTAGAGCTTTAGAGCAATTTCTACCATGGAATAGCAAGGTTCCGACCTGGAAAAATCTAGGAGGAAGGATAAAAAAGAAATATACAGGGGAAAGAAGGAAATTCTTACACTTTTAGGTCAAGATCACTAGAAGGAAGCTATTTCAACCCTAAAATGAAATCAATTTCAACCTTAGAGCATTTCTCCAAGAAGATCCCCACTTTCTTATTCTTTGGGCAGAAAAATTCGTAGATGAATAGAGAGAGAACGAGGTTGGGAGAAGGAAGAGGTGGTGGAGAGGAAATGGCTCGTTTTGATGCTTGTAGATAAGTATATGCAACTTTAATATAAAGAAAAAGAAAAAGTTAAAATTCTAGTATATATCCAAGTGTCCCTGGCTTTAAATTATTAAGAATATATAAGCACACACAGAAGCAGCTCTCCCACTGTCCCTCTAGACCTTCTTAGCTTTCCTTTGTCTAAATTCTAAGCTAATCACATAATTCCTTAGTTGATAGATACTAAAGGTAGCTCATCCATGAAGGGGAAAACCCTAAGATACCCTTGATGAAAATACCTTCAAACCACGGCTCAAATAGGAGCCCCATGGATAAAAAATCTCAAGAATGATAATATAACATCTAAGGAACATAATGTATGTGACAAATTGCAAAGAAAACCTCTCAATTGGGTAAATTATAGAAAAGTCCAAAATGTATATAAAATTGCATAACTTGCTCAAACAGTGTCCAAATTGGACCAAATTTAAAACTTAAACTTGTATTATGATTTCAAAGCATATCTCAACGTTATATTAGGGTTATTAGCATTCAATTATGATAATTAAGCTTGTTCAACTCATTAAGAAAGTTTATGGGCCTTACATTTATCTTCTTAGAACACGTAATGAGGCATTTCTCCTTATCATTCTTTTTCATAAATTGATAATAGTTCATATTTTAATGCCCATTAAGATCCTTCATACTGATAATGCCCTTGAATACACCCAACAAACAGTTTCTTCTATTTTTGGGATATGGGAATCATCCATCAATGCTCTCACGCTTGTTCTTCACAAGAAAATGGTATTGTGGAGTGTAAAAGTCATCACCTACTTGACATTACATGTTTCCTTGCAATTCAAGTAAATCTTCTAAAAAAATCCTCAGACTAATTTTTTTTTTCTCACAACATATTTCTTAACCAATCAACATTCATCCTATGTTCTCCAAAATTGGAGTCCTTCAGTTCTTTATTCGCACACCAAAGTGTTTCCTTTACCCTCTTGCATTTTCATATGCATCATCTTGGTTCACAATTTTGTCCCTGAGAGCGACAAGCTATCCCCCTTCCCCCCATAATAAAATGGTTTTCTAGGATGCCCTTTCTCTCAGAAAGGGTAAAAATGTCTTGATCCCAAATCTAGTCATGTTTATATCTATACTAATTTACCTTTCATGAGGATGAGTTTCTCTGCTCTGCTTCTTTGTCTTCGCCTATGATCCTATAAATGAATTGGTCCCTCTTCATGAACCATTTCCCCCAATCCCATTATCACTGCCACAAGACTCCAAACACATGGAAGTTGATCACAAAATCACAACTCCCCCACCACATATTATGGTCCAATATGACTTACTAGTTGTGCTTTGCAAAGGTATATGCTCTTTCAGTATCAAACATCTAATTTTTAAAATATGTTTCCTAGCTTGTCTCTCTCTCCTGCTACTTCTACATTTTCACTATTCTAGATACTACTTTTATTCCCAAATTTACAACAAACCTACACTACAAAAAATAAGACTTTCATTGAAGACCAGTTGTGAAGGACACAAAGTCTTCAAAATATAAACTATTAGTAGGGGTGTAAACGGTGCGGGTATGGTACGGGTCTGACCATACCCATACCTATATCCATCTAATTTAACGAGTCCATTTCCGGTTCTAGACCTGCATAATAAAAAAGCTAGACCTGCACCATACTTGTACCTGCATTAATAGCGGGTTTGCGGTGCGGGTATGCGGGTAAGCGGTTCTATATAGAACATCACATTGTTATTGTAAGAAAATTATGATTATATTATATTTGTATTAATACAACGAGATATTATTATCATTTAGTATATTAACATGCAATAGTTATATTAAATAACTTTGTAGATTGAAGAATAGTTGAGTGAATTTGTAACATATTTGTAGTCATCGTCATAATATTTTAATTATGTAGCATATCTTATAACTATTTTGATTTTAACTTTACATATGTTACTCATGATTGAAATTAGAATAGTTAGTTCTCAATTAGATGACTAGTCTCAACCTTATGAAAATTAAAGTGGGACATAATTTCAAGTATTATATTAGTTAGGCTAGGAAAGTATGATATAAATATCAAATTATCGAAGTAGTTATTTATGTATAGCGGGTTTGCGTGTCTAGCAGGTATGAGTCTAAGCATACCCATCAGTGTACCCGCTTATATGCGGGTCCAAGGATATACTAGTCTACGGGTACAAGAATTTAGACCCGTGACGGATCTTTAAAGGGTCCAGATTTACGAGTCTGCGGGTCTACCCATTTACAACCCTAACTATTAGTGAGGGATCATCCATCATAAACACAAGTAGTTCTCACAACCGAGATTCTAAGCATGAGAATAAAATATTACAACCATTAGTCCTTCACAATTGGAGCTCCTTTACGGTAAATATTTAAATAAATATAATTAGCAAAAGTATCTATCTTATTTCCCTCCACTCCCGTCAATCTATCCCCGCCAGAATTGGTATTTTGTAGAGAAAGGAAAACTACGACAATTTGTACACACGCCAAGTTGAGATGTAAATGTATACAGCGGTTCATTTTGTTTACTAATTGTTGTCTCTGTGCCCCGTCCCTCTCGGCTGCGTAAAGAGTCTGGCGGCGCCAGGGCATTGAGCAGGGTTGTTGATCTGAAAGGTATCGCCTTTCTTCCCAACCTCTACGTCTTTAATTTCTTTTTCTATTAACCTATTCTTCTGCCGAAGGAGAACGCTGATCGAACATTATTTGGAAAGCAGTCACAAAGATCACTAGGTATGGAAGATTATTTTAGCTATATCATCCTCGCGGGCGCAAGAGATGGGAACCGAGATCGGGGGATGTCGGTGGCCTATTGACTCGTCAATATTCTGATTTTAAAGAAGATCTTTAGCTATCTTTTTTCTACCCAACACGATGTTATCCGCTGGAAGAAAAGTTTAGAACTATTCATGTAGTAATTATTTTCACCTTAATCGTTTTCCATCATGTAGTAATTATTTTAGAAATCTAAATCATTGATCTTCTTAAATATCTTAAGAACATACTATATAATAAATTTGAGTTTATTTGGACACTTATAGGTTATGCATCTAAAAGATGCAAAAATTATGTATTTCAAAT
Organism: Alisma plantago-aquatica; assembly: GCA_963693085.1. NCBI lineage: Eukaryota > Viridiplantae > Streptophyta > Magnoliopsida > Alismatales > Alismataceae > Alisma > Alisma plantago-aquatica. Next base: position 1,756,264,212 of record OY856409.1, read on the forward strand.
TAGTTATGTGCGTCGATTTTGTTGTCTTTGGATGAGTGACTTACACTTGTCCAAATGGGCTCAAATTTTGTATGTGGTCTATTATTGTTGTAACAATGAAGATCAGTAGATTAGATTTTACAAATATATGGTCTAGATAGACAAACACCATTGGAGTCAACTGTGTGATCTATACACTCGAGTGTATTCTAGCCTGAATATATATATATATATATATATATATATATATATCTTCTTTCTTTCCTCCTTATCATATTTCTAATTGCATTTGAGTGTAAAGTAAAAATAGCTCAGAGAACCTGTTCTGAGTCGATTCGAGTCGAACAAGATCGATGTTGTTACAAAACTAATCAGTCCAAAATTAGCTCAAAATTTACTTTTATTGAAGTGGTGAATCCAAAATATCTATAAATATTTAGTTATTTCATAAAAAGAAAGCAGTTTCTTGTAGGAAATCATATAGAAAATAGTCTAATGCAATGCCTTTGAACCATAAGGTTACTCTTTACCCTTTTGATTTTATTTTACATGTTTTATCTATATCTCTTATCCTTATAGCTTCCAGGTTGCTAGCTGAATGGGAAAACGGAAGAGATTCTTGTTAGTACCAATTCTCGTCCATGTTTTTGTACAAATTGGCTATTGCTTCAAATCTTGTCAAACTTACATTTGATCTTGTAGTACTCATTTAGTTAATGTATCTTATCGTCCACACATGATAAGTAGAACTCTAGCCTCGTTTATCAAGTATTATATTTATCCAGACATCTCATGTTTAATGTATTCTAAAGTACAAAGTCATTTCATACTATTAACATTGATTTCGTGCTTGATAGAGTTATTATATGAGATAACACTCATTGAACACCTCATCTTTGACATGTATTACATTATACATTCACCACTCTTATTAGAGTTTTGATGCTAATATTGTTTATATTCTTATGGTTGATTATAATATCAAGGTGGATGAAGTGGCTCAGAGAACATATTAGACAATGGATCAGCCTAAGTAAAATAATATGGTTCCAACAAGAGATTTTTCTTTTTACTTTAGCATTGTTTGTAACCCACTTTACAGAAGTAATATGATAAATCTTGTCATATATCTCTTGTAGTCATTAGGCAAAGCTACATGGCTCAGAAAGCCATACATAGAAGGTGAAATAAAGAGGGACTATTATACTATTTGGCACACATGATTAAGGTACAATCTTACAGATCAGTAAGTGTGAAGCAAATTTTATGATGAAACATTCATTATGTAAAAAATATATATATTTTTTGATATGTCATTTGTGTCTTAGTGGAAATATTCAGTGCTTCTATATTGACGAAGGAAATCTTACAATTCTCTCAATTGCTTAAATCAATCTATACATATATACAATTTTCTATGATATTTTTGTGAGTTGATTTTTTCTAATGATTTATGTCACTACTAGCCTTTCAAATTTTAATGATATAATATATTTGTCTTTTCCATGAGCAAAATACTCAAGTTAGAAATTGTATGAGGACTGACACTGATAAAGAGCACCATCAACACACTACCAAAAATAGGACTATTACTCATGTTGCTAATCATATAAGGATTGACATTGATGCCCAACCCTGTCCAAGCTACATGAAAGGACCGAAATAGACTGTCTTGTTCGGGCCATGCCCAACCCTATAGTAAAATATTTCTTTGCGCATGTGACATATTACTTCTAAAACAAGTCCTAAATGAGGAACCATGAAGTCAAAATTATATTTATCCCCTGAAGAGCTATTTTGAATCATAAAAAATGGTCACCTAACACATTTCTCTCCCCCTTCCCTTCTCTATTTAACGAATTTGGATCAAGACAGAACATATAAGAATCCACTCGACTCTAGAAAACCTAGAAAGAGTTGCAAGTACCACGGGTCACCCCCATACTTTAAGGATTTTGATTAGTCTATAGGGTGTCTCATTTATGCAATTGTCTATGCGGATATGCGATTTTCATATCCATTTCTAATTGTTAGAGTATATTTGGTTGATTGTGAGCCTATCAGGTTTGAAACTAGAGTTTTTTTGTCTATTTGGGTATCATCTTGCCTCTTATTCTTTAGGGAACATAGGAGTTAGTGAACAAGGAGCCTTCTAGACATGAGTTGGAAAATGAAAGGTAGATGCTTGAAGAAATGATGATAGAAATCAATATCAATTGAATTATCTTCCTAATGTACCTCCATCTTATTATTAAGTAGGTGATTCAAAGAAGGCCCTCCTAATGAAAAGGTGACAGAATAAGGTATATGGTAGGATAATAGTTATTCTACTCATGTGGAAAAACTTGTTATGTAAATGGAATATGATGAGGAAACTTTCCAATTGACATAGGTTATAGTAAAAAATGACCCTAGTATTCGTTTGAATTTGGATATAGATAAAATTTGATTACCAAGTGGTCGAGTTGTGTGTCTTTATTTAGTTATTAGTTGAACAAAACATTACATACTAATATGGAGAATGCATAAGTTTCACATACCACGAAACCCTAATAGAACCATGGGAGATGTATAGACATTGGAAAGGGAATTCTAAATAGAAGAATAAGAGAGTGGTTTCGTTCGTTGTCGACACACTTGTTATGAATTTGGATAATCAATGATGAAGTTGATTCACTTTATAAACCTATCTAAAGTTTCTATTTGGTTGTGTTCATCGTCCTTCAGACACAAATGAATGATTACTTATCTTTTTTTTCTATTTGTATTAGTAGAGTAAATTTGCTTTCAAAGATGGACTTAGACTCAATGCACCCTGGATTAGGACAAATTTGAATTATAAAGGTAATTTCATTTTTGTACTGTGATTTATGTATTTATCAGCCTTTCAAATTCTATTGATATAACAATTTGTGTCAATTTTAGTTGCAGAATGGAGCGAATTGTATAAGGACCGACATTAATGAAAATTACCACACTAAGTATTAAAGATCTTAGGAGTTTTATACATGCTATATTGATTTGTATTGATATTGAATTTTATATTTTTCTTTATTTCTATTAATATTGAGCACACAATGTATGGATAATATTTTAGTTCAATTATAGATATTGGTTTGTTGTGATTTAAAATTCTGTAAGAAATTTTGGTGTGTGAATGTTCTTATGATGTAATGTGAATATTATACTATATATCTTGAGGTTTCAAAATAGTTTTTTTGTTTAAAAAATTATATTTGTTCGAGTAACAACTACATAGAATAAACAAATACATTGTTGAAGGCTTTTTGTCCCTAAAAGTGTAGCGATGAAGACCAAATTGACCACCAAAATTGTATTTATGAGGACCAAATAACCCCTCAATAAAATATTAATGAAGGTAATAGTCATTGAAAAATATAATTTTTTAGGAACATCAAGTCCATCAAACATGTATTTGTGAGAATTAAACAAGCCCTAAAAATGCATCTATGAAGGCTAAATAGTCCCTCAATATAACATTTTTTAGGGTAACTTAGTCCGTGACAATTGTATTTTTGAGGGCCAATGGTAATTGCCATAGGGGTTCTCTTCACAGACCATTTGTGAGGGATCATCCCACAATTGTTCATATTTGTGAGGGCATGCATAGATGAGTTTGTCATAGAATTGGCCCATGAAGGAAGACTAGTTTTTTTGTATGGAAATATGCCATGCTAGAAGAGATGCAAATTTTACATGACAATCATACATGGAACCTAGTTGGCCAGCCACCTAGCAAGAATATTATTGGCTACCGTTGGGCATTCTCAGTCAAACACCACTTTGATGGCTCTATCAAGCAACTAAAGGTACGACTTCTTGCTAAGGTAATATGGTGATTATCGCACAACAAATTCCCTAAGGATGAAAACCGTAGGTTTACATCGACCAAATGTACAACAATCCCACACGTAAGCGGATGGATCTTATCATAGTATAATTCAGGACTGAACCCATACAACAACATACATTAAGAATTGTATGATCAATCATTACTGGATAAGAACTAGTACTTAACACAAAAGGCGGTTCTTGTTGATAATACTGGGATTGCAAATAATAAAAGGGTTGAATTATGGTATGGTTATCAAATGAAGCAAACACTAGGATGGATAGCTTTTGCCACCACTACTTATCGTTCACTCTCTTACTACATCATAATAAGTATGAACATATATATCTTGTGATAGGTTAAATCCGCCTTTCAATGTTAGGATTAAAATTTGGTAGATATTACTCTAAGCTCATCATCACATTGCTTACAGATCATTTACATTTCACCTCATAAAACACCTATCCAAAGTTCTCATCAATGGTTTGACATGAATCAAATGATATCATGGGTCTTAGGTTTGAAGTTCTCTACATCTAAGATTTGATAAACATGAAAAATTATAGGCCAAACAAGATTTGCAAGAAACAAACATTTGATAAGTGATATTCCTATAGACATAACAATAACAGAAAAGAGCAAAAATAGATAGTGTGGATACTTCCCCCACCCTATTGAGAAGATTACTATCTCATGGAAGCAACAACAAGTACAGTAGGAAAAAAGAGAGAGAAAGACATCATCATAGTAGAAGATGGAGGTAAAGTCGTAGTGTGTGGCAACATTTCTTCAGTCTTAGAATGAAGTCGCCTATCTCCCTTCCTTGTGGGTTGGCTCTGCTACTATGGAGGTGAAGTAGGTGGAGGATGATGGTGTATTGAAAGGTGGATGGCATCTTGGATCTCGATTCTTTCAAAGTAAGGACCTTAGAGTCTTATCAAATATAGATGTTGATAGATATCTCTTCAACTGGTCAACTAACAAAAATGAAATCGATGCAATATTGGGGATGGATACTAAGGACTAATTTTGGCACGCTGGAAGTATTGGAGGCATATTTTTTTCTAGAGGTCATGGTCATGTATCTATAGGTGGAGGACTAAGGTTTAGAACCTTTCCCAGTCTTCCACCACCATGTATGTGTAGAGGCAGATGCATGAGGAAGATGATGGGTCTCACGAGTCCTTGAGTTCCCATTAAAAGACGAAAGTGCAGGAACCCTATAGACATGTGATTTTAATTGGTAGGTGAAAGTGTAGATATTATGTTGGTAGGAAAAGTCTAGGATTTCCATTGGTGGGTGGTGCGCGTAGATCATTGATAGAAGCAATGTAGAACTCTCATCGGTAGATTAGTGTAGAACGATCACCGGTGGACATGTGAAACATTGTAAAGACCCAATCCTTATGATCATATATTTACAAAATGACAACAAGAAAATGAAAAAATATTTTTATGAACATGCTTTACATCAAGAATCACAGAAGATTATACATGTGGTTATAAAATAAAATACAAATGCATAAATTCCTATCTATTCTTCAATAGGGGACAACTCTTGCATGTCTCTTCTAGGTCTTCTTGTATCACCTGTCCATGAATTCCCCAAAGGGAATAAAACCACACATGGGCCACAAGAAGGGAAACATATCTTAGTCAAATGACTGGTACATAATTCATATTTTTAAAGTAAAAGTATGAACTTATCTACGGAGGATTTTCATAACAAAATGTAGAGTTAAATAATTTAGGCAAGTATCAAATGGAAACAATGGGTTTTCAAAATTCAATAGAATTCAATATCAAATCTTGAGACTAGTAATTCAAATTTCAAATAGACAACACATGTCAATGTCTAATTATTAGGGAAGTCATGTGTTCTCTCCTATGGAGAATCACAACACACCAACTAAGATTCCCAGTATACTGAGGGACCCTATGTCTTTTAACTTTACACATAGATTGGAAGCATTATTCCACTAAACTAGGGACACTAACCTACCTTTTTTTGTCATTTAAACATTATGCTACAATTTCTAGGAATTGTTTGGTGGTCTTTCAAAGCGGAAGGCTAAAGTTTATAAAAAAAATTAGACCAACCAACCTATCTATTATGTATGATTTCAAGAAGGAATAATCTTACCAAGCATAAATTAGAAATTTCATAGATTGAAAAGATCTAGAGATTCCAAATATACAGCTCCAAAATTTTCATGATCAAGATTCAAACATCTCCAAGAGTTGATGAACAAGCATATATACAGTTTGGAACAATTTGGTTACTATTGGATTGGAATCAATTGGTACTCAATTTTTGTTTATTTAGGACTAGGTTTTCCCATCTAGGTTGGATACTTAACTATATAACTATTTTCTCTATTTTAGTCCCTCAAATGTTATTATCTCTCAAAGATAATTACATTTAGTCCATTTGATCAAGGCTATTCATTATATGAGACATAACTTATCAAGATACCCTTAGCAGGAATATCTAGGGTTTAGGGTCAACATACCTCAATATACACTAGTCATACACTGATATTTAGTTTTAACTTATGTACATGAACACCAATATGTATCTTATGAGAATAAATTATATTCATATTCATCCTGAAGTAACATGTAATCCAATGTGAATTTTGTCAAATGTCTATAAAAGTTCTTTCTTGTATATGTTCTTTGCCTTTTATGTCCTATAATTCAAACAAGTAAAACATAGATAAATGTACTTCTTAGTGTCTTCAAAATAATTTAAATATAGGGTTTAGATTTCATAATGACATATGAGATTACTAGACACATTTTTATTACTAAAAACTAATAAATTCTAACTAAATCACTATTTGTCCATTTAGTAATGCATATACATGTTAAAACTAACATGACCAATATAATAAAACAATCATGCAAGGGTATCCCTATAATCACATTCATATATATATATATATATAAATATCTAATGGTGTAATGGATATCCTAAAATTAGAAATAATACATAAATTCTAGAGTTGTTACATTACTAAGACTAGTACTAAAACCCTACTATGTGTACTACTGAGATAACTGTGAGATTAATCGATCAAGCAGTCTGATTTTTACCACCACTAGATGTTATTTGATTCGTAGTCTTAGTTGTAAACACGGTTCATGTTCATATTCCATCCCACTTGTGATCATCTATTTTTCTTCTCCATTATCTAGTTAATTAGCTTCTGAACATATGAAATATAAGAAGAAGTTGTTGAGCTATAGAATGATAGAGGTGTTCTAGATCATTTAGACATGAGCAATGTCAACATATCTTCATTTAGTTGTTTTGGGTTTGAACAGGGTTTGTGGCAGTATTTCACATTACCATAGAGTAAAGGCTCGAGTTCTTGCTAATGGAAGGGAGGTCATTTTCCTTTCTAGTCTTCTACTATCTATGACCAAACATGAGTCATCCTCTAGGTTTTAGTGGATTGAGGAGGTATTCATTGGAGAGTAAGAGGGGATGGGATATGAGTTGCGTAATTGTAGGTTTACTTGTAGGTGACCCATCATCATTGCAGGTGAGGGCTGAGCAAATCAGGGAGTCGGGAGTCTTGAGGAAAGAACCGATGGAGTTGTGGTAGTGATGCCTTAGTTCTAGTGGCAAAGTTGAGTTGGCCAGACTGTCATCTATGTGATGGTCTGTAGATCCATATATCATCTTGTGGAGTCTAGCAATTGATGGAGGGTTGATGGTGGATTGGCCCGTAATTTCCTCTTCTTCATAGGGAGCAATGGTTCTAAGGATGTGGGTCGTGCTGTCAGAGGTTGGGCTTTGATTTGTAGGAAGAATAGATGAGAGATGGTTGAGGGGGTCAAGGATCATATGTGGGTCTTGATAACATCAGTTTTGATGCATTTTCATAGCCTTTTTCATAATAAAAATAATTAGAATTAGTGTTTAGATGTTTGGTTTTGATCATTTTTTACTTTCAATTTATCAATTATTAGGCTTTAATTAAGTTTTATTGATATTTTAAGGAATTCAACATAAAATTGGCAAAATCGATGGGGAATTATCGATACTCTAGTTTGATCATTCAGAAGTCGACAGACTCTCGCCAACCATTGACTAGCTGGATCGACAAATCAACTTTCCTCTGGAAGATCGAAAAAATTCTGACAAGCTACCTGATACGAACCATTCGAAGAAAACATGATTTACTTAAATAGAAGTGTTCGTTAGCAGTGGATTACTGAAAATCACTAAAATTTAAACCATTTACCAAGAGATCCAAACACAGTGAAAACTCTTTGAGCAAGAACCAATGTATTTTATTTACATCCTGGTTCATAAGCACATATCATGTACCATCCCTTTACGAGGGTTACAAACATCAACTGCTCTGTTAAAACTATACACAGGAAACATAAAAACCTTGAGGCATTAAGCCAAAATCTCATATTGATTCATTAAAGTTCAAACTACTAACTCTGAGGACCTGAGAGTACAGAGACAACACATAAGAATTCTATCTACAAGACACGATAGACAGTACACTCAACCTGAGATGTCACTGCTGTCCTTGCTACTGTTGATGTTCTTCCTCTACAAGATGTTCTCAAACTCCTCCGTGCTCTCCTACCTAAAAAAATGTTGAATCCCACAGGGGTGAGACAATTGAAAATTGCCCCAGCGAGAGATATAACTCTCCGCCAAAAACATTATTATTGCAGTTTAATAATATAAAACTGAGCAGACGATAAGCAGTTTAGATCATTCTCATCTTTTAAAGTATTGCAACTGTATATGATAGAACAGTAAATCATCTATTCTCTTTATAAGGAATAGGAAGAACATGTATATCATTTATCTATCATATCATTTCAACATCTCAAGCTTTTCCTTATTATCCTGATATGTCACCCATGATTCATTCTTGTTTCCATCTTTTGGCCTTATCCAATCTTCTAAACAGATATTGAATTATACCAGACATAAGAGTATACATCATCATATTCTATCTAGGCATTGGACTATGCCAATCCTTTGGTTATAGGCTTCATACCTTTGCCAAGTATTGGACCATGTCAATCCTGATTTCACATCCAGTCATTGGACTCTACCAATTCTGATTACACATCCAGGCATTGGACTCTAACCAATCCTAATTACACAGCCAGGCATTGGACTCCAACCAATCCTGATTACACAGCCATGCATTGGACTCTAACCAATCCTGATTGTAGGCTTCATGCCTCTGCTAGGTATTGGACTTTAACCAATACTGATTACACAGCCAGACATTGGACTCTAACCAACCCTGATTACACATCCATGCATTGGACTCTAACCAATCCTGATTACATGCTTCATGCCTCTGCCAGGTATTGGACTTTAACCAATCCTAATTACACAGCCAGGCATTGGACTCTAACCAATCCTAATTATAGGCTTCATGCCTCTGCCAGTTATTAGACTTTAACCAATCCTGATTACACAGATAGGCATTGGACTCTAACCAATCCTGATTATACAGCCAGACATTGGACTCTAACCAATCCTGATTACATGCTTCATGCCTCTGCCAGGTATTGGACTTTAACCAATCCTGATTACAGGCTTCATGCCTCTGCCAGGTATTGGACTTTAACCAATCCTGATTACACAGCCAGACATTGGACTCTAACCAATCCTGATTACACAACTAGACATTGGACTCTAACCAATCCTGATTACACAACCAGACATTAGACTCCAACCAATCCTAATTACAGGCTTCATACCTCTGCCAGGTATTGGACTTTAACCAATCCTGATTACAAGCTTCATGCCTCTGCCAGGTATTGGACTTTAACAAATCCTGATTACAGGCTTCATGCCTCTGTGAGGTATTGGACTTTAACCAATCCTGATTACATGCTTCATGCCTCTACCAGGTATTGGACTTTAATAAATCCTGATTACACAGCCAGGTGCCACATCCTTTTACTAGCATTAAACTTTGGCTATGCCATAATACTTAATCACATAAAATTTTTAGTTAATACAAGTATTCTTCTCTTCCCCTTTAAGCAAATTCAAAAACATATATGATCATGATTTCATTATTATTATTATTGTATCCTTTTGTTATTATTATCATATTACTGAGTTTCCATTTCTTGGTTTATTATGAACATTATCATCTCTTACAAGAGACCTTTATAATCATATTGGTACCTCTTACTAGGCAATAACTTACTCATATGGCTCTCAAGGCCCATTAAAACATATTTAATGTAACAATTAGGATAACACTCTTCATATGTTATTCATCCAAGTATGTTGGATTTAAGATGCATCAAGGGGTATCACTCTTAAAGAGCTGGATGTGATATCTATGAGGTCTTGAAGTATTACTTCCCTCATCACTTTTAACTTTACTTAAGTTTATCAACTTATATTGTATTAAGGTATTTTCCCATCTTAATATTTTTATCCACTAATCTATCACCTTTATCATAAAGTGCATAGGTCATAGAACACACGTAAGAATTGTCTGACTATCTTCAATGATATGGACTCATCTCGGATTAAAGCATTGCTTGCTATAAGGTTTCCTATAATCAACCACTTTAGGTATTTCCCTCATCCAGATATTAGCCACTATTCCATTATTAGGATTAGGGTTTCAGATACCATCACCGTTCATTAAGGTTAGGGTTTATCATGGCATTATCTGAAATTAGGGTTAAAGCTTCTTATTCTATATCACTTAGGAATTCTCATTCCCTTACCCAAAATTAAGGGTAGGGTTTCTCATATCATTACCGAGATTTGGGGTTTCATATATTACAATCTGCAGTTAGGATTTCACATACCTTCATCCCACGGCCGTATTGACCAGCACGACCATGTTGCCCCTAGGCAACACCCTATATTAGGGTTTCTTATAACATCACCCTATATTAGGGTTCTTATATCTTTCCCCCAAATTAGAGTCTCATGTACCTTTACCTGAAATTAGGGTTTCATGAAGCATCCCCTTGAATTAGGGTTTTTCATTATGTTACCTTGAATTAGGATTCCTCATGTCCTTACCCTAGATTAGGGTTACTCCATTACCCTAGATTAGGGTTAATGTTTACTATTCACATCAATTAGAATTTCTCATATCCCAATTCATCTCAATCAAGATTTCCCCATCAATTAGGGTTTTCCCATCAATTAGGTTAGTTCAACCCTTCATTAGAGTACATACACCTATGATTATCATAGTGTACTTATTTGCATTCATAAGCATCAAAGGATGAGTACTCTAATTACATTAATTATTTAAGTACCCTAAAGGTACTTCCATTGTAATCAACATTAGTATACTTTTCAACCACTCATGGGGTTATTGTCTTTTCATAATTTGAACTAATTGAACCTTTAAATGGTCTTGATCAAATAGACCTCAATTGGTTTTGATCAATCAAACCTTCAATTAGTTTCAGACCATATAATTCTTTATTGGGTTTAGGACCAATTTGGACCTCCATTCGGTTTTGATCATGACCTTTAAACGGTCTTGGGGTCACACCCTCAAACGGTCTTGGGGTTAGACCTTCAAACGGTCTTGGCCCTTAGTCCCTTAAACGGTCTTGAAACCATTTCCTTTCAAACGGTCAACTATCTCAAACGGTCAATGATCCTAAATGGTTTTGATTGTATTGAACCTCTTAAACGGTTTTGATCAAATCGACCCCAAACGGTCTTGATCCAATCGAACCCCAAACGGTCTGAGACCGTTTGGTCCAAAACATCTTGAAACTGAGAGGATCAACTAGGGTTCCATTCACTCAAATCATATAGGGATTTAATTCATTGAATCCATCATCAATTGAACTATTAATTATTCATCAGTTGGTAACCATTGGATCTTGAACCATCCAATCATACTCAACCATAGACCTCTAAACGATCTTGAGACCGTTTGGGTCAATCAACCCTTAAATTGATTCAATTCACTTAAGGATTCAACACTCACCCCATTAGGGTTTGAAATAGATGGATCATTCACAATTGGAGCCATTAAGATCAAATAAATTGTAACCAATTGAATCAACCTTCAACTATATCATCACTTATCCTCCAAACGATCTTGAGACCGTTTGGACTCAAACGATCTTGAGACCGTTTGGTCTCAAGTCCTTTGAAACTGTTTGCTTTAGATATTATTGAGATGTGTTCTTAGGATGATGTCATCATCATCAAGCTACAATCCTTCATAATTTTCTATAATTCTCATAGTGGTTCCATTGATTTTATCAAATGAATTTCAATAAGAACAAAATGATCAACAATTGATGAAGAATTGAATGCAATAATAATATTAAGGATTTAAGTTATAAAACCCACCTCCAAAGAAGCTTCAAAGCTTCAAACTCCACATCTTCAATGGTGAAAGCAATTCCTTCAAATATCCAAAGCTCGTCCTCAAGGCTTTGAGTGAAAAGAATGGCTAGGGTTGAAGTTTGAAGGGAGAAAAGAAGAAATCAAGCATTGATTTGTAATTTCCACCATGAAATCAAGGTGAAAGAGGACCATGGAGCTTACCTATAGGTTGGGGATCGTCCTACTCCTTATCCTAAGCTTCATTGGTCGTTTTGCAAGAAAATAGTGAAAGTGGTTTCGAAATAACCCTTTCAAGTTATGGATATGTGAGTATATATGTGTATTATTGAATTTCTTTTTAAGAGAGAGAATGTAGGGGATAATTCCTCCATTTCCTTGCCACTTGCCCCCTCTTCTTCCTTACATACGAAGCCTCCTTCCTTGTCTTTCATTCCCTTCAATTATCCATGATTTAAAGGAAAAGAAATTAAGCACCTTAATCATATAATAATAATATCCATAAGTTAGTGGATATTACTTTTTCCTTTAACTAATGTGAGTGGGATCTCCACTCACTTAGATATTTTTGAGTGCCTTTGCAAGGTTCAAGGACGTCCACTCTTAATCAAATTCAGACATCTCGTTTTTGTTTGAAGGCACTTCAATTAATGTTTTTATTTTTGCGTTAAATTGAATTAGGGTTCCCATTATTCTTAAATGTTGATTATTTTAATATCAAGATTCTCTCTCTTCAAAAGTGATTCAAATGAGGTGTCCCTCTCATTTTATTTTCTCTACATGATGCCAAGAAACATGAGGGACCCTCTAGAAGTGGTATTTTGCATATTGAACCCTGGTTTTTGGGTAAATTGCACATTATACCAAAACTAGGTTTTAATGCACAAACATTGCTTAACAAGCTCTGTCTTGGTACTCAGGCTACCACAAGCCATACCACAACATCATTCTCATTCTTATTGTGCTTCAAAATTTTAGGAACATTTTATCATATACAATTTGCAAGTTAACCCCTCAAATTGGATAAATTGCACTTTAGTCCAAAATAAGCAAACATTGCTTCAACATTATTCAAAAAGGACTAAAATTGAAACATAAGTTCCTCTTGAGCCTTAATTATTTTTAACAAAATAAAATAAAGGATCTAATTAACTTTCTTAAGCAAAACTCCCAGGGTTAAGGTATAACCCAGGTTAGGGATATTACAATTATAAACCCCTAACAAAGATTTCATCCCCGAAATCCCAGATAAAGGGAAGCAGATATTATTCATTTATCATCTCATCAAGTCTTCACATAACATCTCAATGTCATGAAGATACCATTGAACTTTGATCAATACAAAGTTCTTCCACACAACTTATTATAGGAGATATGACATGTTGTGCCATCTAACCAGCTGACACAACACTAGGCTTTCTTACTACTTGTACTGACTATCTCATTAGTTGTACATTCTCTTATCATAAGGGAAGGTTATTTGTCAATTTAAGAATTTATCTTAAAGGTATCTTTAGATGATGTGTACAAGTTGCTTTTATAGATTTAGATAGAGGTTATTTGTCAAATTAATTTGATAAGCTTTTCTCGCAATATTTTTTACAATTATTCCTTCAAATAGTTCATCCTCATCAATGTTATGTTTATGCAAGGCATAAACCCATAACATATGATGTCCATGCTACATTAGGTATCTGAACTTATTTCATAGTTAATCATTCCAGGAAACAATCATAAAATAATTTGATATTTCTCAGATATAAGAATCTCTTACCTTGGTATCTATCATATGTGTTGAAAACACATCACATCCTCATCTTCCTTTCATCATGAGACATTACTTGTTACATTTATCTTTATCTTGAAACCCAAGTTCAAGACAAACTAATACTTTTCTAAGTATCCATCAAAAGAACACTTTAATTTATGTACATCAAGTGTCATAAGACCCACTTGATTACCATGTCCCAGACAGGAAAGATCATAAGAAAACACATTCTTCTTATCACCCAGTCATCACCCAGGGTTGTTTATTAAAGAGAAGAGATTATCAATTACATGAACCTTCAACTTGTTCATGAGTCAATCATTCTTGTCTCATCCTGGTTCCTTTCCATCTGCATAAGAAATTATAAGGATAATTACATGTCACCACATCTTAGTATTATCATCATTATGATTACTAGATCTGGGTATTCAAACCTTTGGTTCATCACTGATTATTGTTACCTCTGAAAACTACTAGAGGGGGGGTGAATAGAGTTTTATAGTGATTTTAATAATTATTTAACTCAAACAACCAAAATTGAGATTAGAAGAAGGAGACAGGCGTTTAGAGTGGTTCCAACTATAGCAAATACTATAGTTGTCAGTCCACTACCCGGTTGCTTACCCAACCGGGATTTGAAAGTATTTATTTTATTACCTCTCGAGGATTTATACAAAATACAATACTTTCAACCACACCCTTTGAACAGCCTTCACTTGAAGTAGGTGCACCAACCCTGAGGTAGCCTTCTTGAAGTAACTCCAAGCTCCCCCTTGAAGTAGCCTTCCTCTCTAGAAGTAACCTCCCGTTGCACCAGCCTTCTGAAGTAGCTCAAAGTCTCCTTCTTCACCAAGAAGATCTTCACCCTCTCCAATCCGCAGCCTCCAACCTAGGAGTAGCAAGGAGAGTACAAACAATAATAGGGAATAAGAAAGAAAAAAGGAAATTACAACTTATCCTTTAAAGCCCAAGGCTTGATATGCCTAGATCAAGCGTATAAATCTCCTAACCAAATGTGTGAACTTGTGATTGCTGTGGGTAGGAGATTCTATCCTATAGGACACGAATTTGAGCTAAGGAGAAAGTAGGCCAATGATCACAGTGCTCAATTTGCTTGCAACAGATTGCTCAAGTATGCTCAAGTATTTCTCAAGTGTAGCAAGTGTAAAACAAGTGAATTTAGGTGTCCTATGGCTTGTCCTATTTATAGGAATGGCCTAAGGAAGCTTAAGGACATTCTAGACAACTTCTAGGGGTTTCTAAGTGCTTAACTAGCCGTTAGGTACAAAGTTGTTGCTTTAGCAACGGCTAATTAATTAATTCTGCAGTTGCTGTCAGAGACCATCTCGGTCGACAAATGGTCGACCGAGACACCTACTCGGTCGAAATTTTGTCGACCGACAGGCTCTCTGGAACAAGTGATTTGCAACGTATTTCTTCAACTGCCAACTAACTTGTCTGTTGTGTCTAACGGCTACTTAGGATTATTCTCGGTCGAGAAGATTGTCGACTGAGAGTGTCTCGGTCGAGGAGTTTGTCGACCGAGATTGATCCTGTTTCAAGGTTTCAATTTAGGCACTAATTATGTGTGTGAGTGTGAAAAAATAATCCTATTTGAATGGGATGACTTGTCTAACTGTGGTGTTTAGCTAGGGAGAATCTAACGCTTGATTTACATGCAATTCTAATTACTTGTACATTATATTTTTGTACAAGTTTTTACAACAGTGATTACATTGCATGAAAATATAAATATGTAAGCTTGTAGATTTTCCCTTGTTGCTTTGTCATCCTGCACACTCAAGTAGCTCGTTAGATTAATAAGAATGAAATGTTTGTCATAATCAAAACAAAGGGATTTATAGATGTCCATTTAGCCAACAATCTCCCCCTTTTTGAAGATGACAAACATTTCCAAAATATAAATAAAGGAAATATAAAACATATGAGTTTCATACCTTTAGATGACCTTTTGTAGCTTTTTCTCTTGTGTATAAAATGTGTGCTTATTATTCCCCATGAATTATGGAACATGAAATCCAGATCATTTGGGAATATAGCAACTTTCAATGTAAAGTCAAGAGTTTATTTATGAAACTCATTAATTGAGTTTTACATAATTTCTAAATTTTAGTTTTATATTTATCTCTCCCCCTTTGTCATTTCAAAAAGATAACCGTTAAGAATAAAAACTCCCCCTTAATTAGATATCCCATCAAATCAAATGAAAAAGATGTCCATTTAAAGTCCAAAAATGTAAACAAGAGTTTTTGTTTAAGTAGCACAAATATCAAAGAAAACATCTTCCAGAGTGGAAGTGATTTTGTAAAAATATTTGCCAATTTTATCTTCAACATGATGAAGGGAAACATGATTAATTTGCAAATATATTCAGTTTTATTGCAAACTTGACAACAGAAACCTGCTCGGTCGACGATCTTTCGACCGATAGTGTTCTCGGTCGAACAGTTTCTCGACCGAGAATGTGTCTGGATTTGTTTCATAACTGTTTTAAGTAATTGTGTCATAGATCCTTGTCAATTTTGCCACAATTTTAAAGGTTGCATTTTTATTTATTACTCCCCTTATTTTGTATGTTCTACAATGATGATCTTATAATCCATATTTTGAAGATGTCTCACATAAAAATATCCATTGGAATCAAGTAAAGATGGCCAATTTCATTAAAAGCATGTATTACAAGCATAGAAAGATAGACACATCATATAGAGATGACCCATTACAATTATTCAAAAGATATCATTACAATAACTCCATCATTTACTGGAAAGACTTAAGGATTACATCAATGTCAGGGTCTTTCCCAAGAAAAGGCTCAGTTCCATAATATTGGACCAAGGTTTGCCAATCTAGAGCACCTGTCTTAGTGAAAGCATATGCTTCCAAGAATGTAGGAACTCGGTCAAATCGGAAATGAGCGGCAATATCTTGTAGTTGCATGGATGAAAACTGAGTGTGCGTAAGATCCACAGATGGTGGAGGTGGAGTTTGATAATAGTTGTATGAAGGATTGTATGGATTGAGCATGCCAAGATTTAAAGAATACGGATATTCATCAGGTTGGTTTGGTGAAAGGGTTTGCATTCTTTGGTTTATATAAGTCATGGCATGATGGTTATAGTCTAGTTGTTTGCTCAGGTGATATTGGGAGCCAGCAATATAAGTAAGAGTGTTTTGAATGGGGTCATGTGATAGGTTAGTAGAAGGAGGGGGTGGTGGTATGTCTTGATGAGATGTTTCTCCTTCAACTCTAGCCCTTTTATGACCAAAATCAATTCCCATTTTTTCTACTATATTCTTACTTATTTTTTGTGGTCTACGCTCCCATGTATATCCCAGATCCTCAAGTGGGGTCTTAAGGAAATGTTGAGTAATTTGGCATACAAAATCGGCATATGGAGGATTGCCAGAAAACTCAAGCATGTTTTTAAGAATGATGCAGATAAAATTTGTGGGAATACGTTGGATAATGGCATATATTAGACACATACGAAAAACAGGAACTTCAGACTTATTGGCTCTAGGATGTATGCTTGTTGAAACAATAAGGTTTACAATCCTAGCAGCTGGTTTAAGATTTATAGCATAATATGTGCCTCTATCTTCGTGACAGGTTGTATTGGATTTAAAAATGGTCCTTTTGATGTCACTAAGACTAATGGTATGGTCATCTTGGAGAAATTGGTTAAGGGGGTTTCCAGAAGTAAGGTCAAGGGTGTCTTGATATTCATCTATGTCAATGTGTAGCATGTCAAGAATGTCCCCTTCAGAAAATCGGAAGCTATGCCCATTGACCATAGTGTAGAAGAAGATGGTTTCATTTTCAGAGTGGGAAATGAGGTTTGCATAGAATTCATTCACTACCTTGATTGAATAGGAAGGAAAAGAAGGGTTGATGAATTCTTTTAACTTTTGTACTTCAAAAAGGTCCTCCAAGTCGACGATGTTGATGAAGTCCATAACTTCAACTGGTCGTCGTGGGAGAGGAGCTTTAGAGGAAAGCCGTAGATATCGATCACCAGCATCTCCATCGAGGAAGGCAATGTCGTTGATGATCGTAAGTGGTGGAGTAGCTTCCCGAGCTTCCCTTCCTTTCCTGCCGGCGACCTTCTTCTTCCCACGAGCAGATGATGAGGCCATTGTGTTGCTTGAAGGTGGAGAAGAAGTAAGGAAGGCTTGGGGATGAGGATGCTAAAGAGTTGCACAAAAATGCACTAGAGAGAGCCTATGGAAGCAAGAGTATGCAAGTGTGAGGAAGTGACCCGTTTTTCGCTCCTTTTATAACAATCCAGCGACCTGGTCGGTCGATGACTCGTCGACCGAGCGTCCGCAACGGTCATGTTGCAGACGCGCCACTTGGCTCCCCAACGGTCATATAATGGTCATAAACGGTCATAACGGTCGGTTTACAATGGTCATATCCAATGGCTATTTCTCGGTCGAACAATTGTCGACCGACATTGTCTCGGTCGAACATTTGTCGACCGAAAGTGTGTCCGATACTAAATCTATCTAGATTCTGTCGGTCGAGAGAGAGGGGCTGACCGAAAGGTTTTCGGTCGAAGAGTTCGTCGACCGACAGACTTACTGAGTACGAATTTGAAGCTGATTTTTAATGTAATTGATAGACTATTTTTGTAGAGCACATATATAGATTTTCTAAGGGAGTAATATTGTGTTTATTATTGACAATATTGGGACAAGTTGTGATCATAAATTAATTATTCTTTTAATCATAAAAAGGATATCCAAATAGTTATTATGTCAAACTTATTTTAGGTCGAATTTGACTACGACCATAGCGCCCCTTGGTCAAATTTTATTTTGACCAAGAGGCTAATTTTGCAGATTTTCAGATTGAATATGTTGAGTATAATATCTGCATAAAATTTAATTAAATATCAAGTTGAAGCATACTGCTTAATTGGAGGCACAATTAATTATTTCAAAGATACTAAGTTTAGAGATTTTTATCTTTTATGTGTTGCAAGCAATAACATATAACCAATAAATCATTTTACTTGCCTATATATATATTTTCATGGATCCATACAATTTTTCATTATTTATGCGCACCTAATAATGAAAGTATATCCATGGTGTAACAATAGTAGCATATAATGATGATTCCATCACATGATTTTTAAATAGATACTTTTAGGAACAATCATGTGAAACTATGAATTTTCTTTTCATTGAACCAAGCATAATTTCAGTTTAAGCTTAAATCATCCAGGAAATAAATTTGTAGAAATGATTTCCAAAGATATATCCAGTCATCAATCATAAGTAGATAGCAATTTCATCGGTTTTAAAATAAATGCAGAAATTTTTGTCGTAGACTGGAGAACAGTAATGTGCTCGGTCGACAATTTTTCGACCGATGTTCTTTCGGTCGACAGTTTTTCGACCGACAAGATTCCTGGAACTGTTAATAAAACATATTTGTGTGAGTTAATTATTTAGATATTTATTTGTAATCTCATTGAGTTGAGATAGACATAGAAGTATGCAACTAATGTCTCTGGTCATATCTCAACTTGATTCTGTTCATTTAGTTTGGAGGTTTTGGAACCCAAACTAACTCGACATCTTTTCTCTTATAAGGACATGAAAAAGAGTAATGTCCAAGACGTGAGCAATAATGACAACATATAGAATCAACCTCAAGTCGTTTTCTATGGTTTTGTTCTAGATTGTTCTTTGGTACAAATATATTTGTTCCTTTAGGTACATATACATATTGATGGGTTTGTGTCCTTTTCCAACTAGGTTGATAGGACTTCCCTTTAGGCTTATAACCTAGTCCTCTTCTCCCAATTTGATGATAGGAATTTTCTAAGATTTGATCAAGAATGCCATTATTATTTAAATTACTAACTTTTTGTTGTAACTTGGCAATCTCTTCCATTCTCTTCTTAATATCTAGTTTTTCTTGGTCTAGATTAGATGACAATAAATTTCTTTCTTTAACAATAGTGTCATAATCTATATGGGTGCACAATAATGGTTGTTTTTGAAGATCGTTTACTTGAGTCTGCAAGTTTGAATTTTCAACAGAAAGGAGCTTACAATCGGCTTCCATAGATTTTAACTTAAGATCAGAATATTTATTTCCCTCTTTGAGATCCTCATTTTCAGATGCAAGAGTAAGAAGTTTAACATTTAGATCATCATTTTCTTTATTTGATTTCTTTAATTTCTTTTTGCACTCAACATATTTATTATGTGTCTCTTCAATAATAGCAACTAGTTCTTCTTTAGATAAATCAAAGAGACTTACCTCTTCTTCTTCTTCACTAGTTGTAGCAATAAGACATTCTTTGTGCTCTTCCTTTGATCTCCATGGGCACCCGGTTGTTTTGTGGCTTGTTCCTAAACACCAATTGCAGCATGTTGTGGTTTTGTCCAAACAGCACCTTTCACCATTTCCCTCCATTCTTCAAGACCTGGTTAGGGTTCCTTGAAGCCCGCTCTGATACCAACTGAAAACTACTAGAGGGGGGGTGAATAGAGTTTTATAGTGATTTTAATAATTATTTAACTCAAACAACCAAAATTGAGATTAGAAGAAGGAGACAGGCGTTTAGAGTGGTTCCAACTATAGAAAATACTATAGTTGTCAGTCCACTACCCGGTTGCTTACCCAACCGGGATTTGAAAGTATTTATTTTATTACCTCTCGAGGATTTATACAAAATACAATACTTTCAACCACACCCTTTGAACAACCTTCACTTGAAGTAGGTGCACCAACCCTGAGGTAGTCTTCTTGAAGTAACTCCAAGCTCCCCCTTGAAGTAGCCTTCCTCTCTAGAAGTAACCTCCCGTTGCACCAGCCTTCTGAAGTAGCTCAAAGTCTCCTTCTTCGCCAAGAAGATCTTCACCCTCTCCAATCCACAGTCTCCAACCTAGGAGTAGCAAGGAGAGTACAAACAATAATAGGGAATAAGAAAGAAAAAAGGAAATTACAACTTATCCTTTAAAGCCCAAGGCTTGATATGCCTAGATCAAGCGTATAAATCTCCTAACCAAATGTGTGAACTTGTGATTGCTGTGGGTAGGAGATTCTAGCCTATAGGACACGAATTTGAGCTAAGGAGAAAGTAGGCCAATGATCACAATGCTCAATTTGCTTGCAACAGATTGCTCAAGTATGCTCAAGTATTTCTCAAGTGTAGCAAGTGTAAAACAAGTGAATTTAGGTGTCCTATGGCTTGTCCTATTTATAGGAATGGCCTAAGGAAGCTTAAGGACATTCTAGACAACTTCTAGGGGTTTCTAAGTGCTTAACTAGCCGTTAGGTACAAAGTTGTTGCTTTAGCAACGGCTAATTAATTAATTCTGCAGTTGCTGTCAGAGACCATCTCGGTCGACAAATGGTCGACCGAGACACCTACTCGGTCGAACTTTTGTCGACCGACAGGCTCTCTGGAACAAGTGATTTGCAACGTCTTTCTTCAACTGCCAACTAACTTGTCTGTTGTGTCTAACGGCTACTTAGGATCATTCTCGGTCGAGAAGATTGTCGACCGAGAGTGTCTCGGTCGAGGAGTTTGTCGACCGAGATTGATCCAGTTTCAAGGTTTCAATTTAGGCACTAATTACGTGTGTGAGTGTGCAAAAATAATCCTATTTGAATGGGATGACTTGTCTAACTGTGGTGTTTAGCTAGGGAGAATCTAACGCTTGATTTACATGCAATTCTAATTACTTGTACATTATATTTTTGTACAAGTTTTTACAACAGTGATTACATTGCATGAAAATATAAATATGTAAGCTTGTAGATTTTCCCTTGTTGCTTTGTCATCCTGCACACTCAAGTAGCTCGTTAGATTAATAAGAATGAAATGTTTGTCATAATCAAAACAAAGGGATTTATAGATGTCCATTTAGCCAACAACCTCCCATCAGGTAACAATTACCTCTAGGTCTGAGGACCAGGGTATACATTATACAAAACATCTTCTTTTGTTTACAAGTTGATTTATAATTAAATCAAATTCCTCCGTATATCAATTAGAATGTGGTAGAAATATCCATGCCACATCTCCTACTTCATTAGGCTCTTTTTAGATTGTTTCCGAATGATTACTTGATCAGGGTAATCATAAAGATAACAATCGAGGTATGTCATACTTACCTTGCCTTCAATAAATGAATACCTGGCCAGGGTATTCAAGAACTGAAATTAGGTAGTATGCATTTATTATATTTTATGTTTTTATCTCTTTAAATATCTCAGATTTCCTCTGAGTTCCTTTTATCTCTCTTCCCTTCCTCAATGAAGAGAGAGAAATTTTAACATTTTAAAAAAAGAATATTGAACTGAATACACATTTCCATCCTTTTTATCTCGTCTCCTTGTCCTTAAAGGACTGACTGAAGAAATCTTATTAATAACTACCTTACTCATAATCAGTAGGCAAAGAGAAGAAAAAGGAAAGGTAATTCAGAATGAAAATTTTATCCAACATGTTACCTTTACGGGTTATCTATTGTCTTGTCTGTTGGGTCACCTCATTACTTTCTACTTGGACATTGCCACCTCAGATGTCCTTTCTGTCCACATCTATAGCAAGCTCGGAGCCTTTTTGGTGATTGTTGCATTGGTGCACTATATTGTGGTTGAGTCAGTACTACAGAAATCTTTGATTGTTTAGTACCACCAATCCACTGTTCCTGTGACTGTGTAGACTTCCTTTTAAGGTCTGTCTCATGTTTCTTTGTCATAGACCTTTCTATCCTCCGAATTGATTCCACAAATGTAGCGAACCTTTCTCTACTTTCTAATGCAGATGCCGGGATGGACATCTTAACATTCAATCCCTTCTCAAAACGTCAGATCTCTTCCTCCACAGTAGCAGCCATTTGAGGGTAAAATCACAAAAGTTCCATAAACTTAACCTCATATTCATTTATCGACATGGCTCCCTGTCAAATCTTCTCAAACTGTGAGATCTTTTCATCTAAGTATGTCTTTGGAAAATACTTATTGATGAATTCTCAATGAAATTCCTCCCAATCAACCTCTTC
Source organism: Alisma plantago-aquatica (assembly GCA_963693085.1). NCBI lineage: Eukaryota > Viridiplantae > Streptophyta > Magnoliopsida > Alismatales > Alismataceae > Alisma > Alisma plantago-aquatica. The sequence continues at coordinate 1,756,287,222 of OY856409.1, forward strand.
ATCATTCCTCTTTATTTCTTCTATAGCCCACAAGTGTCCAACACTACCCTTCAAAAGGTACACAACATGTTTGACCTTGTCAACATCTAGAATACTAAGGATCTTAAAAGCCTTTTCTAACTTAGTGAGCCAGAGATTAGCATCTGCTGGGTCAGATGTCCCAGCATATTCTATGGCTCCTACACAACGTAGTCATGCAAAAGTCTTACCAGACCCATATCCCTCATTGGGAACTGGTGCCCTAGGTGTCGGTGCTGGCATCCGGTCTGTTATATACATCACTGTAGTCATGATTTTCCCAAAAAGAGTATGAAAATCTGGGTTTATCATCATGACTTCATCAACATGGGGATTTTCATGCACTATTTCTTCTCTTGCCTGGTCCTTGGCACCTTTTACTGGTGCAGCAACATTGCTCTTAGCAACGTGTCCCTCATGTCCTCCAAACATCTTTGTGTTATATATATTCTTCTACATAAGCAGAAGGCACTATAAGATACACTGGGGTACACTTAGAACAGACTCGACACCTTAGTCCTATGTCTCTGTAGACTCAGCGAACCTAGAGCTCTGATACCACTAAATTGATATGATCCGTTCAAAGAAAACATGATTTACTTAAACAAAAGCATTCGTTAGTAGCGAATTACTAAAAATCACTGAAAATTAAAACCATTTACCAAGAGATCCAAACACAAGGAAAACTCTTTGAACAAGAACCAATGTATTTTATTTACATCCTGGTTCATAAGTACATATCCTGTACCATCCCTTCTCGAGGGTTACAAACATCAACTGCTCTGTTAAAACTATACACATGCATCATAAAAACCTCAAGGCATTAAGCCAAAATATTATATTGATTCATTAAAGTTCAAACTACTAACTTCGAGGACCTGAGAGTACAAAGATGACACATAATACTTCTATCTACAAGACACGACAAATAGTACACTCAACCTGAGCTGTCATTGATGTCCTTGCTGCTGCTGATGTTCTTCATATTCAAGGTGTTCTCAAACTCCTCCGTGCTCACCTACCTTAAAAAATGTTGAATCCCACAGGGGTGAGACAATTGAAAATTGCCCCGGTAAGAGATATAACTCTCTGCCAAAAAATTTATTATTACAGTTTAATAATATAAAACTGAGCAGAGGATAAGCAGTTTAGATCATTCTCATCTTTTAAAGTATTGCAACAGTCTATGATATAATAGTGAATCATTTATTCTCTTTATAAGGAATAAGAAGAACATGTATATCATTTATCTATCATATCATTTCAACATCTCAAGCTTTTCCTTATTATCTTGATATGTCACCCATGATTCATTCTTATTTCTAGCTGTTGGCCTTAGCCCATCTTCTAAACATATATTGAATTATACCAGACATAACAGTATACATCATCATATTCTATATAGGCATTAGACTATACCAATCCTTTGGTTATAGGCTTCATACCTTTGCCAAGTATTGGACCATGCCAATCCTGATTTCATAGCCAGGCATTGGACTCTACCAATCCTGATTACACAACCAAGCATTGGACTCTAACCAATCCTGATTACACAGCCAGGCATTAGACTCTAACCAATCCTGATTACACAGCCAAGCATTAGACTCTAACCAATCCTGATTACAGGCTTCATGCCTCTGCCAGGTATTGGACTTTAACCAATCTTGATTACACAGCCAGACATTGGACTCTAACCAATCCTGATTACACAGCCAGGCATTGGACTCTAACCAATCCTGATTATAGGATTCATGCCTCTGCCAGGTATTGGACTTTAACCAATCCTGATTACACAGCCAGTCATTGGACTCTAACCAATCTTGATTACAGGCTTCATGCCTCTGTCAGGTATTGGACTTTAACCAATCCTGATTACTCAGCCAGGCATTGGACTCTAACCAATCCTGATTACACAACCAGGCATTGGACTCTAACCAATCCTGATTACACAGCCAGGCATTGGACTCTAACCAATCTTTATTACAGGCTTCATGCCTCTGCTAGGTATTGGAATTTAACCAGTCCTGATTACATGCTTCATGCCTCTGCCATGTATTAGACTTTAACCAATCCTGATTACACATCCATGCATTGGAATCTAAACAATCCTGATTACACAACCAGGCATTGGACTCTAACCAATCCTGATTACACATCCAGGCATTGGACTCTAACCAATCATGATTACATGCTTCATGCCTCTTCCAGGTATTGGACTTTAATCAATCCTGATTACAGGCTTCATGCCTCTGCCAGGTATTGGACTTTAACCAATCCTGATTATAGGCTTCATGCCTCTGCCAGGTATTTGACTTTAACCAATCCTGATTACAGGCTTCATGCCTCTGCCAGGTATTGGACTTTAACCAATCCTGATTACAGGCTTCATGCCTCTGCTAGGTATTGGACTTTAACCAATCTCGATTACACATCCAGGTACCACATCCTTTTACTAGCATTAAACTTTGGCCATTCCATCATACTTAATCACATATTTTATGTAATACAAGTATTACTCTCTTCCCCTTTCAACATATTCAAAAACATGTATGATCATGATTTCATTATTATTATTGTATCCTTTTGTTATTATTATCATATTACCGAGTTTCCATTTCTTAGTTTATTATGAACATTATAATCTCTTACAAGAGACCTTTATAATCATCTTGGTACCTCTTACTAGGCAACAACTTATTCATATGGCTCTCAAGGCCCATTAAAACATCTTTAATGTAACAATTAGGATAACACTCTTCATATGTTATTCATCCAAGTATGTTGGATTTAAGATGAATCAAGGGGTATCACTCTTAAAGAGTTGGATGTGATATATATGAGGTCTTGAAGTATTACTTCCCTCATCACTTTTAACTTTACTTAAGTTTATCAACTTATATTGTATTAAGGTATTTTCCCATCTTAATACTTTTATCCACTAACCTATCACCTTTATCATAAAGTGCATAGGTCATAGAACACACGTAAGAATTGTCCGACTATCTTCAATGATATGGACTCATCTCAGATTAAAGCATTGCTTGCTATAAGGTTGCCTATAATAAACCACTTTAGGTATTTCCCTCATCCGGATATTAGCCACTATTCCATTATTAGGATTAGGGTTTCACATACCATTACCCTTCATTAAGGTTAGGGTTTATCATGGAATTATCCAAAATTAGGGTTAAAGCTTCTTATTCTATATCACATAGGAATTCTCATTCCCTTACCCAAAATTAAGGGTAGGGTTTCTCATATCATTACCGAGATTTGGGGTTTCATATATTACAATCTGCAGTTAGGATTTCACATACCTTCATGCCACGACCGTATTGACCAGCACGGCCGTGTCGCCCCTAGGAAACACCATGTATCAGGGTTTCTTATAACATCACCCTATATTAGGGTTCTTATATCTTTCCCCCAAATTAGAGTCTCATGTACCTTTACCTGAAATTAGGGTTTCATGAAGCATCCCCTTGAATTAGGGTTTTTCATTATGTTACCTTGAATTAGGATTCCTCATGTCCTTACCCTAGATTAGGGTTACTCCATTACCCTAGATTAGGGTTAAGGTTTACTATTCACATAAATTAGAATTTCTCATATCCCAATTCATCTCAATTAAGATTTCCCCATCAATTAGGGTTTTCCCATCAATTAGGTTAGTTCAACCCTTCATTAGAGTACACACACCTATGATTATCATAGTGTACTTATTTGCATTCATAAGCATCAAAGGATGAGTACTCTAATTACATTAATTATTTAAGTACCCTAAATGTACTTCCATTGTAATCAACATTAGTATACTTTTCAACCACTCATGGGGTTGTTGTCTTTTCATAATTTGAACTAATTGAACCTTTAAATGGTCTTGATCAAATAGACCTCAATTGGTTTTGATCAATCAAACCTTCAATTAGTTTCAGACCATCTAATTCTTTATTGGGTTTAGGACCAATTTGGACCTCCATTCGGTTTTGATCATGACCTTTAAACGGTCTTGGGGTCACACCCTCAAACGGTCTTGGGGTTAGACCTTCAAACGGTCTTGGCCCTTAGTCCCTTAAACGGTCTTGAAACCATTTCCTTTCAAATGGTCAACTATCTCAAATGGTCAACGATCCTAAACAGGTTTGATTGTATTGAACCTCTTAAATGGTTTTGATCAAATGGACCCCAAAGGGTCTTGATCCAATTGAACCCCAAATGGTCTGAGACCGTTTGGTCCAAAACATCTTGAAACCGAGAGGATCAACTAGGGTCTCATTCACTCAAATTAATTAGGGATTTACTTCATTGAATCCATCATCAATTGAACTATTAATTATTCACCAGTTGGTAACCATTGGATCTTCAACCATCCAATCATACTCAACCATAGATCTCCAAACGGTGTTGAGACCATTTGGTTGACCTCCAAACGGTCTTGAGACCGTTTGGGTCAATCAACCTTTAAATTGATTCAATTCACTTAAGGATTCCACACTCAACCCGATGGATCATTCACAATTGTAGCCATTAAGATCAAATCAATTGTAACCAATTGAATTAGCCTTCAACTATATCATCACTTGTCCTCCAAATGGTATAGGACTGTTTGATCCCAAACGGTCTTGAGACCGTTTGGTCTCAAACGATCTTGAGACCATTTGGTCTCAAGTCCTTTGAAACTGTTTGCTTTAGATATCATTGAGATGTGTGCTTAGGATGATGTCATCATCATCAAGCTACGATCCTTCATAATTTTTTGTAATTCTCATAGTGGTTCCATTGATTTGATCAAATGAATTTCAATAAGAACAAAATGATCAACAATTGATGAAGAATTGAATGCAATAATAATATGAAGGATTTAAATTATAAAACCCGCCTCCAAAGAAGATTCAAAGCTTCAAACTCCACGTCTTCAATGGTGAAAGCAACTCCTTCAACTATCCAAAGCTCGTCCTCAAGTCTTTGAGTGAAAAGAATGGCTAGGGTTGAAGTTTGAAGGGAGAAAAGAAGAAATCAAGCATTGATTTGTAATTTCCACCATGAAATCAAGGTGAAAGAGGACCATGGAGCTTACCTACAGGTTCGGGATCATAGTCCTCCAAATCCTAAGCTTCCTTGGTCGTTTTGCAAGCAAAGAGTGAAAGTGGTTTCGAAATAACCCTTTCAAGTTATGGATATGTGAGTATATATGTGTATTATTGAATTTCTTTTTAAGAGAGAGAATGTAGGGGATAATTCCTCCATTTCCTTGCCACTTGCCCCCTCTTATTCCTTACATATGAAGCCTCCTTTCTTTTCTTTCATTCCCTTCAATTATCCATGATTTAAAGGAAAAGAAATTAAGCACCTTAATCATATAAATATCCATAAGTTAGTGGATATTACTTTTTCCTTTAACTAATGTGAGTGGGCTCTCCACTCACTTAGATATTTTTGAGTGCCTTTGCAAGGTTCAAGGAAGTCCACTCTTAAGCAAATTCAACCATATCATTTTTGGTTGAAGGCACTTCAATTAATATTTTTATTTTTGCATTAAATTGAATTAGGGTTCCAATTATGCTCAAATCTTGATTATTTTAACATCAATATTCTCTCTCTTCAAAAGTGATTCAAATGAGGTGTCACTCTCATTTTATTTTATCTACATGATTCAAAGAAACACGAGGGACCCTCTAGCAGTGGTATTTTGCATATTGAACCCTGGTTTTTGGATAAATTATACATTACACCAAAACTAGGTTTTAATGCACAAACATTGCTTAACAAGCTCTGTCTTGGTACTCAGGCTACCACAAGCCATAACACAACATCATTCGCATTCTTATGATTATTCAACATTTTAGGAACATTTTATCATATACAATTTGCAAGTTAACCCCTCAAATTGGATAAATTGCACTTTAGTCCAAAATAAGCAAACATTGCTTCAACATTATTAAAAAAGGACTAAAATTGAAACATAAGTTCCTCTTGAGCCTTAATTACTTTTTACAAAATAAAATCAAGGATCTAATTAACTTTCTTAAGCAAAACTTCCAGGGTTAAGGCATAACCTAGGTCAGGGATATTACACTACCCTCGATAGATTCATCGAGTACCGACCTGTTGAGTTAGAAGGTCGACAAAGTTATCAAGAAAGCATTGACAATTCACCTTGTGGGTGTCGACACCGACATAATCCTATAGTTTCCAAGCTATCGAACAAATACTTCAACAAATTTGTTGATGAGTAAAATCCCTCGATGCCTTCACTGAGAGACCACATATCGATGACCATGTCGACATATTTCCTATCGACACCCTTAAAGATCTATTAGTATATACACTTTATGTGTTATCGTGTGTTGTGTGTTTTGTTATGTGCTGTCGTGGTGTTTTGTGTTGTGTGTTGTAGACTTGTCTTTGTCTATAGCCTTTTCTTTTTCCCATATTGCCTAGTTATGTATCTCCCTTCCTCTCTTGTCCTATAAAAGAGAGTGCATTGTTAACTTTTGTGAATAACAAAGAAAGGCTTTTCTAGTTCTATATGGTATCAGATGTTTTCGATCCTCCCAAAACCATCCCCACTGTCGACCCCGCCACATCCAACATTACCTCCATCATCTTCACCACCACCACCCTCCTCCCGTCGACCACCACCCTCCACCCATCGACCCTACCCTATCAACCCCTCCATATCGACTCCACCCTATCGACGCCATATATCGGCCCCACCCTATCGACCCCTCCCTATCAACCCCACCTATCGACCCCACCCTATGGACCCCACCTATCGATCACCCTATCCACCACATCCTATCGACCACCATCTTCCTATTAACCACCACATCTTATCAATCTCCACCCTATCGACTACCATCCTATCGACCACCCTCCTATCAACCACCCCCGTATCAACCACCAACCTATCGATCACCTCCTATCAACCACCATCCATAGACCAATAAATGTCGACTCCACCCATCGATTACCTATCGAACCCACCCGTCGACCTCACCTGTCGACCTCACCCATCGACCCCTCTTCTAGAGATTCATAAATAGCATGTTGAAACATTAAAGGTATCACCTCATCTCCTTCCTGTGCCACATGGTAGAGTGACTCTCTTCCCATGGAAGCGTAGGTATTTTCTTCTCCCTACTACCCTTATGAGGGTTTCTCAGATATATTAAATTTGATCTATTGCTCCTATCTACTAACCCTATGTAGGTTTCTTGGATCTCTTTAGATTTGGTTGCTTCTATCTCTGCCCCTATGCAGGTTATCTGAGATCTTCTTATATTGTTGTTGATCTCTTCTATTACATGTTGTTGCTGCTCTACTATGAGTTTTATTTTAGATCTAGTCATCCATATTTGAATTTTTGACCTATTATGGCTTCCATGGTGACTATAGATCCTTCACAGACCATGTGTGTTATGACTGTGAAACTTAATGGATCAAACTACCATCTATGGGCAGATTCTTTTATATTGTATGTCAAAGCCCAAGGGAGCTATTCTCATATTTCTTCTACTGCTAAGGATCCTCCTATTGACTCGACAGATTACAAAGTCAAACAGGCCTATGACCAGTGGGCCAAAGATGATTCCAGTGTCATGACATGGATGGTGAATAGTGCTAAACTGAAGATCAATTAGTCTCTTCTTCGCCTACCTAATGCCAAGGCCATGTGGGATCAACTGTCTCATGTGTACTCACATCAGCAAAACCCAAAGAAAGTCTTTGAGATCTTCAAAAGCTTGGCTAAAAAGGAGCATTCCACTGACAAATCCATTGAAGACTATTACAACCAATGCTCTACACTCTGGGCTGAATTTGAAGTATATCATCCACTCTCTATTGATATCAAAGAAGTTCAATGGCAGTGCAACGAACTTCATCTAGTTCAATTTATGACTGGTTTACCTAATTCCTTTACAGGTGTGGTAGATCAAATACTATACAATGATCCCTTAACTATGCTTAGAGATGTTTTCAAGCGTGTTCAATGCCTTCCTTATATGACTGCTAATACTACTTGATCACTCGATACTTGCAGTTTGCTCCTCTGACTTTGTTCTGCAACTTCAGTGGACGCATGAACCACACTGAAGACCACTGTTGGGTAAAACATCGTAAACCTACCTGGGCAAATCAGATCTCCTTGGATGTCTATGATGACACTACTACTCTACCTCAAGTTCTACTCAGCCTACAATTGAGTGGATTCATGTGGAGTTTGACAAAACTCCTACAGGCTAACCTATCCTCGCCAACATCTACTACTGAAGAGGGATCCTCTACTCTTCTTACATCTCCTGCTACTTCCGGTAACAATAAATGGATCATCAACTCTGCTGCAACATCATATATTTCTGGTTGTTCCAAACTTTTCACTACCTTGTTTAACACTACTTGTGCCCCTCCCGTGACTATTGTAGATGAGACTCAGTTTGCTATCCATGGCATTGGAACTATATCTTTGTCCAACAATATGCCCTTAAAATTTGTCTTATATGTTCCACACTTTCCTTTTAATTTACTAAATGTCAATAAAATTGTTAAGAGCCTTCAATGCTCAATTACTTTTGATCTTGAGGGTTGTATTTTTCAGGATCTCCATATGAGGAAGAGGATTGGTTCAGGCCATGAGGGACCAGATGGAGTGTACTACCTGGATGTGCCAAAATCTGATGCATCTCTACTATCTTATTATGTGACGAATCTGCAATGGCACTATTGGCTTGGGCATCCTTCTACTGCAAAATTGTGTTGTGTTTTCCTAATATGTCTGGAAAACAATTTATGTGTGAATCATACCAGTTTGGAAAACAAACTTGTGCTACTTTTCATAAGAAGAATGAAGTTTTTTCTAAACATGTGTTTGATATTGTTCATGTCGATATTAGGGGACCATGTTCTATTCCTAGCTTGTTTGGATATCATTATTTTATGACCTTTATTGATGCAGGGCTACTTGTTTGGTTCTCCTAAAAGACCGCAGTACTATTTTACAAACTATCATCACCTTTTATACTGAGATCCAAACCCATTTCCAAATTACTATTAAAATCTTACGAACTGATAATGCCCTAGAATTTATGCAAAAATCTGTTATCTTCTTTGTAGTTCTCGGGGTATCATTCATCAAACTTCTTGCTCTTACGCACCACAACAAAATGGTGTGGCAGAGAGGAAGAATCTTCATCTTCTTGACATAGCACACACTATTCTTCTTCATTATCATGTTCCTAAATACTTTTGGCTTGAAGTTGTGTCTACCACATGCTACTTAATTAACTGTATACTTTCTTCTGTGTTGCATAATCAAATCCCTATTTCCCTTCTATATCATGATGCACCCATGTTTTCTATTCCACCATGCATCTTTGGCTGCACATGTTTTGTTAAGAATCTCTACCCTGGAATATCTAAACTTGACCCTCGCCCCACTAATGTGTCTTTTTGAGTGACTCCCAAACTCTAAATGGTTATTGGTATTATATTCCTATCAGTAATCAATGGTTTGTAACTGTAGATGTTGTGTTTTTTGAAAAAATGTCGTACTACTCTAACGAAGGAGCTGCATTATCTAGTGGTCTAGTGGATCCTACTCCTATGTCTGATGTAGTAGCATATGATCACACTGACAAAATTGGATAAGTGTCCATGGATACGACCCCCTCTATGGCTCGGCGGAAGGTCAAAACACCCCACAGGTATTCTCTGACCGACATCTTCCTATTAGCAAAAAGAAATGTGTTTACTGCTATACTCAACATCCAATGAGTAATTTCTCCTCTTCTACTAATTTTGGTGATAGCCTTGCATGTTTTACCGCTACTTTGTCTGCTATCTCTGTGCTAAATAATGCTAAAAAAGCTCTTCAACATCATGCCTAGAGCCAAGCTAAGGAAACTGAAATGACTTCCCTTTAAGATCGTGAGACTTGGGAACTTGTTGATCGTCTTGAAAACTGTCTGACGGTTGGTTGTCATTGGATTTTTACTATTAAATATCAACCAGATGGTTCTATTGAACGACTGAAGGCTCGACTTGTAGCCAAAGGCTACACACAAACTTATGGAGTGGACTACTTTGAAACCTTCTCTCTAGTGACCCACCTCAACTTTGTGAGAGTTCTTATCTCTGTAGCTGTTAATAAAGATTGGCCTCTTTTTCAACTTGATGTCAAAAATACCTTCCTATATGGTGACCTTCATGAGGAAGTTTAGATGGAACAACCACCTGGTTTTTCCAGTCAGGAAAGTGTTCCAAAGTCTGCAGACTCAAGAAGGAAATATATGGCCCCAAACAAAGTCCACATGCATGGTTTGATAAATTAAGCCAAATACTTATCCAGTTTCAATTTTTTTGCTCCCATTCTGATCATTCTGTCTTTATTAGAAAAAAAACAAGCTTTGGACTTGTTATCCTTATTGTTTATGTGGATGATATCATTCTGTCTGGTGATGATTATGAATGTATTGCACCTACTAAGTGATATCTAGAACAACATTTCATTACTAAAGATGTGGGTAAACTCCGTTACTTCTTGGGAATTGAAGTTTCTAGATTTTCTTCTGGTGTCTTCCTCTCACAACGCAAGTATGTACTGGACCTTTTTCTAGAAGCATGTATGCTTGGTTCTAAACCTACTAGCACTCCTATGGATCTCAATACCAATTGGGATGATGAATCTTCACCTCCATACCATGATAACCATCAATACCGATGCATGGTTGGTAAACTTATCTATCTCACTATGACTAGAGCTGATATAAATGCTGTTGTTTGACTTGTCAGTAGGTATCTTGACAAATCTCGACAATGTCATTGGGTTGATGTGTGTCACATTGTTAAGTACTTGAAATCCTATCCAGGAAAAGGTTTACTATATCGTAGAAATGGGCATTGTAGACTTACTGGGTATTCTGATTTTGATTATGCCGAAAATCATTGTGACAAAAATCTACTTCTGGATATTGTTCTTTTATTGGAGGAAATTTGGTCACATTGCATAGTAAAAACCAGACTGTGGTTGCTCGGTCGAGTGTTGATGCTGAATATAGGGCAATGGCTCATACTGCTTGTCAATTAATGTGGGTCCAAGGACTCCTTAAGGAATTTGAAATCTTTGACTCTAATCCTATTCCTATGCATAGTGATAATAAAGCTTTCACTTTTATTGCCAACAATCCCACTTTCCATGAGCACACAAAGCACATCGAAGTGGATTGTCACTTTGTACATGAAGCTATACTCTCTGGCCGTATATGCACTCCTTATCTCAAGACAGAGGATCAAATTGCTGATATATTCACCAAGATACTTCCCAAGAAACTCTTTACTACACTGGTGGACAAGCTGGGCATGTTTGACATCTATTCTCCAGCTTGAGGGGGAGTATTAGTATATACACTTTATGCGTTATCGTGTGTTGTGTGTTTTGTTATTTGTTATCCTGTTGTTGTGTGTTGTGTTGTGTGATATAGACTTGTCTTTGTCTTTAGCCTTTTCTTTATCCCATATTTCCTAGTTTTGTATCTCCCTTCCTCTCTTGTCCTATAAAAGAGAGTGCATTGTAAACATGTGTGAATAACAAAGAAAGGCTTTTCCCATTCTATAAGATTGATGGACACCCATCGGGCAACCACTTCATTGACACCCAAAGGGATTGACAGTGAACAAGTCAAAGCCTATAAATAGGCCCCCAAAGCATCACTTAAGGGAAACTGTGATCCTTAGAGTCATCAAGCCAAAATATTGCCTCCAAGTTCCAGAGCCTAAGAATAGAGCTATCGACGGTCTAGATCCATCAACCTAGCTAGTTGTTGACCTCTTCCTTAGTGGATCAATCCAATACCACTGACAGATCTGATGGACTTGCTTGCATGAAGCTAGGATCAGAGGGAGGAGAATACCCATCAACCACTAGCTATACAAATGATAGCTATTGACCTCTTGCTTGATAAGCTGAAAGGTTGGTAGATCGATCACTTGATCTACCTTTGTATCAGCCTCTTTCCCTTGTTTTTCTTATCATGACTTATTCAAGTTGTAATATGTCTCTTTTCTGTGCCAAGCATGGATAAATCCATAACTTGGGTTGGGAGTAGCCGTCAGGTCCTCCCAACCATGTAATTATTTATTCTTCTACTTTATGGAATATGTTCTTAAATGTTTTGTTTTGACACTCTTATTTTACTGTGTCACTTGTAGATTAGCTACCTTATTATGACATTGGATATGAATATTGTTTGAGAGAATAATTTCAATAAGATCTGGAGTACATGCTAATAACGAGTCATGAGAGTGAGGAGTTGCTATAGCAGAAGTCATACAATTTTCCATTGGTCTTTTGGTTATTATCTCTCTCTCTCGAGAGAACCCCTTAGATAAAAATCTACCTGGATCTTGAGATATGGAAGGAACAAATATCTTGCATGACTATTTGCAAAACAAGTCAATATTATATATAATTTAGGATTGAAATTTTTACATGGTTGTGGTTGTTCTAATTGGTGAAACCCAATCCAAGTCCCTTTTTATCATTTGCTTCACAATTTATCTATATTTCTTTTGTTTGGTTTTATATAAACTTAGATTTACTGCTCAATTAGATTAATTCTTTCCTTAACTTGGACACCATCAAATTCTCTTATTTGATTTGACTAGAATAAGCTAAGACCACTTCATTTTTATTCTATTATTTTCCTTATCCCTGTGTTCGACCCCACACTACTGCAATAGACTCCGTATTGAGTTGTGGACCTCTCTTCTAGTCAGATATAAATTAAAAGTATGATATCTTTGACTGGATAGTCATATTTACACTTTTGAGCCATAAAAAAGAGTGATCAACTTTTGGTGTCATTGCTGGGGATAAGGCAACATATAATCTTTAAGAACTTGTAGTCTACTTAGTAGTAGTCATTTCCTTTAATTTTTCTAAAAGGTTTATTAGCATCTCTCTCCAATTATCTATTTACCAAAGTATTGTTTACGTTTCCAGTCTCAGACTCTGATCTATTCAATATTTTGTTTATAGGTAGTTGACTATTATTTGCTTTTCAACGTCAGAGTTCCTTGCTGAATTTCTAGAGGCATATAGTCTCCTCAACGATCTAAGGACAACACAACCACCACCCGCTTGCAATGCTCCTGTGACTAGGACCTGACTCCAATCAATGGTCATTAGTTGTGTCAATGACAATAGGGAGCCTATAGTCCTTCCTCCTAACCAACGGTGAACTTTGAGTTAAAGCTTGCCTTCGTCACTATGATTCAACATCAGACCTTTGGAGGAAATATTAATGAAGAAAACCCATATCATCACATTGATGCTTTCAAAATTCTCTGTGATGCCCTTAATATGAACAAGGTCCCTTAAGAATTGCTTCACATTAAGGGGTTTTCTTTCTCTATAAAAGACAAAGCTAGCTCTACAGTGACACCTTTCCCAAAAAGGGATCACATATTGGAAAAACGGTCTGAAGAATTCGTGAACAAATTTTATCCTGTTGAGAAGACCGTCAGGTGCAAGCATAAGATTACTATTTTCAAGCAGAAACCTTCTAAGAGTTTGTACGATGCATGGGAGAGATATTAGGAATATCTGAGAGATTGTCCACATCACGACAATGAAGGTTTTATCGCCACCAATTTCTATGAAGGTCTCACCTCTACCGAAGGGACATCTTTAAGCACCACAGTTGGAAGTGACTTTATGAAGCATGATGCTGAAACCACAATGGAGATCATCAATAATATGGCCGCACTTCAAGAAGGACGAGATTATCATAGAAGTTCCACAACAACTGTATCTGCCGCCAGTGGTTCTTTAGATTCAAAGTTACTCAAAATCATGAATAATAAACTTGATAGGATGACAATCGACGTCCAGAACCTGAAGGAAGCTAATTCAAGATATTTCATTGAAGCCACAGTAAAATGTGTCATGTATGGACAAGGGGAACATGGGATAGATCATTGCATTTACATTCATGAAGCAAAAGATACTCAAATTGTTCAGGTAGAAAATGTGTCTTATGTGAATTACAAGTGACCAGATCACCCTGGATTTTCCTATGGGAATACCTCTGTAGTAGAAAATTCCTTTCAATTGAGTCAACTATCTCAAGCTGTGGGCAGGGGAGAAGCTGTTGGAAGAGGAACTCTGCCCGGATTTCAACAGAATAGATCTCAACCACAACAACAACAAGGAAACTTCAATGAACAATAAAGAGGACGTTTATTTCAAAAATATTAGAGATCTATAACTGAACTACATTCCTTGACTAAGAATTAGGTTGAGTAACAATAATATTTGGCAAACATGCAGACACAAATGGGCACCATGAACACTCAGATAAGTGATCTTCAACACCACAACTGGATGATTGATCAACAACTGGTCTCCATAGCTACTTCTATTGGGAAAACGCACGGACGATTTCCTTCAAGTACTGAACAAAATCCCAAGAACAAGACTGCCAAGATGGCTACACTGTACTTGGGGGCCACATCTTCTATGTCACAACTAGAAGTGACACATGTTTAAGAAGGTAACACCAACAAAGGAGAAATTCTGGTGACAAATAAATCATGAGGGGAAACCAATCCTATCCCATCCGTTTAAACACCCACGGTTCGCTCTGGGGAACCCTTCCCTCATCGCTTCATTAAGGCACAACTAGAAAAAGGTACACAAAATTCTTGGGTACTATCAAGAAAATTCACTTAGACATTCCCTATTCTAGATGTCATAGATGAGATGCCTACATATGCTAAGTTCTTGAAAGATCTCATTGCAAAAGAAATGAAAAGAGGTGAGATAAGACAATATGCCTTGTAAGAATGGCATCAACCTTCTGTCAATCTGCCCTGCCAACAAAATAGAAATATCTTGGAGATTTCATCATGCCATTTCTCATTGGAGATACTTCAACAAGATACAGTCTCGTGGATCTAGGAGTCAGCATAAGTCTCATGCCATACATTCTGGCCATCAGGTTGGGCCTCACAGACATTGTTAACTCCAATATGAGAATTCAGTTGGCTAATAATTCTTTACCAAGATAGTCAGAGTAGTAGAAGACGTCCCAATCATGATCGAAAATTTCTTCATCCCTTGTGATATTGTCATAATTAATGTGGTTGAGGAACCTATGTGTCTCATGATCTTCATGCAACCTTTTCTTTCCACAACCCATGCATTAATTAATGTCACAAACGGGTTGATCACTATAAGAGTTGGCAAAGAATCAACTGACTTCAATGTGCTCGATCACATGAGGGGTCCTTCACCGATGGAGACAAACTATTTTGTTGATTGTTGTAGTCAGTTGTGCATAGAAATTCATGAATGCAATGCAATTGTAGATCCTTTGATGCGGGCTTTAATAATGCTAGTTCAAAGATTGACAATCCTAAAGTTGAAGAAATTTTAGCTTACTTAGAAGTTGTTAATAAAAAAGAATTTTAAGGATCCACTGAAACAAACAAGTACATTTCTCTTCAGTGAGAACCGAAATATGCTTCCACCCCAAGGCCTCTACCAGAGCTCAAACCACTTCTTAAAGGATTAAAATATAAAATTATAGATGATGAAAAGAAGAATATGGTAATAATAAATGCTCAGCTATCTTCTGACTAACAACAACAACTTTTGTCTAAACTCAATATTCAAAAAAGGCCCTTTGATACTGTATAGAGGATATCAAGCATCTCAACCCAACCGTCTGCATGCATCGAATCAACCTAGAAGAAGACACAAAACCACATGTGCAAGGTCAAAGGAAACTGAATGGCAAAATGCGTGAGGTGGTGCACAAGGAAGTCATTAAGCTCATAGATGTCAGTTTCATCTATGCCATTAACGATAGTAAATGGGTAAGCCCTGTACATGTGGTCCCCAAGAAAGGAGGTCTGATGGTGGTAAAAGACAGTGATGTCAAGGAATTGGCCACTCACACAGTGACCTTTTGGCGTATGTGCATCGACTACAGACTATTAAATGTAGTAACATGCAAGGATCACTTTCCTCTCCCATTTATTGATCATGTTTTAGAAATACTAGCACACCATTCACACTTCTGCTATGTAGATGGGTATTACGAATTCGATCAAGTACCTATCCACCTAGATGATCTGGAAAAGACCACATTTACTTGTCTATATGGGACATATGCATTCCGTTGTATGCCCTTTGGTCTATATAATTTCACAACCACCTTTCAAAGGTGTATGTTGGCTATATTTTCTGATTTAATAGAGGAAATTATGGAGGTACTCATGGATGACTTCTCGGTATATGGTTTGTCATTCGAAGAATGTCTGAAGAACCTATCTCTCATTCTTTGATGATGTGAAGAAAAGTAGATAGTTCTCAATTAAGAGAAGTGTCAATTTATGGTATGAGTGGGGTAGCACTTGGATACAAGGTATCTGAGGCATGAATAGAAGTCTATTTCCAAGCTTCCACCTCCCACATTGGTCTCTTCTATCCGTAGTTTCTTAGGACACGTGGGATACTACCATCATTTTATTGAAGACTTTTTGAAGGTCGAAAAACCTTTGTCTAGATTGCTTGTAAAGGATAGAACATTTATCTTTGATGACGATTGTCTGAAATCCTTTCAGACTCTTATGAATGTCCTAACTACCGTACCCATTATGTAAGATCCAGATTGGGACCTCCCCTTTGAGCTAATGTTTGATGCTAGAGACTACACTGTCAGAGCTATCCTAGGGCAAAAGAAGGACAAGAAGCACCATGTCATATATTACTCCAGCAAAACCCTTGATGAAGCTCAAGTCAACTATACAACAACTGAGAAGGAAATGTTGGCCATAGTCTATACTTTTGAAAAATTTAAGTTGTATCTGTTAGGAGGGAAGATAATGATATAAAAATATCATGGAACAATAAAGTATCTCATGTAGAAAAAGGATAGTAAGCCATGCCTCCACATGTGAACCCTCTTGTTATAGGAATTTGATCACAAAATCATTGACAAAAAGGGATCCGATAATGTAGTTGCATATCACCTTTCTTGCAAAAAGGTCGAAGAGGACAATCCTCTCCCTATTAATGAATCTTATTAAGACAAATATTTATTACTCATCCACTCTCTAGATCAGGTATTACCATGGTATGCTGATTTTTATAATTATCTTGTGTGCCAACAGTTTCCCCCTGGGATGACAGACAACTAGAAGAAGAGGTTATTTTCTAAACTAAAGAACTACTATTGGGATGACCCACTTCTATTCAGGAAATGTGTTGATAATGTCTATTGCCATTGTGCCGATCATGACGAAGATCGTTCTATTCTAGAAAAATGTCACACAACTCCCTATGTAGGACATTTGGGTGCCAAGAAGACACAATTGAAGATTTGAAGTCTGGTTTCTATTGGTCAACTATCTTTAAGGTTTCACCACCTATGCCAAATAGTGTGATGCATTCCAACGCACCAGGTGATCGACTTTGTGGGACCATTTCCACCATCTTCTGGAAATAAATATATACTAGTAGTAGTTGATTACGTTTCCAAATGGGTGGAGGCTATAACATCACCCAATATTCCAAGATGGTAATGCACCTTTTCATAAAAATTATATTCTCTAGGTTTGGAGTTCCCACAATTTTCATTAGTGATGGAGGTTCACATTTTATAGAGAAATAGTTTGAATCACTATTGAAATAATATGGATTAAAACATAAAATATCTATCCCATACCGTCCTCAGACTGCAAGGCAAGTAGAAGTCTCCAACAAACTGATCAAGCAAATCCTGTATAAAACTATGGGAAAGTCCCGAAAAGACTAGCCCTCTAAACTAGATGACACTCTTTGGGCATAACGAGCTGCTTACAAAACACCCATTGGAACGACTCCTTATCATCTTATCTACAAAAAATCTTGCCATCTTCCTCTAGAGTTGGAACATAAAGCTTATTGGTAGTCAAGGCTCTGAACATGGATGCTAACCTCTCAAAAGAAAAGCATTTTTTGCAACTACAGGAGTTGGAAGCATTTCCTCTACATGCTTATGAGAAAACTAAGATCTACAAAAAACGCACCAAGATTTGGCATGATTCTCACATCAAGTGGAAGGACAATTCTAAAGAAGACAAAGTTCTTTTGTTTAACTCTATAATCTACCTTTTTCCAGGAATACTTTGTTCTCGTTGGTCAAGCCCATTCATAGTAATAACTATTTATCCTTCTGGAGTGATGGACATTCACAACGAGAAGTCAGGCACATTTTTGGTCAACGACCACCGCCTAAAGAGATATTGTGAAGATGAAGCTATCACCATGAAGGAAAACATGGAACTGCCCAACGTCCCAGATGTTGAATAAGATGTCCAAGAGTCAAGATACATGACTATAAACAAGCGCTACTTGGAAGGCAACCCAAGCATTTATCTTTCTATAAAGACCCCCTCCCCCTGTTATCCCCTATTTCAGATATATTGAGAGGGAAGGGCCATTACCAATAATACAAGATCAAATGTTTAGCAAATAATTAGAAATATTTAATAAATTTTCACTATATAGGAATGACTTTGTATAAGATTATCCTTCTACAAAGGGTGTTGGCTAAATGGACATCATTTAAATCCCTTTGTTTTGATAATGACAAACATTTCATTCTTGTGGATCTAACGTGCTACTTGAGTGTTGTAGGAATTAGGTGGATGACAAACTACTTGGAAGATCTATATGCTCTAATTGCTTTAATTCATGATTGAAATCAAATGTAAACACTTGTACAAGATATATAATGTACAAGTACTTAGATATCCTATAAATCAAGCGTTAGATCTTCTCTAGCCAATCACAACACTTAGATAGGTCATTCCCTACAATATTGTCACATCTACACACTCATACACATACTAAGTAACTTAGTTTAAAACATTAAAATAGGGTTAATCTCGGTCGACAAAATTCTCGACCGAGACACTCTCGGTCGACAAACTCTTCGACCGAGAAAGACCCAGGTAGCCGTTAGACACAACAAACAAGTTAGTTGGGAGTTGGATCAGAACCTTATACACACTTGCTCCAGACAGTCCCTCGGTTGACAAGTTCTCAACCGAGAAGGACTCTCGGTCGACAAATCTTCGACCGAGAATGTCTCTGTCTGCAATTTTTAGGATTAATTAACTAGCCATTGTTAGAGCAACTAATGGATACCTAACGGCTAGTTGAGCACTTAGAACCCCCTAGAAAGTGTCTAGAATGTCCTTAAGTATTCATAGGCCATTCCTATAAATAGGTCAAGCCATAAGACACCCAAAGCACACTTGTGCAACACTTGAGCGTTATACTTGCAATTGGCTATTCATTCTAGTGAGCAATTGAGCAACTCCAACATTGGCTATACATTTCCATTGCTCCAAATTCATGTCCTATAGGCTAGAATCTCCTACCCAATACACCAACACTTCCATATACATTGGTTAGGAGATCAAAATTCTTTATATAGGAAATCAAGCCTTGTGCTACAACGGTATTGTAATTTCTATTTTTCCTTCTTGTTCCTTTATATTGTTTGTATTCTCCTTTCTATTCCTAGGGTTGGAGGCTGCGGATTGGAGAAGGTTCTTCTCGATGGAGAAGGTGGACTTTGGACTACTTCAAGAAGGTTGTCTCAATGGGAAGCTACTTCAAGAGGAAGGCTACTTCAAGGGAGAGCTTGAGGTTACTTCAAGGAAGGCTGCTTCGAGGTCGGTGAGACTACTTCTAGGTGAAGGCTGTCCGAAGGGTTTGGTGAAAGTATTTGTAATTTTATGTAACATCCTTGCGAGGTAATAAAATTTAATCACTTTCAAAATCCCAGTTGGGTAAGCAACCAGGTAGTGGATTGACTACCTTAGTATTTGCTAAGGTTGGAACCACTCTAAATCCTTGTCCCCTTATCCAATATTTTTGTGGTTGCTTGTTTTGGTTGAATTATTATTTAAAATAATCATAAAACCCTACTCACCCCCCTCTAGTGGGTTTTCAATTGGTATCAGAGTAGGGCTTCAAGGAACCTTAACAAAGTCTTGAAGAATGGGTGACGGGGTACTCAACAACCTCAACCTAGAAGGGACACTCGTGGCTAGACCTCCACCTTTTGATGGCACTAACTACACCTACTGGAAAAGGAGGATGCAATTCTACTTCTAAGGAATGAGCTGGGATCTATGGAGAATGGTATCAAATCCATATGAATTCCCTCAAATAGAGTATGCAACTTGGGATGGTAATACGGTAAGATCAGCCCAAATGAATGCAAAAGCTGTAAGTATACTCTATTGTTCAATTTCCGTTGGTGAATTAAATAGAATATCAAATTGTGAAATGGCATATGAAATATGGCATAGACTTTCTATAACATATGAATGAACTGTTCAAGTTAAGAATTCTAAAATTGGATTGCTTAAGTAAAAATTTGAACAGTTTTGTATGGATCAAAATGAGTATATTAGTGAAATGTATGCAAAATGTTCTTCTATTGTAAATGGTTTAAATGCTTTAGGAAAAGTAATCAGCGAAGAAGATCAAGTATCAAAAATCCTTAGGTCTCTTCCTCCCAAATACAAGCCCAAGGTGACTGCTATTGAAGAAGCAAATGATCTCACCCGACTAAAGATGGAACAACTCATTGGAAACTTAGAAGCACATGAGGCAACTTTAGAAGAGGAAGAAAGACGAGAACGTGAACTTCAACAAAGGAGAAAGAAGGACATTGCATTCAAAGCATCAACTAAGATTAGTCATGACACAAGTGAAGATGATAGTAAGAAGAAACTCTCATTGTAAACGGTAAGCAATATAAGAGCTTGAAAACTAACAAAACTTCTAGTGTTTCTTCTTCCAGGTGCTTTGAATGTGGAAAAAAGGGACACATGAAAGGTGATTGTCAAAAACTCAAGAAAGGAAAGAAATCATCTCACAAAAAGAAAGAAAGTGCATATAAAGCTGCATGGGATGATTCAAGTGATGATAGTGATGATGCAAAAGAAGAAGTAGAATGTCTTATTGCTACAATAAATGAAGAAGAAGAAGAAGAGGTAAGTCTTTTTGATCTGCCAAAAGAAGATCTAATTGCTAGTCTTCAAGATACACATGAGAAATATATTGAGTGCAAGAAGAAATTTAAGAAATAAAATAAAGTAAATGATGAGTTACATGCTAAACTTCTTACTCTCACATCTGAAAATGAAGATCTCAAAAAGGCTATTGAAGATCATGACATTAAGCTGAAATCTACAGAAGCAAATTGCAATCTTCTTTCCATAGAAAAGATAAACTTGCAAACTCAAGTAAATGATCTTCAAAAACAACATGTTTTGTGTACACATCTAGATTATGATATTATTGTGAAAGAAAGAGATTCTTTATTATCTAATCTGGATCAAGCAAAGTTAGATATCAAGAAGAGAATGGATGAGATTGTTAAGTTGCAACAAGAAGTGAGTAGTTTGAGTAATAATGATATCCTTGATAAAATCTTAAATGATTCTTATTGTCAAGTTGGAAGAAGAGGACTAGATTATAAGCCTAAAGGAAAATCTTATCAAAAACCTAGTTGGAGAAAGACACAGGTGGTAGAGAGTCAATCTATGTATGTACCTAGAGGCAAATACACATATGTACCTAAGAACAACCTAGAACAAAATCATAGAAAGAGACATGAGGTTGATTCTATATGTTTCCATTATTGTTTATGTCTCGGACATTATTCTTTCTCATGTCCTTATAAGAAAAAGGATGTTGAGTTAGTATGGGTTCCAAAACCCCCAAACTAAATGAACAAAATTAAGTTGAGATATGACCAAAGATTCTAAGTTGTATATCTCTATGTATATCTCAACTTAACATAATGATATAACAAATGAATTCAAGTAATTAAAATTTCTAATGTGAAAATATACATTTTAAACAAATCTGCAGAGACACATCCTTGAAAATTTGTCTTAATTAGGGTCCCTAAAACCTAAAGATTTGAATATGATTAGTTGATATTTGATCTAAATGTTACTTTGATATTCATATGTTTTATCTCAACTAAACTGAGTTTTCAAATTGCATAATTGAATTGAAAATGATCTATGACTTACTTTGTAAACAATTACTGAAAAACAGTACAGAAACATTCTCGGTCGAGAAACTGTTCGACCGAGAACACTGTCGGTCAAGAATTAGTCGACCGAGCAGGTTACTATTTTAAAGCTTGCAACAAATATGATAAAACATGTACAAACAGAAGCATTCTCGGTCGAGAAAAACTTCGACTGAGGTAAATTCGGTCGACAAAAATTTCAACCGAACCAAGCTCTGCTGAACCTGTTTTAATTAATCTAGCTTGCTATCAATTTGTTATTAATGTGCAAATCAAGAATAAATCTTGGAGATCATCTTTGAATCAAGACATATTGACCTTTTGCATCATGAATTAAGGTATAACATTATGAATATGAAATCCTTAAACATATTACAAAAAGTGGTATATGAAGACTGATATTGAACATACCTTATTCATTAGTTTATTAAGCATGTTCATTGAAAACTTATGAACCTTAAATAAGATTATTTTTGGTTTATCCTCTACATGGTTTGGCTTAAAACTGAAAATTAAGAACCATGTTGATTTAATCAAGAAAATTACTATTTTATCATAATCCACATGGTTTTTCCTAAAAGAATTCCTTGGTCTATCTATATAGGAACCATGTGTATTGAAATTTAGTTTAAATGATCATAATCATCATATTTATATGCTTCTATCTTGATCATTGTATTGTGGATATACTTCTACTGTTCTATCATAATTATTGTCCCATGATCATTGTGTTTCATTGGTTTGTCTAAAATAATCTTTGATCCATATATACAAACCATGAATGGATATTGTTTTTGATCATTGTGATTTAGCTCATATGAAGATGCCATTTTGCATTAACAATAAAACTTCATGGCACAAATGCATTTTAATTGAAAATATGTAGAAATTATACTTCACATATAAGTGTTCAAATTGGAAATCTGCAAAAATTGCCTCTTGGTTGAAATCAAGTTTGACCAAGGGGCGCCATGGTCGAAGTCAAGGTCGACCTAAAATAAGCTTGACAAAATGCTTATTTGTACATCATTTTATTGCACTTAATCTTAGTATCTTGATTCAAAATGTATTCATCATATTGAAAGCATGATTTTAGTACAAAGCTCTAATAAAAGGTCAAAATCAAATCTTAAAAACCTATTGTGACCTTAGAATCCTTAAATTATCTTGATTAAGGGGGAGATCACAAAAACCATCTTGGCTATAAGATTAAGAAGATTTTGTGAACATCATAAAGAGAAGTTGAAACATGTTATGACCTTAGTATCCTTAAAAGTAATTTTGGTTATGAAAATAAAGGAATCTACAAATTTCATGAATGTGATATATCTTGTTCTTAATGGAATTCTCTAAACAAATATGGGCTTAACATCCCGTGCATTTGGTTAGAGATACTTTTTATGTACTATAAGCTTAAGGGAATCTCATTTCATTTTCAGGGCTTAACATCCCTTATCAAATGGATGAGAAATCAATATACATATGTCATGAACTTAAAAGGAACTCATATCATTTCAAGGCTTAACATCCTTTGTAAATGATTGAGAAATAATTTGTGGCTAAATTTAACAAAAATTTCTTTGAATTAATCCCTTGCTTTTAAATTGAATATCTCTTTAAGGGAGAGCATAGCATAAAATTAAGGGGGAGAAATAAAAAGTCATACTAAATGATTTTCTTGGATATCTTTTTGAAATGACAAAGGGGGAGAAATAATATAGCATCAAAAACATAAAATAAAATGAGTTTCATAATATCTCGGCCAGCACACACTTGCAAAACAAGAATGGCTATAAAAGGTAAACTTCAGGTGTGAAACTCATATGATTTATATTTCCTTATTTTATATTTTGGAAATGTTTGTCATCTTCAATAAGGGGGAGATTGTTGGCTAAATGGACATCATTTAAATCCCTTTGTTTTGATAATGACAAACATTTCATTCTTGTGGATCTAACGTGCTACTTGAGTGTTGCAGGAATTAGGTGGATGACAAACTACTTGGAAGATCTATATGCTCTAATTGCTTTAATTCATGATTGAAATCAAATGTAAACACTTGTATAAGATATATAATATACAAGTACTTAGATATCATGTAAATCAAACGTTAGATCTTCCCTAGCCAATCACAACACTTAGATAGGTCATTCCCTACAATATTGTCACATCTGCACACTCATACACACACTAAGTAACTTAGTTTAAAACATTAAAATAGGGTTAATCTCGGTCGACAAAATTCTCGACCGAGACACTCTCGGTCGACAAACTCTTCGACCGAGAAAGACCCAGGTAGCCATTAGACACAACAGACAAGTTAGTTGGGAGTTGGATCAGAACATTATACACACTTTCTCCAGACAGCCCCTCGGTCGACAAGTTCTCGACCGAGAAGGACTATCGGTCGACAAATCTTCGACCGAGAATGTCTCTGTCTGCAATTTTTAGGATTAATTAACTAGTCATTGTTAGAGCAACTAATGGATACCTAACGGCTAGTTGAGCACTTAAAACCCCCTAGAAAGTGTCTAGAACGTTCTTCAATATTCATAGGCCATTCCTATAAATAGGACAAGCCATAGGACACCCAAAGAACACTTGTGCAACACTTGAGCATTATACTTGCAATTGGCTATTCATTCTAGTGAGCAATTGAGCAACTCCAAAATTGGCTATACATTTCCATTGCTCCAAATTCGTGTCCTATAGGCTAGAATCTCCTACCCACTACACCAACAGTTCCATATACATTGGTTAGGAGATCAAAATGCTTGATATAGAAAATCAAGCCTTGTGCTACAACGGTATTGTAATTTCTATTTTTCCTTCTTGTTCCTTTATATTGTTTGTATTCTCCTTGCTACTCCTAGGGTTGGAGGCTGAGGATTGGAGAAGGTTCTTCTCAGTGGAGAAGGTAGACTTTGGACTACTTCAAGAAGGCTATCTCAACGGGAAGCTACTTCAAGAGGAAGGCTACTTCAAGGGGGATCTTGAGGTTACTTCAAGGAAGGCTGCTTCGAGGTCGGTGAGACTACTTCTAGGTGAAGGCTGTCCAAAGGGTTTGGTGAAAGTATTTGTAATTTTATGTAACATCCTTGCGAGGTAATGAAATTTAAGTACTTTTAAAATCTCAGTTGGGTAAGCAACCGGGTTGTGGATTGACTTCCTTAGTATTTGCTAAGGTAGGAACCACTCTAAATCCTTATCCCCTTGTCCAATATTTTTGTGGTTGCTTGTTTTGGTTGAATTATTATTTAAAATAATCATAAAACCCTATTCACCCCCTCTAGTGGTTTTTCAAAGGGATTACATGATATGGTTTTCTATGTTTTGCAACATGAAAAGAAAACTAACTAAATCCTCCAAATATTACATCACTTTATTTTTCTTTGAAGGCCTTCTTTCCTGGATATCCATTTTCCCTTACTTGCAGAATAGAAGATTCACATCTATTGGTAACAACATAACCACAACAATTATTGTTACAGAAACAAAATTTATCATTTTCTTCATAATTTCTCAAGTATTTTTTACTCAACCTCTGGTATACCTTCTCTTAGGGTTTTTTCCTGGTAGCGAACTTTAGGCCACCTCTTAATCTAGAGCTAGGTGCCTTATTATCCACCTCTCAATCTGGATATGCGTGCCATGTAGGTCTTCCCAATCTAGGACATGAACTCTTATGATCTTCCCAATCAAGAGCCTGGTCTGACCTTCCCAATAAGGGGCATGTTCTGACCATCCCAATCTGGGGCCTGGTCTTCAGTCATCACCATGACTTTTCATTTCTTTCCATTTTCAAATTTCTAGAGTTGGTATGCAGGTTAAAGCAAGTTATCAGCATAATATTGTGATAGCCATAGTGACTTTATAGATTGTAGGAAATAAATATCATCCAAGTATTTAAATTCAAGCAATCCGATAAAAACTCAGAAAATGTCGAGAAACTAAAGCGGTTAGTCATAGGAGTAACCACATACGTTGATCAGGTGTTCTTGATGTCCAAGCAAGAGCAATCAGGAAAACAAGCAACCAATCAATTATCCTAAAAGTTAAAACAATACACCCATGCATCATTCTTTTATCCAAATCATCATTAAGACCAGCTTGGGTCTCAAGTTAGGGTTTCATGGTCAACTTTAGCATTTCAGTAGGGTTTTGGCTTCCCAAACCCTATTTACCACTTTTCATATCCTTTGGGTTCACGAACCCTAATCTTATAATTAATTACACCTTTAATATCAAGGAAACCCTAATGACCCAAAACATGGGTCACTAAGTTCATATAACTTTCAATTTTCTCTTTTTATCCATTAAAGGATAATCTTTAATTATCCAAATCAATTCGACACATTAGAATCATAAAAACTTAGAAATTAGGGTTTTGAATCATTTAACACATTAAAGGTGTTAACCTTAGGTACTTTTCAAACTAGAAGCAGATCTAGGTCATGTTTACATTTTTATTGGATTTCTTGTATTTTTCTGAGAAAAAATCATATATTGTTTGCATTTATCTGATTATCCTACAAACTACTAGGATTTTTACAAAATTAATCCTATTAGGCCAATAGGGGCCTACCACCTAGGCAGGGAGCCCCGAGTCCTAGTCTTCCAACTTGACTGGGCTATCCAATGGGCTTGTGCCATCTAGCAATCCGTGTCGGCATGGACTCGCCTAGTCAAATGAGGAAATAAAGGGAAAAGTAGAAATATGACCTTACCATTGTGAAGAGATGTTGAGGGTACACTAGTCTTTTTACCAAGGTTCATCTTCCTCCTTGCTTCTTCATGAGCAAGCTAGGGCACGTTAACTCTCTTGTTGACTTTCGAATCGGATCCTTCTGGGCCAGAAATGCATGCACTATGATCTCCGCCTCACTTCGATGAAGCTACCAAGGGCTTCAATAGACCTGGATATGCCTAAAGTTAGTGGGACGAGAGAAGGGTATCTCCAGTGAGATGTCAGAGGAGGGTAGAGGTGATGGATGAGCCTAGTTGTGAAATTGAGAGGAGGGAAGAGAGTAGGGATTCAAGTGGCATCTTGCAAATGTACTAGTAATTTCATAGAGAGGTCTAAGGCCCCTATTTATAGTCAGGGGTTAGCATTGATTGGATGTGAATTGGGATAATCCCATAGAGGTTTCCAAACAAGATAAAACCTAGAATGGTTAGGTGCATATATTGCTCTCGAATCCATTGGTCTAATTTCCCAATCTGCTCGTGCATTGATGAGAGAGATATGGGGTAAAGGTTCACTGATGTTTCCTGTGATGTTTCCCAATCTGACTGAAGGTTGGGGATGAGCGCACCACCATCGAGTGAAGATATGATGATCCACATCACACACGCCAGATCAAAAGATAATTCTGTTAGAAATAAAAATCATGACATTTAATACTTTCGCTCTATAATGCACACACTTCAGGGACTTTATAAAATCCATATCTCTCAAGCCATCCATCCTTTTAACTTCAAATTTTAAGGGAAAGTCTTTAATGACTTTATCTATATGTGTGCAAAGATTGGGACCTAAAATCGAAAACAAGATACCTTTCCTTAAAATGCAAGCACTCCCATTAAAAGGTATACATTATGCATTAAAACACATCTTTTTCTCTTTCTTTATTTTCTATTTTCTTTATTTTGTCTATTATTTGAATTAAAAACCATGTGCGAATGAAAACTAGCAATAGTAGCCATCCATGCCACTTTCTAGAGAATTCTACACAATTCTCTCAAGCACATATCATTGTTATCTATTCTCCTTTTCTCTTTGCTTATTATGGGATTATCCTCTCTCCCTTTTCCTTCTATCCATTATCAGAAATAAAATAGTAGAATCAACAAAATCAAGTATCCAAGGGAAATTGCAAAGAAAACTATTCTTTAAAACAAAGCATACATATTTCTAATCAAGTCTTTTTACTAGAATATTGCATTTCAATTATCTAAAATACAAGTGGAATTGAGGTTATAACACTTTCTTTCGCAATTTCTTTTATTTTTCTTCATTGCATTTGTTTTCATTCATAAAAAGTTATCCTTATAAATGTGTTCCATCAAAATGGGCCACAATTTTCTTTTTTAATGATGATTGGACGATGATCACTTTACCATGATCCAATGCACTAAATTTTGATCCGTCTTTATTGAATTTACTTAAAGCATTTTGATCAACTTATAGACATAATTGTCGACATCATTATTGACACATGTATCGACGTCCTTGAAGCATTTAAGTAGAGTGTTGATTTGTTTTGTGGTTTTGATCGACGGAAAGACAATTTGTTGATCTCATTCATCGACCGTACCTTTCGATGCTTTGATCGACATCACCAATTGATAAGGTTGTCATCTCGCCAAGCCGATAGACCCATCGACTTTGCTTTACATGGCTGTGTTGAACCTAGGATGGATGATTTGCTCTAGAAGGGAGGTGAATAGAGCTAAAAAACACTTAAACAATATTCCTAAAACCTTCAAGATATTTCTAAGATAAGGTTGCTAATATGAACTTTGAGTGAAACTAAAATATGCATAGAAAGGGAGAGAGGTAGATTGAATGAGATCAAGAACAAGCTATGTAGAGTGGATCCAATCTCCAAACTAGGGGAAAGTCAATCCACTACCTAGAGAGGTCAAGCTCTAGAATTTTTCAACCATTGCATACTTATATTCCACTATAAGACATACAATAAGACCTTCCTTTTTTAGGCCAAGGATCCCCAACCTTCCTGTTAAGGACAAGGGAGTCAATAACCTACCAAAGGACTTACCTATCCATGGCCAAGAGTCTTGCATCTCACCAATGAATTACCCACATTTACACTGAGTCTTCCGCCTTCATCAAGTGCTTACCCACTCTTGAAACAAGTCTTCCGTCTTGAAGGAATCACCCACTCTTTATGGATCTTCCACCTTTGACTTCACCTTCGCCAAGGAGAAGCTTTCACCAAGGGACTTCTTCCCTTCTTCTTCTTCACCTCTCTTAGCCATGAGAGAGAACTGTTATCTTTATGGTTGAATGAGAGATTGGGAGGTAGAGGAAGTGAGAGCCTTACAAGATATATATGTAGGATTAGCTCTCTTACAAATCTCCTAATCGTTCTAATGGATATAGCAAGTGATTAAGCTTAGAGAGTGTAAGGACGCGCTTGGAGGCATTCAAATCTAAAATAGGGACCTTCATAGTGCTTGGATAACCATGAGATGAAGACCAAGGGGTCCTATTTATAGTTGAGGATGCCTACTAGTCAGCAGAAA
Organism: Alisma plantago-aquatica; assembly: GCA_963693085.1. NCBI lineage: Eukaryota > Viridiplantae > Streptophyta > Magnoliopsida > Alismatales > Alismataceae > Alisma > Alisma plantago-aquatica. The sequence continues at coordinate 1,756,316,624 of OY856409.1, forward strand.
CACTCAAGGATGAATTCTAGTCATTTGCGGTGTTGTAACAAAATTATTTTTGATGTTTGAAACACTCCAACTGTGATGCCCGACACCACACGAATGAGATTATTCACAACAAAGCGCATGATCTACTACTAATTAAACATACAAAATGGGTAATTTTATTCTGATCTCATATTACCAATGTGTGCAGAAACATATTACGTAAAGGTCCGTCAAACTGTATTACACCACATATCATAATAGATATCTACATCCGTTCAGTGGACATCTGCCAAAATCTATGTACAAAACATATCTTGTTTCACATATACATGCCATATATATATATATATATATATATATATATATATATATATATATATATATATATATATATATATATATATATATATATATATATATATATATATATATATATATATATATATACAAACCATGACATACTCCCAAAACTTGTGTCGATATACATCATCTACAAAACATATCCCTTCCCGGACCGGAGAGTAAAGGGATGACACTAGGACTCTACTACAACCACAACTAGTAGCTATCCAACCTTTTGAGGCTACTAATATCCAAGCTATTCTTCCTCAAAAGTACGATCCTGACCACGCCATTGACGACCACCTAAAATAATGTGGTGACCCACATGGTGAGACTCATGTACCAGCAAGAGATAAATTCTCAACCAATGGTTATTGTTACAGTGAGTATAATTATTAAGCAGGATGAGCAGATTCTGATAAATGAACAATTAAAACAATTTACACATAACATGCATAACATCTAACTTCTCTTACCGCATTATATAACAACTATGCAGTATAAGAAACAAGGCAAGGGTAAACATCTAATGTGAAGTGTGTTTAAGCCTCAGAAGATATATTACATGGTTGTATTATGTCTTTTATTACTATCATGAGGAATTGCGGTATACCACTCAATTCTAACTGACCACTGCTAAGTCAAAATTAGTGCCATACAAGATCTAGGAGAGCCAAACTCCTATGATATCCCACACCCTCGATCAGTACGAGTCCACCACAGTGACATATACGTCAAACTACAAAACCCTAGCTCGCCTTAGTATATAGGTTACATCCCTAGACAACAAGGTATTTAAAACCCTGCCACAGAGGTACAACTGTTGTTGCCATCAAAAAATATATGTAACACTCTGAGATACGAACACATCCGTCCTCACATCGAGGCATGACCGTAGTCATCCTCCATATGCCTTAGGATCAGGATGACATGGACACACACAGTCTCATGCACCATGCATACTCAACAATATGCACTTTGAGTTTCCCTTAGGAATTCTGGTTTCACCAACCAGCAAGTCCTGACACTAGAATGGGTCTATGTCCATGGTAACTACATGATTAGGGTTTCACTTGATTAGTTAGAGCCAATTGGGTATCTTTTAACTACATCAATCAAGTTTCATACAAATCCTAAAAGAGTTCTACAAAGTTAAGGGTAGATTGCAACTTCTAAAAATATAACATATATAGAGTATAAACTTGTCACATCATCACATAGCATTGTTCACTTCCATACACAAGACCATCATCATTGTCACGCCACCATGGGATACCAAACTCTTATCACATCACACAGAGGATATAACCTCACTTAGAGTAATCAACCCTACTCAAGGTCATAAGACCATTCACATTATTCCCTCCAAGAACATCATTATCTCTCCATGCCTCATCAAGGTTCATCGTCATAACCACACGTGATATAAAAGCTCAAACATAATCTTACATTATACACCATGATGTTCATAAGATAGCAAATTTGGGTTAAAACAATTTAGGAGAGAGAAATCACTCTATCATCATGCTAATTACTCAATGAAGCCAAGAGACATCATTATGTTCTTGAAATAAGGGTTAGGTTTCAATATTATAACCGAATTTGGGTTTCAAAACAACAATAGATGTAAACCCTAATTATCATCTCCAATCTTCTTGGAAGTAAAAGAGTCAACTATCATCATCATAAAGTCAACAACACAAGATGATCACAAAGTCTAGAAATTTCCATCGACCGAAGAGATTGGGAGTCACCACCTTCATCGACCGAAGAGATGAATCACCCTCAATGACCACTTAGGTCAACACATCAAAAACCGAAGAAGAAGTTGGGCTAAATCCTTCATCGACCGAGGAAGAACTTTGACGAGTGAAGAAAACTAAGTGCATTGACGATCAAAGAAGAACCTCATCACTTCATCAACCAAAGGAGATGATCACCTTAGTGACCACTCAAGAAGATCCAAACTTAGCAACCCTCAAGCCATCAAAACTCATCGAAAATATAGACCATAGCTTGGCAAACATCAAGAGAGGGAAAACCTCATCCAAAAAAAGGTCAAACAGGTTGGTCATCACCATGAAACTGAAAACCACCAAGGTGTAAAGCTCATGAAGGAAGTCAACTCCAAAACCCTAACATCAACCATTACCATGAGAGAAAACAAAACCATGAATATGAGAAATAAAAGACCAACAAATTCACCAACATGCATGCATCCAAAACCTCCATCATCAAGCAAGAAATTTGGATGCAAAGATTAGGGTTATCAAAGAAAGTTGTCTACTAAAGATCACCATGAAAACATAAACCCTAGATTAGGATATCATCTTTGCAACTTGGAACTATGTTATTAGGGAAAATTATTTGTTTGCAAGGTAAGTGTAAACAATAACATTGGAGAAAATTATATAACTCACCTTATCCAAGATGGATCAACTACAACATCAAGGAAGATCCAAGAAGAGAGGAAAACCTAGCTTGATCACCACTTCTTAGCCAATCTAGCACCACCTCCAAGAAAAGAACAAAACCCTAGGTCAAAGGATCATAAGATATAACAAAATCCTAGGTTGAGAAGACAACAAAGAGAAGTTCTTCAACTCAACTTAAGCACTAGCATGGAGAACCATGGATTTGGCCAAGAAGGGAGAAGTTCTTAAAGCTTCAAACTAGGCACTACCATGGAGAACCATGGTTTTGGCCAAGAAGAGAAAGAAGAAGAGGACAGAGAAAGTAAACAAATGTCAAGAGGAAGATCACTTACCAAGGTCAAGGGATCACCAAGGGAGGGTTGCTTCAAACCCTAGATCAACATGCAAGATGGATCAAACACTTGAGTTACACCTTATCCAAACTCAAGTACCACCAAGAAAAAGGGGGACAAGCTCTAAGCAAGAGGAGAGAAAGAACGGGTGCAAAGGGTTTAGTTGCATGCAAGGAGAGAGATTTAAATATCCAAGGGTTAGAGGAGAGAAAGGAGGTTATGTGTCATGCAAACACATGCCATGTGTCCACCAAACTCGCCCATGAAAGCTCCACACTCACACATGCAACTAGGGTGAAAAAACAAGAAAAATTAGAGGTCTACTAACTCCATTAAAGTCCATCGGTCGAAGAGATTATCAACGACCATAAGGTCCAAAACTCAATGATTACGAAGAAGGAAAAACCATCAGTCACATAAAACCCCTAGGGTTTCTAGACTCATTGACATCCAAGACCACTAGGCACACTAAAAAATCATCGAATATAGATAACATGGATCAAAGCGCCCTTGGGGACCACCAAAATACAAACTCAGTGGTCAAACATACCACAAAGTCAGCCATCCACATAGGGTATCCGATCAAACCCTAAACTCAACACAACATGTCACCACATCAAACAAAGGTACAACATGGCACCCCAAGTCATATCGCTCTCCAAAATGATGTAAAAACATGTGAGGTAAAATAATCATATGAAAAATTGCAAGAATAACCCTAAATATGGGTAAGTTTGCAATTAGGCCCAAAATAAGCATATATAAGCATAACTAGCTCAAACAACATCCATACTAGACCAAATTGAAAACATAAGCCCACCACATGTTATCAAGGCACATAATGAGGTTAGGTTAAGGTTTTAAGCATATAATTATGATAAGCAAGCAAGATCAACTAAAGAGCTAGGTTAGGGGTCTTGCAACCATAAACCCTTTACAAGGATTTCACCCCCGAAATCCTAAGCGAACAAAGGCGGGTACTTCCTATGCATCTCATCCTATAACTCCCACATGGATTCATCCATGCCACTGTGATGCCATAAAATCTTAGCAAGAACTATATCCTTCTTCTTCAACTTCTTCACTCTCCTATCCAAGATCAACACAAGACCCTCCACATACGACACATCATCCTCCAACTCAACCTCCACTGACTGCAATGTCAACTCTATATTCGGGTGACACTTCGTCAACATGGAAACATGGAAGACATGGTGCAACCTGTGAAACTCTGGTGGTAGCTCCAACTTGTATGGCACCTTCCCAACATGAGCCAAGATATGATAAGGTCCCATAAACTTGGGATCCAACCTACCCTTCTTGCCAAACATCAATACACCTTTCCAAGGATAGACATTAAGATACACACGATCTCCTACTTGGAACTCAAAAGGCTTGTGATAGTTATCAACATAAGAGTTATGTCTATCCTGGGCTGCCTTCAAACTACTATTGTATCAACTTGATCTTCTATGTAGTCTGTTATACAAGCTCAGGACCCAAAAGTTGATACTCACCTATCTCATACCAACAAAGAAGTGACCAAAAACACCTCCCATACAAAGCTTCACATGGTGCCATATCTATACTTTGTTGATAACTAGTTTTGTAGGCAAACTCTATCAAACTCAGGTGCATATCCCAAATTCTAAGAAACTACAAAACACAAGCTCTCAATAGATCCTCCAAGATCTGAATGGTTTTCTCTGACTTCTATATGTCTGCGGGGTGAAAATTTGTACTAAACTTCAACTGTGTCCCCATCGTTATGTGTAGACATTCTAAAAAATGACTAGTAAACTACGGACCTCTGTCAGACACTATGGTAATTGGGATACCATGCAAACAAACTATCTCATCAACATATATCTGTGCCAACTTCTCTATTGTATACGTTATCTTGACTATGAGGAAGTGAGCTGACTTAGTCAAATTATCAACTACCACTCATATGGAATCATAACCTTTTGTTGTCCTAGGAAGACTAATCACAAAGTACATGGTGATTTGATCCCATTTCCACAATTTTATAGGAAACAGTTGCAACATCCTTGTAGGATTCTGATGCTCAACCTTGACCTACTGACAAACTGGAGATATAGCCACGAACTCTTCCACATCACACTTCAAACCAGACCACCAATACATGTCCTTCAAGTTGTGTTACGTCTTGGTACTATCTGGATGCATAGCATACATCAAGGAATGGGCCTTCTCAAGAACCAACTTCCTCAAACCATCAACATCAGGAACTACTATCCGATTGTGAAAGCAAACTATCCCATCATCAATTTCATGGAAACCATCATACTTCTCGCTAACAAACTCTATAGATATTTTGTATCATGGCATCAACCTGCTATGCATCTCTTATTTTTTGTACCAAGGTAGGCTTCACCTCTAACCGTGCTAGAAATCCTGCCAATAGAGAAACCTCCAACTTTACGTCAATCTAACGCTATGACACCAACATGTATCACTTATGGCATGCCAAAGAACACAAGTGTTCCTTATCTACATATGCTGATGAAGAAGACTTCCTGCTAAGAACATCATCCACCATGTTCACCTTCCCTAGATGGTAGTCTATTGTGCAATCATAGTCCTTGATCAACTCCATGCATCTCCTATGTCGCATGTTCAGCTCCTGCTCCGAGAAGCTTCGAGAAGATATACTAAAGGTTCTTGTGGCCGGTGAAGATCTGACACTTCTCTCCATAAAGGTAGTACCTTTAGATCTTCAAGGCATGGACCACATTTGCAAGATCCAGATCATGTGTTGAGTAGTTCTCCTCATGTTTCTTAAGTTGTCCTGAAGCAAAAGAAATCATATTCTTGTCCTACATTAGCACGCATCCCAAACCATTCTTTGATGCATCAAAGAAGATGATATAACCTTTCCCTTTCTATAAGGGAACTAACATTGGTACACTGGTCAACTTGTCCTTCAATGACTGAGAATAACACTGACACTTGTCATCCTAGACAAAAGGTATACCTTTCCTTGTCAACTTTGTTAGGGGCAATGCCACAACACTGAAGTTCTTAATGAACCTCCTGTAGTAGCCTGCCAAGCCTAGATAACTGTGAACATCTGTCGGTGTCTTAGGCTGCTCCCATTCCAACACTGATTGTACCTTCTTCAGGTCCACACAAACAACATTAGCAAATATAATGTGGCCCACAAAAGATACCTCCTTCAGCCAAAACTCACACTTACTAAACTTGGCAGACAACATGTGTTGCCTCGACAATATCAAAACTTTCCATAGATGTTGCTCATGTTGTTGACTGTCTCTGGAGTATATCAAGATGTCATCCATGAACACTACCACAAACTAATATAGATATGGCATGAACACTTTGTTCACCATATATGTGAAATTTGTCAGTGTGTTTGTCAACCCAAACGACATGATCACAAACTCATAGTGACATACCTAGTTCTGAAATCAGACTTGGGTATGTCATCTACCTTGATCTACAACTAAGGATAACCCCATCTTGAATCTATCTTAAAAAACATGATAACACCTCTCAACTGGTTGAACCTATCATCTATCCTCAATAAAGGGTATTTGTTCTTGATAGTGACCTTGTTCAACTGTCGGTAACTATTCACAACACGAGAGAACCCCAAGGGGAAGTGCTCAGTTTGATAAATCCCTTCTATAGAAACTCCTGCAATTGCTTCTTCAACTCATGCATCTTTGCTGGAGCCATCTTGTACGATGACTATGCTATGGGATGCGTTCCAGGAACAAGATTGATCTCCAAATAAATCTCCCTGGGAGGGGGAACACCAGGAAACTCTTCAGAAAAAATCCTCAAATTCTCAAACCAAAAGCACATGCTGGATACCGGGACTCCTCCTCTTGGTGTCCACAACATCTGACAAGAAAGCCTCACAACCATGTCTCATCAACCACTCTGCTATCATAGTTGATGTTAAGTACATTAGAAGAATCCTCCTATCTCCTTGGAAGACCCATGAAACATCTCCCTCATGGAACTTCACCACCTTGGAACTACAGTCCAAGACCACTCAGTACTTCTTCAAGGTATCCATCCCAAGGATCAAATCAAATCCATGCATGTCAAGTGGCATAAGATCCACCTGAATGATGAGTCCTGAGAAAGAAAGAACACAAGATGGACACACCTCCCGCAACTCAACGGAACCAACTAGAGGAGTTTCTAACAAGAGACTATCAATTCTAACACAAACAAGTAGATAACAACTCTCTATCACCTCTCTGGTGATAAAAGAGTATGTAGCACCCGAGTCAACCAAAATAGATACAAAAGAAGAAGCAGACAAATTAGAATGAAAAAGTTCCATCTAACCTATCACCACCTATGGATTCACCACTCCCTTTGGCTGACTCATAGCTTAGAATCGAGCCATCACTTGTTGTTGTCCATGTCCTATGTTGGCCTATCAGGAGGACCCTGCCTGTGATGCCTGATTGTGTCCTCTGCCACCACCACTACTGAACTACTACTGTTGAGAATGTCGCTAATTCTGCCTCAGTCATTGTGTCACCTCCTCGTCCAGTCATCCTTCATAGGGAAAAACAACCTTGCATGCCCGATCTATCCACACTTATAATAGGTCTTATCCTCTTACCATGGCCTAGACAGCCCTATCACCGATACTGACCCTACACTACAAGCTTCAATTGGTGGGAAACTACGACCTCTACCCTTTCTCAGGGACCATTATAGCACCACCACTGACCTCGACTCTGAGAAAGTTGATTGTTGCTATGACTGAGGTGAAGAAAACCTCAACTTCTTAAAGCCTCCAGATGACTATCTTTGAAACTGAACTAGCCTCTTCTTAGCATTGGCTTCATGCTTCTCGATAGAAGACTGCTCGATCCTCCTCACTGACTCTACAAAAGTATCAAACCTTTCCCTATACTTTAAAGTAGACATCATTGTCATCAGCTTCGTACTCAATCCCTTCTCAAACCTTCAGATCCTCTCTTTATCTGCCATCACCATGTGAGGGTAGAACCTAAACAACTCCATGAACTTGGCCTCATATACGTTGACCAACATTGATCCTTGTCAAATCTTCTCAAACTACGTTTATGGGATGTATCGGCCCAAAAACTCTCACAAAAACTCCTCCTAACTGATCAACACTCCAAGCCTCTTCTCCTCCTCAATTGCCCACCAATGTCTAACACATCCCTTCAACAGGTGAATTGCATGCTTCACCTTTTCCTCTTCCAAGATATTGAGGATCCTGAAAGCCTTCTCAAGTTTCGTCAACCACATATCCACATCCGCCGGGTCTGTCGTACTTGCATACTCGATCTCCCCCACATGTCACATTTGCTCAAACATCTTCCCAAACCCTAGAATTCTGCATCGAGATCATTTTCCCTGGCTTGAGGTACGAGCGCTCCATCTTCCATATGCATAATTGTGGCCATAAACTATCCAAACATGGATTGGAAAGTGGGATTGGCCATGGTTGCTGGGTCAAATTGAGGCACCCTGGGCTGCTCTGCCTCTGCCTCTGACATTCTATCTTCATGTGCCTGCCTCATCATGCCACCTCCTGGCTCAACAAAGCTACTCTCATCATGTTCTTCATTCTCTTCAGACATATCTGCATAAGCATAAGCTATAATCAAATATGTTGGATGACACAGGAACATACACAAATCCTAGTCCTATGTCCCTGTAGACTCAGTGAATGTAGAGCTCTGATACCAATCTTTACGTGTGACACCTGATGTCACGTGAATCAGATTACTTAAAATAAAGTACGTGATCTACTAGTAATCAAACATATACCAAAAAAAGGGTAGATTAATATCGATCTCATATTACCAATGTGTGCGGAAACATATTACACAAAGGTCCATCAACATTTATTACACCGCATACCATAATAGATATTTACATCTGTTCAGTGGCCATATGCCACAACATTTGTACAAAAGATATCCTGTTTCACATATACATGCCACATACATATACAAACCATGACATACTATCAAAACACGTGTCGACAAACATCATCTACAAAACACATCCCTTCCCGGACCTGAGAGTACCCAGGACGACACTACGACTCTACTACAACTACAACTGGAAGCTATCCAACCTTCTGAGGCTACTGATCTCCAAGATGCTCTTCCTCAACAACACTATCCTAACCACACTACCGACAAGCACCTAAAAAGATGTGGTAACCCATGAGGTGAAACCCATGTCCCAATGAGAGATATAACTCTCATCAAATGATTATTGTTACAACATGTATAATTATTAAGCAAGATGAGCAGATTCAACTAAATGAATAATTAAAATAGATTATACAGGTTAAACATGTCTAACAATTTAAACAACTAAGAAGATGGGTATAGCAAGGTAAATGACTAGAAGGAATATGAAGAACATGTATAACAACTAACTTCTCTTACTGCATTATATAACATCTAAGCAGTATAAGAAATAAGGGACGAGTAAACATCCAATGTGAAATGTGTTTAACCCTAAGAAGATATACTACATGGCTGTATTACTTATTTTATTACTACCCTGAGGAATTGAGGTATACCACTCAATTCCAACTGACCACTTCAGTGCCATACAAGATCTATGAGAGCTAGACTCCTATGATGTCTCACACCCTCAGCCAGTACGAGTCCACCGTAGTGACATATAAAGTCAAACTACAAGTACCTAGTCCTCCTTGGTATATAGGTCCCACCACTAGACACCAGGGTATTCAAAACCTTATCACCAATATACAATCGGCATTGCCCTCAAAAAATACATGTAAAAATATGAGGCATGACCATTGTCATTCTACATACACCTTGGAATTAGGATGACATGAACACACACAACCTCATGCACCCTGCATAATCAACAGTATGTGCTCTGAGTTTCCCTTAGGAATACTCGTTTCACCATCCAACAAGTCCTGACACTGGAATGCATCTATGGCTAGGGCAACTACATGAGTAGGTTTTCACTTGATTAGTTAGAGCCAATTGGGTATCTTTTAACTGCATCAATAGAGTTACATACAAATCCTAAAAGGGTTCTACAACATTAAGGGTAGATTGCAACTTCAAAAAATATAAAACATATAGAGTATAAACTTGTCACATCATCACATAACACTATTCACTACCATACACAAGGCCATCATCATTGTCACATCACCACGGGATACCAATCCCTTTTCACATCACACAGAGGATATCACCTAACTTAGGGTAATCAAACATGCTCAAGGTCATAAGACCATTCACATTATTCCCTATAAGAACATCATTATCTCTCCATGCCTCATTAAGGTTCATCATCATCACCACACATGTGATATATACCCTCAAACATAATCTTACATTATACACCATGATGTTTATAAGATAGAAAATTAGGGTTACAAAAGTTTGGGAAAGAGAAAGAAAGTACTCGATCATCATGCTAATTACTCAAGCAAGCCAAGAAACATCATTGTGTTCTTGAAATAAGGGTTAGGTTTGAACATTGTAACCGAATTTGGGTTTCAAAATAACAGTAATGTAAACCCTAATTATCATCTCCAATATTCTTGGAAGTAAAAGTGTCAACTATTATCATCGTAAAGTCAACAAAATAAGACGATCACAATGTCTAGAAATTTCCATCGACCGAAGAGATTGGGACTCACCACCTCCATCATATGAAGAGATGAATCACCCTCAACGACCACTTAGGTCAACACATCAGCAACCAAAGAAGAAGTTGGGTTATGTAACACCCCTCCAAGCACATATATACCTCAGCGGAAGAAAACCCTATGTTGTCCATAACATGGGTCAATTGACTTGGAGGAACATTACAAAACATGATATACATTGCAAAGAGATAAATGAAACACCATGCATTAAAACTGAACTTGATTCATACATTATTTACAGTTGAGTCCTAGAATTGAAACTAACTACCAAACGTGATTAAACATTATTTATACATGAACTTATCTATAACATTAGGATCTTCTTTTGTAGATGGCACCTCATCATGTTGTCTTTTGGAAATTTTGATCTATTCCTTAAGCTGAACTTCATATAATTTGTCCTTGAAGTTTCCCTATACCTGCGGGAATCACGCCCCCAACCATGCATGCAATAAAAACAATGTTAGAGTAAGCGACATTGAGTATTACTATAACAACATAATAACTTGTCAATAAGGAAAAGCATGAAACTAATTAAACATTAGATTTCAATTCACATAACTTAATCTTGGTGGTTGTTTAAAGCATCCTCGATACTTATGCACCAATGGTGCTCATAAGATCTGTAGGCTCAACATTAACATGATGAGGATAAAAGAATCCAACCCATTACATGTTTAACCATTAACATGATGATTCTTTACTTTGACTGAAATTCTTTTAATCATGTCATAAACTCTTGAAAATAAATATTGAAAGCATACAAATCATTGGTATGAGTAATATTCAAATTGAAGTACAAAGTTATGCGTATAATTCATCTTGATCAACATAATAGTTATAAGGCGATGAAAACCAATATTAAATACTCAAGGTGCATGAACCTGCTTACCTCACTCTTAGAGAAGATCTTAGTTGTTCCTCTTAGATCATTTGAACTCTAATCACTTCCTGGGGTTAAGAACCCTAATCACCATGTTAAAGCAATTATTATTCATAAATAATTTATATTCAAGTCAAATTCTAGGGTTTCACGGTTCTCGGATGAATCAGGGAAAGTCATAGTTGAAATAGGATTCAAAATCACTTTATTATTATTCCTTGTCCAAAAACCTTTCCAACGAGTATCTATTCATAATTTTCTAATCATAATCTTATATCACCCTAAGATCTAGGTTTGATCAAAGACAAAATGTGACACATAAAAATTTATGCTACAGTAACTCGTCGTCTCCTTCAAAATCTTGCCCATGACTCTAGGTTCCTTGTTTCATCAAGAATCGTAGACTAATGGCGCAAGGCCTCCCTTCCGAGGGTACATGCTGCCACCAGCATGGGCACCCCACTAACAATGAACAACCGCACCCTTAGAGGGGTTCCGAGACTCAACATGAGCAAGATTCTCTCAAGCTCCACCAACCAGGTCTCACCAACGGAGAATAGAGCACAAAGGATCAGAGATCGAAATGACAAAAGAGAGGCCAAATCAAAACCAGAGCATGGAAACATCTTCCTCACACCCTGCCGTCGGCGTATAAGGGGAAAATCAGTCAGAAATATTAACACAGGGACCATGTGCATAGTGTCGTTTCTGGCAGTAATGCCGGAGTTCAGGGCTCGACACTTGGTCAAATATGGCGGTTCCTAAACACAACAGTAAGGAAGAAAGATGGTCTGGCAAGCTTACCATTCAACTAATTTGGTAAACATAGCCGAGGCTCCCATGTCAAGCTCGCCATTGCTGAGGAGGATGTTTGGGAGGCATCCATAGCGGCGAAGGGTGCAAATTGGGGGTTGTGCATGGTTTGTTGAAGTCATACGGAGCCTTAGGGATCACCATTAGTTCCTGATATGAGAAATCACCCGCCTAACATAGGCACCACCAGAAGAGAGAGGAATTGTCTTTGGGTGTCTTCATTCCAGGGAGAGTTAGGGTTGCATATTAGGTATTTATATGTTCAATTCGAAGTCCAGAACTCATTGGGGTCTAAGTCTCTATCAGATTCGCTACTGGTAGTGAGAAAATTGTAGGGATTTGAGATCCCTCGGAATGTGTAGAGTCCTAGATACGATAGGATCTAGGTGACAAAGAACCAACCTTTGGATCTTCATACAATGGTGACGATGATCCGTCCATGAGAGAAAAATAAAACAAACAACGTGACAACTTAATGAGTGGAACTTTGGCTGAGAATCCAATCTATACGAGTAATGTCTGCGTGACATTTGAAATAGCTCAAACTTTATGAAATCGATTTGATTAAACCAAACATGAAGGTTATTTAGGTCCTAACTATATAAAAACTTCCAAAAATCATTTGAGGGGTCAAACAAGGTCAACAAGGTTCCAAAATTTAACTATGGCTTCCCATTAACCTTTAGAACATTGTTGTGGACTTACATTCCCAATTTCTCAACCGAGATTGTTAAGTATTTTAATTTGTTTTAAACCACCATAATTCCTAGTAGATCATAGGAGTAACATTAACTTGCCAATATTGGCCATGATTCTTATTCCATCAAGAACATTATCATAACGGCTATTTCATATCTTATTATTCCCTCAAAATGCATAATTAACACTTGGGGCATTCTGATCTAATAAAGGAGTATAAATATGTAATACTTGAAATCACATAAAAATGAGGATGTGACAATCCTCCCCTGCTTATAAAATTTTCATCCTCTAAACTTTAAGGATTAGAAAAAATAAAACTCTGAGTACTTATTACATATAACTCATTGTACATGATCTTTGGATGTGTGTTACATAATTTAGAGGAATCAACTCTAGTGACAAACTCAAAATCATAATATTTCAAAACTACCACATGGATACCTTTATGAAGTGTACTAAGGACTTCAACACATCCTAATTGTACCATTTGTTTGATTAGATGACTCTATTGATCATGAAAGTTGACCCTGACGTCATTAAGAACCCAACTCACAGGTCACCTGCAAACATTATCATATTGCTAGGATTATCCTTTGAACTTATGAACAAAATAATTATTTTCCATAATTAATCCCAACATTACTCGTGTTATTACTCTAGATGTGCATTATTATTTCCTCACATACTATGAGCCATACATATGAGAAAACCAATATACTTATTCTATGCTTAGTTCGAGCACAAAAAGTCATCTCGCCTATTAAGATTGTTGCTTAGCACTAAGTTGCACTACATTTCTACCATGAAAGTAATTATTATCTCTAACCTTTACTCTCAATTAACACCTGCATGCAAGGTCTATCATTTCATATTATCACAAAGTAGGATCCAAGAAATGTATTGGACGCATTTGTATACTCAAGTCCTTACCACTTTCTTATCTTACGACCATATTATACACTGACTTAGGTTATGAAATGACCTTTGAGTGTGGTTAAAATCTTGGAGTTGTCATTATTCTATAGGTAGTAAGAATCCTTAACCATCTTACTAGGGGTTTCCCACTATCTAACACTATAAATGAGACAATATATATATCCTTTAACTTAAGGAACTAAGCTACGGTTCTACCCAAAATTATAATTGCTAGGGTATTAAGACTTTTAGCGGATGAACCTGCCTTCTTGACTTAGAATGCTCATTATCTTGTATCATTAGCATACGTAAGACATGACTATAGTTAACATAATTTTCATGAAAACTTGGTTAATTGGACATGATTTCATAATAAGATGGATTTTTTTACTTGAGTTGATATAGTCACTCTCCTAATTGCACCCACAGTGATCATAAGGCCAATTAAGGCTCACATAAGGCCGGTTAAGGCTCACATAATGCTCCCACAGAGCTCGTAAGGCCAATTAAGGCTCACATAAGCCCAATTAAGGCACACATATATAATCTCCCACAGAGCTCATAAGGCCAATTAAGGCTCACATAAGGCCGGTTTAGGCTCACATATTTCTCCCTTAGAGCTCATAAGGCCACTTAAGGCTCACATAAGACCGGTTAAGGCTCACATAATGCTCCCAAAGAGTTCATAAGGCCAATTAAGGATCACATAACACGATGGAGAGGACAATTATCAACATAACATGATTTCTTACACTTAAACATGATTTTCGTAATTTCATAGTTCATAAGCATGGAAGTAATACATGATGTTCAATTCGAACACATAACCATAAAATAGTAAAGAACATTGTTTAGTAGTATGTTCATGATTTTTTTATCCATGTCAAATTATTTACTCTTGGTATGCATGCTTGGTCTTATTATGTAACTAGTTAGGTTTAGGTGACTATATGTCTCAAATTTTAATGCCAACTCTTGTATTTTTTGCATGCTTATCTTGGCACCTCCCTCATGTACATGTCCCATACCACATGCACTTGAAAGGACTAGACAAGTATGATTATGCACACAACATTCTCTCTACAAAATCCCATGAGTTTGTGTCCCATACCACAAGCACGTGGGAAGAAGAGAGAGCATACTATGTACAATTCTAGTGTTAACACAAAAATCTAAAACATCTAGGCGCATAGACCTAACCCTTATCTAACTTAATGTATTCAGACCAGACCTCTACTTTGGTTTCCCATATCTTGAACTTAATCCTATATACCTAGGACTTAGAACATGTAAATCTTTAGCTTAGTGGTCATCTACTCATTGCTCTAATACCATATTGTAACACCCCTCCAAGCACATATATACGTTAGCGGAAGCAAACTCTATGTTGTCCATAACACGGGTCACTTGACTTGGAGGAACATTACAAAATATGATATACATTGCAAAAAGATAAATGAAACACCATACATTAAAATTGAACTTGGTTCATACATTATTTACAATTGAGTCCTAGAATTGAAACTAATTACCAAACATGATTAAACATTATTTATACATGAACTTATCTATAACATTAAAGATGAACTTCGTATAATTTGTCCTTGAAGTTTCCCTATACCTGCGGGCATCACGCCCCCAACCATGCATGCAATAAAAATAATGTTAGAGTAAGAGGCATTGAGATTTACTATAACAACATAATAACTTGGCAATAAGGAAAAGCATGAAACTAATTGAACATTAGATTTGGATTCACATAACTTAATCCTGGTGGTTGATTAAAGTATCCTCGATACTTATGCACCAATGGTGCTCATAAGGTCCATAGGCTCAACATTAACATGATGAGGATAAAATAATCCAACCCATTACATGATTAACCATTAACATGATGATTCTTTACTTTAACTGAAATTCTTTTAATCATGGCATAAGCTCTTGAAAATAAATCTTGAAAGCATAAAAATCATTGGTATGAGTAATATTCAAATTGAAGTACATAATTATGCATATAATTCATCTTGATCAACATAATAGTTATAAGGCGATGAAAACCAATATTAAGTATTCAAAGTGCATGAACCCGCTTACCTCTCTCTTAGAGAAGATCTTAGGTGTTCCTCTTAAGTCATTTGAACTCTAATCACTTCCTGGGGTTAAGAACCCTAATCACCCCGGTAAAGCAATTATTATTCATAAATAATTTATATTCAAGTCAAATTCTGGGATTTCATGGTTCTCGGATGAATAAGGGAAAGCCATAGTTAAAATAGGATTCAAAACCACATTATTATTATTCCTTGTCCAAAAACCTTTCCAATGAGTATGTGTTCATTATTTTTTGACATCATAATCTTATATCACCTTAAGATCTAGGTTTGATCAAAGCTAAAATGTGACACATAAAAAGTTATGCTATAGTAACCCGTCGTCTCCTTCAACATCTTGCCCCCGACTCCAGGTTCCTTGTTTCTCCAGGAATCATAGACTCATGGCACAAGGACTTCCCTTCCGAGGGTACAGGATGCCACCAGCATGGGCACCCCCCAAGAATGAACAACCACACCCTTAGAGGGGTTCCGAGATTCAGCATGAGCAAGATGCTCTCAAGTTCCACCAACCAGGTCTCACCACTGGAGAACAGAGAACAAAGGATCAGAGATCGAAATGACAAAAGAGAGGCCAAACCAAAACCAGAGCATGGAAACATATTCCTCATACCCTGCCGTCGGCGTACAAGGAGAAAACCGGTCGGAAATATTAACACAGGGACCAGGTGCGTAGTGTCGTTTCTGGCAGTAATGCCGGAGTTCAGGGCCCAGCACTTGGACAAAACTGGCGGCGCCTAAACACCACAGTAAGGAAGAAAGATGGTCTAGCAAGCTTACCATTCAGCTAATTTGGTAAACACAGCCGGAGCTCCCCTGTCAAGCCCGCCATTGCTGAGGAGGAAGAAGATGTTTGGGAGGCATCCATAGCGGCGAAGAGTCCAAATTGGGGGTTGTGCATGGTTTGTTGAAGTCATACAGAGCCTTAGGGATCACCATTAGTTCCTGAGACAGAGTAATCACCCGCCTAAGATAGGTGCCACTGGAAGAGAGAGGAATTGTCTTTGGGCGTCTTCGTTCCAGGGAGGGTTAGGGTTGCATATTCGGTGTTTATATGTTCGATTCGAAGTCCAGAAAATCGTAGCAACTGGTAGCAAGAAAATCATAGGGATTTGAGATCCCTCAGACTGTGCAGAGTCCTAGCTAGGTGACAACGAACCAACCTTTGGATCTTCATCCAATGGTGATGGCGATCCGTGCATGAGAGAAAAATAAAACAAACGTCGTGACAACTTAATGAGCAGAACATTGGCTGAGAATCCAATCTATACGTGTAATGTCCGCGTGACATTTGAAATAGCTCAAACTGTATGAAATCGATTTGATTAAACCGAACATGAAGGTTATTTAGGTCCTAACTATATAAAAACTTCCAAAAAGCATTTGAGGGGTCAAACAAGGTCGAAAAGGTTCCAAATTTTAACCATGGCTTCCTATTAACCTTTAGAACATTGTTATCGACTTACATTCCCAAATTTCTCAACCGAGATTCTTAAGTATTTTAATTTGGTTTAAACCACCATAATTCCTAGTAGATCATAGGAGTAACATTAACTTGCCAATATTGGCCATGATTCTAATTCCATCATGAACATTATCATAACGTATGTTTCATCTCTTATTTTGCCCTCAAAATGCATGATTAACACTTGAGGCATTCTGATCTAACAAAGGAGTATAAATATGTAATACTTGAAATTACATAAAAATGAGGATGTGAGAATCCTCCCCTCCTTATAAAAGTTTCATCCTCGAAACTTCAAGGATTAAACAAAAAAGAAAACTTTGAGTACTTATCACATATAACTCATTGTACATGATCTTTGGATCTGTGTTACATAATTTAGAGGAATCAACTCTAGTGACAAACTCAAAATCATAATCTTTCAAAACTACCACATGGATATCTTTATGAAGTGAACTAAGGACTTCAACACATCCTAATTGTACCATTTGTTTGATTAGACGACTCTATTGATCATGAAAGTTGACCCTGACGTCATTAAGAACCCAACTCACATGTCACCTGCAAACATTATCATATTGCTAGGATTATCCTTTGAACTTATGAACAAAATAATTATTTCCATAATTAATCCTAGCATTACTCGTTTTACTACTCCAGATGTGCATTATTATTTCCTCACATACTATGAGCCATACATCTGAGAAAACCAATATACTTATGTTATGCTTAGTTCGAGCACAAAAAGTCATCTCGCCTATTAAGATTGTTGCTTAGCACTAAGTTGCACTACATTGTTACCATGAAAGTAATTATTGTCTCTAACCTTTACTCTCAATTAACACCTCCAGGAAAGGTCTATCATTTCATATTATCACAAAGTAGGATCCAAGAAATGGATTGGATGCATTTTTATACTCAAGTCCTTACCACTTTCTTATCTTATAACCATATTATACACTGACTTAGGTTATGAAATGATCTTTGAGTGTGGTTAATATCTTGGAGTTTTGATTATTCTATAGGTAGTAAGAATCCTTGACCATCTTACTAGGGGTTTCCCACTATCTAACACTATAAAGGAGACAATATATATCCTTTCTCTCAAGGAACTGCGCTACGGTTCTACCCAAAATTATAATTGCTAGGGTATTAAGATTTTTAGGGGATGAACCTGCCTTCTTGACTTAGAATGCACATTATCTTGTCTCATAAGCATACTTAAGACATGACTATATCTAACATAATTTTCATGAAAACTTGGTTAACTTGACATGATTTCATAATAAGATGGATTTTTTTTACTTGAGTTGATATAGTCACTCTCCTGATTGCACCCACATCGATCATAAGGCCAATTAAGGCTCACACAATGCTCCCACAGAGCTCATAAGGCCAATTAAGGCTCATACATGGCCGATTAAGACTCACATAATGCTCCCACAGAGCTCATAAGGCCAATTAAGGCTCACATAAGGCCGGTGAAGGCTCACATAATGCTCCCACATAGCTCATATGGTCACTTAAGGCACACATAAGACCAGTTAAGGTTCACATAATGCTCCCACAGAGCTCATAAGGCCAATTAAGGCTCACATAACATGATGGAGGGGACAGTTATCTACATAACATGATTTTTTATACTTAAACATGATTTTCATAATTTCATAGTTCATAAGCATGGTGGTAATACATGATGTTCAATTCGAAGACATAATCATATAATAGTAAAGAACATTGTTTAGTAGTATGTGCATGATTTTTTTTATCCATGTCAAATTATTTACTCTTGGTATGCATTCTTGGTCTTATTATGTAACTAGTTAGGTTTAGGTGGCTATATGTCTCAAATTTTAATGCCAACTCTTGTATTTTTTCAAGCTTATCTTGGCTCCTCCCTCATGCACATGTCCCATACCATATGCACTTGAAAGGACTAGACAAGTATGATTATGCACATAACATTCTCTCTATAAAATCCCATGAGTCTGCGTCCCATACCACAAGCACGTGGGAAGAAGAGAGAGCATGCTATGTACAATTCTAGAGTTAACACAAAAATCTAAAACATCCATTCACATAACCCTAACCCTTATCTAACTTAATGTATTCACACCAGACCTCTACTTTGGTTTCCCATATCTTGAACTTAATCCTATATACCTAGGACTTAGAACATGTGAATCTTTAGCTTAGTGGACATATACTCGTTGCTCTGATACCATATTGTAACACCCCTCTAAGAACATATATACGTCAGTGGAAGCAAACTCTATGTTGTCCATAACACGGGTCACTTGACTTGGAGGAACATTACAAAATATGATATACATTGCAAAAAGATAAATGAAACACCATGAATTAAAATGTAACTTGGTCCATACATTGTTTACAGTTGAGTCCTAGAATTGAAACTCACTACCAAACATGATTAAACATTATTTATACATGAATTTATCTACAACATTATGATCTTCTATTGTAGATGGCACCCCACCATGTTGTCTTTTGGAAATTGTGATATATTCGTTAAGATGAACTTCATATAATTTGTCCTTGAAGTTTCCCTATACCAGCGGGCATCACACCCCCAACCATACATGCAATAAAAACAATGTTAGAGTAAGCGGCATTGAGTATTACTATAACACCATAATAACTTGGCAATAAAGAAAATCATGAAACTAATTGAACATTAGATTTGGATTCACATAACTTAATCTTGGTGGTTGATTAAAGTATCCTCGATACTTATGCACCAATGGTGCTCATAAGGTCCATAGGATCAATAATAACATGATGAGGATGAAATAATCCAACCCATTACATGATTAACCATTAACATGATGATTCTTTACTTTAACTTAAATTATTTTAAACATGGCATAAGCTCTTGAAAATAAATCTTGAAAGCATACAAATCATTGGTATGAGTAATATTCAAATTGAAGTACATAGTAATGCATATAATTCATCTTTATCAACATAATAGTTATAAGGCAATGAAAACCAATATTAAATACTCAAAGTGCATGAACCCACTTACCTCTCTCTTAGAGAAGATCTTAGTTGTTCCTCTTCAGTCATTTGAACTCTAATCACTTCTTGGGGTTAAGAATCCCAATCACATTGTTAAAGAAATTATTATTCATAAATAATTTATATTCAAGTCAAATTCTAGGGTTTCATGGTTCTCGAATGAATCAAGGAAAGCCATAGTTGAAATAGGATTCAAAACCACTTTATTATTATTCCTTGTCCAAAAACCTTTCCAATGAGTATCTCTTCATAATTTTTTGACATCAGAATCTTATATCACCCTAAGATCTAGGTTTGATCAAAGCCAAAATGTGACACATAAAAATTTATGCTACAATAACCCGTTGTCTCCTTCAACATCTTGCCCCCGACTCATCGACTATATAGACCATAGCTTGCAAAACATTAAGAGAAGGAAAACCTCATCCAACACAAGATCAAATGGGTTTATCATCACCATGAAATTGAAAACCACCAAGGTGTAAAGATCATGAAGAAAGTCAACTACAAAACCCTAATGTCAACCACAATCATGAGAGAAAATAAAACCATGATTTTGAGATAGGAAAGATCAATGAGTTCACCAACATACATGCATCCAAAATCTCCATCACCAAGTAAGAAATTTGGGTACAAAGATTTGGGTTCATCAAAGGAAGCTATCAACTAAAGATCACCATGCAAACATAAACCCTAGATCAATGGTATCATCTTTTGAACTTGGAAATACGTTATTAGGATAAATTACTTGCATGTAAGGTAAGTGTATATAATAACATTAGCGAAAGTTATGTAACTTGCCTTATCCAAGATGGATAAACTACAACAGCAAGGAAGATCCAAGAAGAGAGGAAAACCCTAGCTTGATCACCACTTCTTGGACCATATATCACCACCTACAAGAAAAGAAAAAAACCCTAGGTCAAAGGAGCACAAGATATAGCAAAACCCTAGGCTGAGAAGACAAGAAAGAGAAGTTCTTCGACTTAACTTAAGCACTACCATGGAGAACCATGGATTCAGCCAAGAAGAGAGAAGTCCTTTAAGCTTCAACACATGCTCTACCATTGAGAACCATGGTTTTTGCCAAGAAGAGAAATAAGAAGAGGGTAGAGAAAGAAAACAAAGATCAAGAAGAAGATCACTTACCAAGGTCAAGGAACACCAAACAATCACCAAGGGAGGGTTTCTTCAAATAGTAGATCAACATACATGATGGATTGACTACTTGAGTTCCACGTTCTCCAAGCTCAAGCACCACCAAGAACAAGGGGGACAATCTCCAATAGAGGAGAGAAAGAAAGTGTGCAAAGGGTTTAGTTGCATGCAAGTAGAGATGTTTATATAGGCAAGGTTTGAAGAGAGAGAAGGGAGGTTAGGTGTCATGCTACCTCATCAACCTGGTTGGGCATCTCCCCATCGATAGAAGGACCAAAACCACGACCGGGCCATATGGCATTCTGCTCAGCCCAAGACATATCAAGGTTATGCAACTCATAGGCTTTAGGAAAAGTGGGAGAAGAGGTGCTAAGTCCTAGAAGCAAGGTAGCTATAGGACCAGCAGGGCGAGGTAGGACTCTAGGGGTAGAACCACCAATAGCAGAGGGTGTAGCATCAGAAGCAGTAGGCGGAGGGGCAAGGTAGAAGTGATTATATGCATATGATGCATAATCACCACCTGGGTAGGATTGGTAGGTAGGATAAGGATGGGCACATGATAGAACAGAGATCCTGATGTAGATGCTCCTAAACATGAAGGTTTTACACCTGTTGCTGCACTATGTAACCCATGATGGCTTCATTGCATACATTGAACAAGGCACGGGCAGGTTGGGATGGTGGTGGAGGTGGAGATGCCTGGGTGGAGGTAGAGGCTCTAGGTGTGGTAGAAGAAGATCGAGGCAAGCTTTTCTTGATTATGGTATCACTGATACAGACTCCTTTTCTAGCAGGTTTATAATGAAGATAATGAAAAAGAGACTACCCAGTGGCATATTGGAAAAGACTATAAATCAGGGCTGGCGAGGGAGGGTGGGTACCTTGGGTGTTCTTCCCAGAGTCACAACAAGTCATATGGTGGAGAACATATCTAGACCAAGTCATATGGTGGAGAACATATCTAGACCACTCCAATATTTTTTAGAAAGCAAAACATAATTAGTCTAGTATTCTCTACAATTTTAGTTTCATTTTTCTTGGGGAGAATATTGCAGTTGAATACTAGAGTGAGAATGTGGTTTTTAAGGTCCAAATCATATGAAGGTAGGATGGACTTTTTCCTATAGGGAAACTAGGGCTTCTTCAAGAACTTATGTATGTTAGGGAGAGTGATATCATATTTCTTATAGAAGGCCTCAAGGACTAGGAGGTCAAAATACTCAGGGTAATCCTTCCTCCATGTGTCAGTTACCTCTGTACCAGAGAAAAATATATTCAAGGTATCTCCAGAGATTTTGAACTTCTTACCAATAATCATGGAAGTAAGAATTACTTGAGTATTAGGCTGCGGCACATGAGTGTCATAATTCCATGACAAATTGGCATAAAACTCATGCAATACCTTACCGCTTGTGATGGAGTTGTTATAGCACTGACGTTCGACACTCAGGGCTGATAGGTGGTGGTTATACAACAACTCAGCTACCTCATCTATGACCTTTTGTCTACGCAGACGAGGCTCAAACAATACACAAAAAGGGAAGGGGTTCCTAAGAAGGAGCTCCTTATACCTATTTAGAGCTTCATCAGAGATAAATAAGGTATCATCGAAAGGAATGAGGTGAGAGTTGGATGAAGATGATGGTGCTCTGGAAGGGGTGGCTCTATTTCTCCTATTGGAAGCCTTAAAGGAGGAAAGAAGGAGACTGAGAGGTCAAAAATGAAGAAAACACAACTAAAAGTACACCAAACACCTAGGGATGATAGGAAAGGAATCTAGGAAGGTCAAACAAGGGCTGTCTAGGGCCAAGAAAGGGAAGATCATGGCTAGGGTTGAGAGCTTGAGGGAGCTGGAGAAGGACTCAATTGATTTTTCTCTAGTTGAGAGGGAGAAAAGTTGGACGAATCCTACTTAATTTTTACTCTAGCCTGGCCATCAGTTGAGTTCTGTGATATGGAAACTCGACCAAATGGCTTTCTACAAAACCCTCGACTACGTATCGGTCGAGTTGGCAACTTGATCGATGGTCAACCTAATCCATCGTTAGAAATCTCAATTTCTAGCCATTAGAGTGCTAATTAAATTTATTTTTCTAGTCTATTTTGCATTTTAAACATACTTAGACACATATCACTCATGATTGGGTACTATTTAGAGATAAAATAAACGTTTGCAAAAAATACCCAAAACAAGTGAAAAACAAGGCAAAAGAATAAGAAATTTTAGCAGTTTAGCGAGCAAGGGTGATCAAGACATAAGAAAAGCATATAGGATATATAGAAACTAACTAGAGGGCATATTAGATTCATCCAAAGTAGTTATGAGAAGTTTAGATCTAGTAAAAGTAATTTTCTCTCTAGATAGAGGTTTAGTAAAAATGTCCACCAACTGATTTTCCGTGTCCATATTCGTGATATAAATATCTTTCTTGGCAATGTGATCACAAAGAAAATGATGACGAACCTCGATATGCTTGGATCTACTATGCAATATAGGATTTTAAGATAAATTGATTGCACTAGTATTATCACAATAGATTGGAAAAACATCAAAATAAATGTTAAAGTCTTGGAGCATTTGCTTCATCCATAGAACCTGGGCACAACAACTCTTGACTGTAATGTATTCAGCCTCGGCAGTTGATAAAGCCACTATGCTCTATTTCTAGGAAAACCAAGACACCAAGCATGGTCCTAGAAGGAAGCAAGTACCACTTGTGCACTTTTTATCAATCAAACATCCCGTGTAATCAACATCACTATAAGCAGCAAGAGTAAAGTCCCTTGACTTGGGATTCCATAGTTCAAAATTTTGGGTTTTGGCTAAGTACCTTAAAATCCTCTTGACAACTATAAGATGTGATTTCTTGGGATTGATTGGAAGTGAGCACATAAGACAATACTAAACATTATTTCAGTTCTAGAGGTAGTTAAATAGATTAAACTTCCAATCATACCTCTATAGAGCTTCTCATCCACTTTCTCACCTTCTTCGTCTTTATCAAGTTTGGGGTGTTTGACATGGGGGCATCCATCAACTTGGTGTTCTCCATCCCAAAGCGCTTAAGTATCTCACTTGTGTACTTGCCTTGGTTGATGAAGTTCCCATCTTTAGTTTACTTGATTTGAAAGCCGAGGAAGAAAGTAAGCTCACTCATCATGCTCTATCTTGAACTCACTCTGCATAACATCACTAAACTCCTTGCAAAGATCAAGATTAGTTCCACCAAAAATGATATCATCAACATAAATTTGAATGATAAGAAAGTTGTTAGAAGCGTGTTTGAGAAACAAGGTAGAATCTACTTTACCCATGATATACCCATGATCTAACAAAAAGTTTTTTAATTTCTCATACCAAGCTCGAGGTGCTTTTTTGAGACCATAGAGAGCTTTTTACAATATATAAACATGGTTAGGTAAACTATCATGTTCAAAGCCCGAAGGTTGTGCAACATACACTTCCTCCTCAATTACACCATTCAAAAACACACTTTTAACATCCATTTGATATAGGAGAAAGTTGTTATAACTAGAAAAAGCAATAAACATACAAATGGACTCAAGTCTAGGTACAAGTGCATACGTTTCATCAAAATCTATACCTTTCTATTGATTGTAGCCTTGAGCCACTAACCTTCCTTTGTTTCTTACCCCCTTGTCGCTTTCATCTAGCTTGTTGTGGTAGACCCACTTGGTGCCAATGATCTTTCTATCACATGGTCTTGGCACTAGTGTCCACACTTTGTTCTTCTGAAATTGCTCCAGTTCTTCCTACATGGCTAGGATCCATTCATCATCCCCAAGAGATTCTTTGACGTTCTTTGGCTCAAATTGTGATATGAATGTGTTGTTTTCTTGTTCCTTGTTATAGCTAGCTCGTGTCTTCACTCTTTCAAAGGGGTCACTATGATTATCTCTTTAGGATGATTCTTTGCAAAGAGGGGGGGGGTGGATCCTTCTTTTCTTCATCTATCTCTTCTTCTTGAGTGGTCACCTCTTTTCACTTTTAGGTGATGTTGAGTTCTTTTAAGAGAGGAATTACCTCACCTACAACATCATCATTTATAACAATATCTTTAGGAATAGAGGGGTTAGTATCAATAAATTTGACATTAATAGATTCTTCTACTTTAGATAGGTCAACATTAACACTCTATAAGCCTTGCTAGTAGTGCTATAACTAAGAAAGAAAGCCTTGTACGATTTTGGATCAACTTGTCAAGAGATTCTTTTGTGTTCAAAACAAAACAAGGACATTCAAAAATGTGAAAATACTCGATATAAGGCTCCCTACCATGCCATATCTCATAGGGGATTTTCTTCAAAGAAGGATGCGTGAAAACTCAGTTTTGCCCAAAACATGAGGTACTGATGGCTTCAGCCCAAAACTTCTTTGGAGTGTCATAATCTAAAAGCATGGTCCTATACATTTCTTGCAGTGAACTATTCTTCCTCTCTACAACCCCATTTTGTTGAGGTGTTTGAGGTGAAGAAAAGTTATGTGCATATCTAGACTCTTCACAAAAAGTTCAAAAAGATAATTTTCAAGTTCTCCCCCATGATCACTACAGATTGAAACAATTCGGAAAGAAGTTTTGTATTCAACTCATTTACAAAAGCTAGAGAAAAAAATCAAGTGTATCATTCTTGGAAACTAAAAAAAGTTCGAAGTATATTGAGAGAAATCATCGACAATAACAAGACAACACTTAGAACCACAAAGCGATTGAGTTCTCGTAGGTCCAAATAGATCAATATGGAGAAGTTCAATATCTCTCTTGGTGCTACAGACTCCTTTGGATTTGAAGGAGGACCTGGTTTACTTTCCTTGGGTACAAGGTTTGCATTCGTTATCCTTTTCATAATCCAATTTGGGAAGTCCCTTGACCAAGCCCTTTTTCCTCAACTTCTTCAATTGATGCATATTTACATGACCAAGCCGACGATGCCAAAGAGAAATATCATTCAAATTGACTAAAAGACATCTACCAACAATAGGCTTAATAGATTACATCACAATTACATAAAGATTATGATTTCTAGTTCCCCTATATATCACATGATAAGTGAGGGAATCTAGAAGTGAGCATTCAAAAGAAGTAAATAGTACAAGGTAACCATTATCACATAATTGACTTACACTTGTTAAATTGTTATGTAGGCCATCCACATATAGAAAATTCTTGATACACAAGAATTCACCTACATCACCCTCACCTTTTACCTTACCTTTCTTGTTGTCCCCGAAAGTAACCGAGCCTCCTTTCTTATTTGTGAAACTGTTGAAATGGCTTATGTCACCTATCATGTGCTTAGTCCAGCCACTATCAAAAATTCATTTTCCTTTTTCCTACAAGAAAGGAGAGTGTCAGTTCCCAACTCAAACTTTGGGATCCGGAGTTAGGTTGGGGACCCATTTCATCTTTGGGTCGGTCCCCTTATGCTTGTAAGGACAATATCTAGAATAATGATCATCACTTTTACAATGAAAGAAAATCATAGGGTTCTTAGTGCCTAAAGACTCTCCAATGAAAAAGGGAGGTTCCTTATCTTTTTCTTACCTTTGTCCTTATTCTTTCCCTTAGGTGATCCCCCTACAAATCCCAAACCACTAGTCCCACTTTGTTTGGTAGAATGGTCAAGGATTTCATTAGAGAGTTTTTCCCTTTGAGGAATTTCTACAGAGATGCTTTAAGTCTATGATTGTCATTAGTAAGAGATATAATAGTAGAAGACAGACTAGTAAGATCATCTCTAAGATGAATAAGGCCGACCTCTAAATAGAGGGCTATAGTCAAATAAGAATCATTTTCAAGAGTAATAGAAGCAACATCATTACTAGGCAAAATAGATCTAGAAGATAAATCATTAACTTGACCAAGTAACTTAGCATTTTTAGATTTTAGCAATTCAATTTCTGTAAGATAAACATCCCTCTCATATGTACGAGCATCACAAACAAGCTTAAGTTTAGTATTTTTAATTTTAAGTAACTCAAGTTCATTAAGGCACTTTTGGTTGTCTACCTTAAGAGATGCAATATTATTAAGATAAACACCATTCTCTACTTCAACTTCATTGTATTGGAGCTCAAGATCAAGAAATTGGCCTTATAAGGTATCAATACTCTCAAGATGAATTTTCTCATTTTGCTCAAGAATATCAAGTTTAACATACAAATCATTAATGATTTTACTTAACTTCTTCTTTTAAATTTATACTCGAAATAAGAAGAATGGATAGTAACAAGCATGTCAATGAGAGTTTCCTTAGCTAACTCATGCAAAATTACCTCACTTACCTCACTAATTTCTTCACTTGTAGAGGCAATGAGTGTAAGTTGGCACTCTTTATCTTCATCGAAGCTTGAGCCATAGAGGATGATCCTTCCCAAGCTACATGGGCTGCATCTTTGTGCCTCCTCTCTTTCTTGTCCTACCTCTTGTATTTGCTATCTTTCTTGTACTCTTCCTCCCTCTTGGAGTTGATCTTGTGGTGTGATTTTATAGCCTTAGGAAATTCACTCTTGTAGTGTCCATTTTGACCACACTCGTAGCACCTTGGAGTAGAAGACGAAGATTGCTTTTCTTTGAAGTGCTTTCCCTTGGAGAAGTTGGCTTCATGATCACTAGGGCCATCATCTTCACTTGAGGAGGAGGGAGAGGTATGACAAGCAAGTTGTTGTTGAAGGATAAGGGCCTCCATTTGAGATTTGAGGGCACTATCTTATATATTTCTTGCTTCATTTTCTTCTTTCTTTGCTTCCTCTTCTTGCTTGTCAAGTCTTGGCTCATGAGCTTGTAGATTTCCAATAAGCTCCTCGATTGGAATTTCACTAAGATTTCTTACTTCTTAAATGGAGGTCACCTTTGACTCCCATCTCTTTGGAAGAGACATCAAGATCTTTGAGTTGATTTCCTATATCCAAAGTGTGTCCCAAAGAAGCTAGGTCGTTGATGATGATTTTGAGCCTTGAGTACATCTCGAAAACTCCTTATTTCTTCCCCATATTGAAGTTCTTAAGGAGGATGTTCAACATGTAGATCGTTGCCTCCTTCACTTTCTTTGTGCCTTCATAAGTGATAGACAACTTGTCCCATATCTCATAGGCTGTATCCCATGAGGAAATGCGGTTGAACTTGGATGGAGTGAGGGCTGCATAGAGTATGCTAATTGCTTTGGCATGGAGCTATGCATTATTTAGGGCTTCTTCATCCCAAGTTTATACAACTCCAGTTGGCTCCTTGTAGGGTGCAATCATCACTTTCCACATATCAAAGTTCATCCCTTAAATGTAGAACTGCATCCACCACTTCCAATAGAGGAAGTTGGTGTCATTAAAGACCGATGGGAGCATGGAGAAGTCTCCCTCTAGGTTGAGGGAACCAAGTAGGTTCTCACCCATATTCTTGTCTCATAGGACATTTGTTGGAGAAGATCCTTGATTAGATACCACTTGCTGGATCTAGGGCTCTAGAGGGGGGTGAATAGAGCTTCAAAATTCTCACAAGAATAGTTAGAACTTCAAATTATATTTATTGAAACCAAAAGGTAAAACACAATTTGAAGTTCTATCTAAACAAGCATAGCAAGGATGAGAGAGATTGAATCAAACACTTAGACAAGGTGGTTAGAGTGGTTCCAATATCCAAACTAGGAAACTGTCAATCCACTACCTAGAGAGGTCAACCTCTAGGACTTTGCAACCCATGTATACTTGTATTACATTATAAGAGATACAAGAGAACCACCATACATCCAAGGACTTACCTCTCCAAGCAAAGAGTCTTTCACCTACACAAGGACTTACCCACTTGATCAAGATGTCCTCAGCCATCACCAAGGACTTACCCACACTTGCATCAAGTCTTTGGCCTCTCAGGGATTACCCACTCTTGTTGAATCTTCCACCTTGTCCTTCTCCTTAACTTCGAGAAGATCTTCACACATTATTCAACCTTGAAGAAGAAAAACAACTCCTCCTTCATTTGGAGAAGGTCAATTCAGCCTTTGCTCTTTCAGAAAGGGGATTGAGAAGATGGAAAGATGGAGAGATTTACAAGTTAGCATGGAGGTAGCTCTCTTACAACATGCCTAACTCACTCATAATCACAAAATGCTTTGTAAATGAGAGAGAGAAAGGGGATCAAAGGGTTGTATCACACTCAACTATAGCAAGGACCAAGGATAGCATGAATGAGGAACCTTGGAATGAACTCCAAGAGGTCCTAATTATAGCTGGCGGTGTTTCTTTGAGTGCGAGATCACTTAAAAATGAAAAATAGTCATTTTACAAATAGCCGCTTTACAATATCTAGTTAGATCTCTATGAAAAAATGATGGAGGAGAGAGAAAATGTATGAATAACACTTGTATGTATGATTTGACACTTGCAATATATCATTTCAGATGTATGCCATGGGTATGTCTATTGTTAATGAAGTCCCTCATGCTACAATGAGATTACTCAAAGAAAAACACTGATTTTAATCAATTAAATCAACCATTAGATAATGAAAAACACATAATAAAGATTTCAGTTCCATATCTAGAAAGATTTGCTCAAAATCCCCAACTTTATTCATTCTTAATAGGTAACTATAAATAACTATAGTTTTGTGTCTGTTGTCACCACATGTATACAAAAGATATATGATCATCATAGTTATAATACAAACAAGGCATGCAAATTAAAACATGAGTCACAGATTCATCCAAATAAACCACCCTACGCAAACCCAAAAGTACGTAGATGATTCTAGACACACCATAAAAAGGATCTCCACCACCCTCCAAGCTAATTACTACCCTCCATAAAAAGACTCATGCAACATCCCATGATTTGAGGCCATGAATAATATGATCTTATTAGTAATGATTGGACTACTCATATCACCTAGGCGCACCTCCTTCTCAAGAAGCCCATCAATAGGCACTCCTCAATTAAGCATGCCTACCTTAGCGTAGTACTAGGATGGGCAACCTATTGGGAAGTTGATCATGGATGTGTGCTAGTGGGGATAAGGTGCACAAATAAGGCTAGTGGTGGTATATAGGGTCAATCATCATTTTTGAATCTCCACTAGAGCGTCGGGTGATGCACCCCAATGTTTCAAAGATATTAGAGCCTTATTTTCCTCCAAGAGGTGGGGCTTAAATGAAACATGGCATGTAGGAAAGGTCTATACGTAGCAATGGATCCACCCTTATGCCGGTGTCATGAATGGGAGTTGGGTGTACGTGGGCTATTTTGGGTATGCACCAAAATGGAAAAAGATTATGAGGCCATATAGTTAAACCTTGATAACGATGTCAAGAGCCAAAGTGGGGGGATATTATAACAATCTAAGATTTGAGGTCTCAGGTTTAGTGATCTTGAAAGGAATGATTAGACTACTTGTATCACAAAGGTGAACCTCCTTTTTAACTATCTCATAAACAAATACTCCACAAATTAACTGTGTCCGGTTAGTAGTAGTACTAGGAGACTAACTTGTTGAGAAGTTAATCTTGAATGTATGTGAGGAAAAAGTGTGCAACCGAAGCCAGTGGTGGTCCATGTGGACAATCATCATTTGAAACTCCACTAGAGCCTTGGGAGGTGGGCTTGGGTTTTGCAACTCCTCTCCTCCAAAGATGGTGTTATGCTACTGGTCACCTACAAGATGTGGATAGTCATGAGTTAGACCTCTATCCGAGTAACTTCATAATAAGAAATGATAAATATAATCACCTGTAAGTGCAAAATACAACCTTACAAAGGGAACTTGCCAAGTAAATCCTAAATAAATATACTACATAGATGATATAATAAGATTAAGCTCTGGGTGGTTTGAGACATACCAAGTCAAACCACATACTAATGATTGAGAAATACCCTAGCCATCATGTAAGGCCATTAGGATTACCAGACTCCATAAGACCCTACCATGCCTCAGTTGATTTGAGTATAAACAAATCAATGTACTCAAAGGTCGATCTACTCATGGAGTGCTCAAAGGCCCGTATGCATAAATTAAGTTCACCTAGATAATATTGCATTCACACCTATAT
Organism: Alisma plantago-aquatica; assembly: GCA_963693085.1. Lineage (NCBI taxonomy): Eukaryota > Viridiplantae > Streptophyta > Magnoliopsida > Alismatales > Alismataceae > Alisma > Alisma plantago-aquatica. The sequence continues at coordinate 1,756,348,553 of OY856409.1, forward strand.
TAGGGAATAAAACATTATGACACACACACATATGTGGACACATATACATACACATATACATACATACGTATACACACACACACACACACACACACACACACACACACATATATATATATATATATATATATATATATATCATTGCAATTGAATTTGAAATTGTCACATATCACTGAAGCTATGACCCCACCTATGCTCATTCACATCGTCATATTGGATGATGGATACCACAACCTCCACTCACCACATATACTCAAATAGTATACAACTCTAGCTTCTTACTAGAGACACAAGACTAATAAAGGGAAACCCATTTATTATCCTAAATTTTCTAACACTTGGATCATTCTTACGGTCTTAGGACACTGCATGCTACATGTTACACTTCATTTATTAGGTTAATTTCTCATGTATCAATGCATCAATCAAGTTACAAACAAGACCTACAGATGAAATTGTGATATTATTCAAGTTTATACAAACTTTACAAGATATACAATGCATCAAGATATATTTCTAAGTACCCATAAAGGTACAATCAACCACCCTCAACCGTATCAAGGCTCAATTCATCACTGTAGGGCACAACAAGCCCAAGTCACCATTTAAATCCACCTGGGGATTTCACGTTCACATTAAATTGGGTAAAGATACTAAAATTATAGAAAGAAATCACCATACAAAATTTCAAATGAAAACTCGTAAGTATGTAAAATTTGCATCTAGAATAAGATTTACCCTTCAAATGTCATTTTTGTGCATAAATGAGATACTTTTAAGCACCTAGTCCAAGTCAAACGAAATTTTGGCAGAAACATAGTTTTAAAATTGTCATAATATCAGTTTAGAAGCACATACAAACATTAAGAAAATGTGTACATTTCATTTTCCATCAACATGGTATTAAAATACTTCAAAAGGAGTATTTTTAGGGCACAAAAGCATTACTTTTGAAAATTCAGCCCTTAAGAAAATAAGAGGGCATACTAATAGCACCATGCATAACCACTGAAGAGTAAGGGAATATATAAAATTCGTTTTATGTTTATAACATTGGAAATCAGTCCACAAAAACTTCACTTTTGAACCTATAGAGCAAGCTATATGAAGATTGGGGTTTAGCATGTGATTTGTAGGAAAAAAGTGCATCAAAAGTTATATTTCTCATTGTGAAGGCAATAAAAGTGTGAGAAAACAAAAACTCATTAAGAAACATTCTTTCCATGTTTGAGACATCCAATCAATCTCCAAGTTTATCCCTATGAGCTAGGTCATGTAAACTTAGGCAGTAAGAGAGAGAGAGAGAGAGAGAAGTGCTTTATCTATATATACTAGTTTCCATCATGGGAAACCAAGGATCTTAGCCTCATGTAGAAGATGGATGGGAAAGATATGGGAAAGGGATAATTGAGAGAAGACCTGACATGTAATATGGTAGGAAAGAAGCTACCAAGTCTAGAAACCACCATGGAACCTTGAATCAGCAAATGCAAGTGCATACAAGCACTTGATCAAGGCTATCAACCTTCGATAAAGGTTTTCAAGGGTTTAGAGCGGGGTGCAAAACCAACCTATCGCGGTGCACACTCAAGCCGATCTATCTAACCTCAACGATGAACTAACCCATCAATGGTACACCCATGAGGGATCCTGGACTTATATCCACCCTTGGGGACCTTGCTATATAAGATATAGAGTGTGGGAAGGCCTCTATCCATTGGACCACATGGTTTACAAAAGGAAACTCAATCATCTAGAGTAGGGTTATGCCCATGCTTGAATCTCATACAAACCCACTTCAAAGGCATCCAAAGGTCATTAAAACAAAAATGGATATGAAGTAGAACATTAAATCATATAATTTGAACTCAAATGGAAAATTTATCATCAGATATGGTGATCATTCCACAAAAATTTAAGAAATTGCAAATTAGGACAAACATAGTGCAATTTGAGTCAACATCAAAATATAAATTAATACATTGAGTTTAAAACATAATAATTGGCTAAACTATAATTATAAAACATGTTTAGAGGTTTGTATAGGTAAGTGGGATTATAATTTGCTAAATACATCTTTTGGTTGTGTATTCTAAGTACATATCAATAAGCCACTGCCATGTCGATATATAATGTTTCCACAATAGGTCTCCAATAATGATAATGGATGTGCCACAAAAAGATAACTTAATCTTACAATGGTGACATATTGGGGCACAAGATAAATATATACCAATACATGCAGAGTATACATATAACCTAATGCATGCTTATGATTTATGGTAATGTAAGTAATGTGTAAGAGGGTGAGGATGACAACTAAATGTGATTATGAGAAAGATGATAAATGTGATGTGATGATGATGTAAAGAATCATGCTATTTTATGGTATATTACATTTGTGATTCTTTGAGATAGTATGCTAGGGTTGGGGGAATTTCCACTAGGAAGGAGTGAAACCCTTATGATATGTTGATGAGCCATGGTTTGAAGAAGTCTCATAGAGATGAGAGAGAGACCTCAACCCTAGGGATTTGGGGAAGCGCCACTATGTTGGAAGCGAAACCCCAAATTTTATGACTCATGTGATGTTTAAGAGGTTGGAAGTGGTCTCAGAAGATGTGATTTGGAATTCATGTGAATGATATGTAACTAACAATAATGTATAAGAAAAGTGATAGTGATGAGAGATAAATTGATATGTTGCCTATGTGCTTGTGTATGTAATAACATCACATGTTGTTTAATGTGAACATAAATTATAACAAATAAAGGTTATCATATGTGAGAATGAATATAAAAGTATGTGGATAATGATGTTTAGTACATGCATGTTGGTTAATGGATCCTACATTAGATGATAAAATGATATGTGCATAGTGTAAAACTCCAATATTATGGTCTACAACTAACTTGAAAGATTGGTCGCCTTTTCTTTATGCATGTTTTATATAAGTTCTTATACTCTATACATTGAAGAGAATATGGAACACCTTGATATGGGGCAGTCATGAATATACATAACCTGTAAATATGTAAGGTTGTAGGAGATAATTCCATACCTTGGAGAAGAACAAAATTGAAAATAAATTGAAGTATGAAAAAGGCAATTCTAGATATGAATTCATGCATTTACGTTTCTTGTAAAAATAAAATAGAACGAGTGATGGGATAATTGAATGGATTTATTTTGTTACTTGAATCTTCTTTGCTTTGATATAATTTATGGAAAACCTCTAAAATTGAGGAACTGGTTCAATTGTGTGTGTTCCTCACATAAGTTGTGTAATATGATAGATGGATTTAGAAACACATGATGTTAAAGCTTTCTTTAAGGCAAAAATTATTTATGTCATTAAAGAAACATGCGATAGGGAAATAATAAGTTCATGGGGAATCTCCAAGTGAGCATGATAATAATCCAAGGCATGTGACATGTCAAGGATGTACAAAATGAGTACTAAAGATCTTTCAGAATTTTCCAAAGGGTGCCATACGTAGTTCATTCTACTACATGTTTATCTAACTTATTGGTTAGTCCTACCTTCTATATAAGTCATATATAAAACATCTTTTGATACTTATCCCTCATGGATTTTTATGAGGAAATGGAAAGCAGACATAATTATTAGAAGCTTATCTGTTAAACTTTAAAAATATAAACTATCATTCTTGCTTGTTATAGAGAAAGGATCTTTAATGTATCAATATGAGAATTAAAACAAAAAGTTTTTATGTTAGATGATGATATACTTTTTTCTTTCTTTTACATGGGTCGTTAAGGTTAACACGTTTCTATATTGTATATTAAGATGTATAAAATTATTTATTGGAGCAAAATGATAACCTGATTCCCCTTGTCTATGTATATATACACTAAAGGAATCATGCTTATGTCCAATTCTCTTGAAACATAAATGAATTCAATACTTGAATATGATGGATTCCTTAATGTTGAATTGAATTTTACATCTCATACATGGAATCTCGCTTATCTTTATGTTATAATGATAATTCATTTTTATAAGAACCCTAGTGATGATTTTTTTATACCATAGAGTATATTTACAATGAAACCCATGATGTATATTTCCTTTACATCTCTTTGTGGCATGCCTTCTACTTGTTGTTAATGATTAGAATGTATCATGAATACCCGATTCACTTTGATAAGATAGTTAGGTAAAAAATAAAATGATAAAGGTTTGGAATACATCAAGTACAAGGAAAGAATGCATACTTGAGTAATGGTGTATGACCTTAAAAAAATGATATGAAGAAGAAGGAATGAGATAAAATAGCATGGGAACAAGGGGGCAGTGTAGTATGAATAAATATAAATGCATCGATATGGTAACTGAGCCCGTCCATCCTAAATATGAAAATGAATACATGACAATTCAATAGTAGAGAAACAAAAATTTAATCATTGAAGTATCTTGTTTGATATTGCTAAGAAAAATGGAAAGGATGAGTTATATCATATACTTACTGTTGGCTAAATTGGACATTATGTTAATCCCTTTATTTTGATAATGACAAACATTTCATTCTTGTGGTTTTAACGTGCTATTTGAGTATTTCATGTGGTGGATAACAAAGACTTGGAAGAACAATTTGATAAAATCACTTTATTTTCATGATTGTAATCAAATGTAAAAGCTTGTACAAGTATATAATGTACAAGTAATTAGATATCATGTAAATCAAGCGTTTAGATCTTCCCTATCCACTCACAACACTTAGATAGGCCATTCCCCAAGATAGTATCACAATTGCACATTGATACACACACTTAGTAAATGAATACATTGATTCAGTAATATTCTCGGTCGACAAATCGTCGATCGAGAAAATATCGGTCGACAAAAACTTCGACCGAGAAACTCTCGGTCGACAAAATCTTCGATCGAGAATAGACCCTACTAGCCGTTAGACCCAGCAGACAAAGTGGTTGGGAGTTGGAAATGAATGTTGAAAACACTTGCTCCAGGAGGTCCCTCGGTCGACAAATCTTCGACCGAGAAGGACTCTCGGTCGACAAATCTTCGACCGAGAAAAGTTCTGTCTGCACTTTTCAGGGTCAATTAACTAGCCGTTGCAAATGCAATTAGTGGACAAATAACGGCTAGTTAAGCACTTAGAACCCCCTAGAAAGTGTCTAGAATGTCCTTAAGCATTCATAAGCCATTCCTATAAATAGGACAAGCCATAGGACACCAAAACACACCTAAGCTACACTTGTGCTACACTTGAGCTTGAATACTCATTGGCAATCTGTTTTGAGCAATAGAGCATTTCCCACATTGGCTATTCATTCCCATTGCTCCAATTTCGTGTCCTATAGGCTAGCATCTCCTTTTCACAGCACTTACACTTCTACACTCATTGGTTAGGAGATCAATACGCTTGATATAGGCAAATCAAGACTTGTGCTTAAAAGGATAAGTTGTAATTTCTGTTTTCCTTCTTGTTCCTTTTATTCTTTGTATTCTCCTTGCTACTCCTAGGGTTGGAGGCTGCGGATTGGAGAAGGTTCTTCTCGGAGGAGAAGGTGGACTTCAAGCTACTTCAAGAAGGCTATCGCAACGGGAAGCTACTTCAAGAAGGCTATTGCAACGGGAAGCTACTTCAGGAGGAAGGCTGCTTCAAGGTTGGTGCAATTACTTCTAGGTGAAGGCTGCTTCAAGGTTGGTGCGATTACTTCTAGGTGAAGTCTGCTTGAAGGGTTTAGGGAGAGAATTGTAATTTTATGTAAAGTCCTTGCGAGGTAATAAAATTAAATTCTTTCCAAATCCCGGTTGGGTAAGCAACCGGGTAGTGGACTGACAACTTTAGTATTTGCTAAAGTTGGAACCACTCTAAATCCTTGTCCCCTTGTCCAATATTTTGTGGTTGGTTGTTTGAGTTAAATAATTGTTAAAATTGTTTTAAAACTCTATTCACCCCCCCTCTAGTGTTTTTCAATTGGTATCAGAGCAGGCTTCAAGGAACCCTAACCAGGTCTTGAAGAATGGAGGGTAATGGTGATTATAATCACAACAAAAGGTGCTGCTTGGACAAAACTACAACATGTTGCAATTGGTGCTTAGGAACAAGCCACACAACAACTAGATGCCCATGGAGATCAAAGAAGGAAGATGAGCACAAAGATTGTCTTATTGCTACAACTAGTGAAGAAGAAGAAGAGGTAAGTCTTTTTGATTTATCTAAAGAAGAACTAGTTGCTAGTCTTGAAGAAACACATATTAAATATGTTGAGTGCAAGAAGAAATTAAAGAAATCTATTAACGCAAATGATGAGTTAAATGCTAGACTTCTTGCTCTTACATCTGAAAATGAAGATTTATATGCTAAATTAAATGATCTTGGTTTTGAAAAAGATAGCATTATTTCTGAAAATCATACTTTGAAATCATCTCTAAGTAGTAGTAATGTGAAGATTTTTACTCTAGAAACAAATTATGATCTTCTATCTCAAGAAAAAGTTGGATTACTTGCAAAGTTAAATGATCTTCAAAAACAACCTGTCTTGTGTACACATCTAGATTATGATAATATAGTGAAAGAAAGGAATTCTTTATCATCTAATCTAGATCAAGCAAAACTAGATATTAAGAAAAGAATGGATGAGATTGCTAAGTTGCACCAAGAAGTTAGTAGGTTAAGCAACAATGGAATCCTTGATAAAATATTGGATGATTCCTATCATCAAATTGGGAGAAGAGGACTAGGTTACAAGCCTAAGGGGAAATCTTATCAACAACCTAGTTGGAGAAAGACACGAGAACATCAATCTATATATGTACCTAAAGGAACAAATACATTTGTACCAAAGAACAACCTAGAACAAAACCATAGAAAAAGACTTGAGGTTGATTCTATATGTTGCCATTATTGCTTACATCTTGGACACTACTCTTTTTCATGCCCATACAAGAAAAAGGATGTTGAGTTGGTATGGGTTCCAAAACCCCCAAATTGAATTGATTAGACTAAGTTGAGATATGACCAAAGACTTTAAATTGCATATCTTTATGTCTATCTCAACTTAACATAAAGAGATAACAAAATGATTCAAGTAATTAAAATTTCTAACTTGAAAATATACAATCTTAAACAAACCCACAGAGACACATCTTTGAAAATTTATCTAAATTAATGTCCTTAAAACTTAAAGATTTGAATATGATTAGTTGAGATTTGATCTAAACTTTACTTTGATATTTCTATGTTTATCTCAACTAAAAATGATTTTTAAAATTGCATAATTGAATTAAATATAGTCTATGTTTTTTTGGAAGCAATTAACAGTTCTAAAAACAGTACAAAAACCTTGTCGGCCGAGAAATCTTCGACCGAGCTGTCTCTCGGTCGAGAAATCTTCGACCGAACAGGTCACTGATTTCAGTCTGCAGCAAAATTGCTGACTAATTTGATTGATCAAGTGGCTATCTTTTTGCTGTTAATGACTGTTTTACATGCAAAATAAGTTGAAGATCAATTTTGAAAATAAATGATATCATTTCGATTGATCCTCTAAATAAGGTAAAACTGAAAATCATGTTTAGAATTCACTATTTTCTAATAAAAGCATCTCCTGGTCTATCTATATAGAAATCATGTGTTATGACATTTAGTTTAAATGATCACAATCACTGTATCTCATAAAATTATCACTTTATTGTTCTATTATTACATCATGGATATGCTTTCACTACTTTATCATTCAGCCCATAAAGATGATGCTATGTTACATAGAACAAATAGATAATGATTATTGCATGGATCCTTGATGAGACATAGGCAAGAAAAATGATTCATTGGTGATTTGTTGCTTAGAAAAAGAACTTTAAGGTTTGCAAAACATAAAATAAAGAATTTCTCAAATGGTATCTATAAAAAATTGCGATATCATTCATGCCTTCAAGGATATATGTCTTTTCATGAAGAATCACATGATTAATATGAACATAAATAGGACTTGATTTATGCACTCATAGTAAAAAGGACATCATTCATAATAGGTTTTATTCAATTGATATCTCTTTAAGGTACCTGCAAAATTTATACTTCACATGTGAAATCTGCAGATTCTGCCTCTTGGTTGAAATAAAATTTAGCCAAGGGGCACTATGGTCGTAGTCAAGGACGACCTAAAATAAGCTTTGAAAAAATGCTTATTTGGATATCATTTTATTGTACTTAATCTTAGTATACTTTTTATAAAGGTCAGAATCAAAATTTAAAATCATTTGTGACCTTAGAAGCTTTAAATTGCTTTAATGGTAAGATTAAGGGGGAGCTCATACAAACAAATTTGATTACCTGATTAAAAAGATTTTGAAGCTTGTTACGACCTTAGTATTTTTTATGAAGACATCTATGAATTTCATATAAGGAACTCTCTAAACAAATCGGGATTAACATCCCTTGCATTTGGTTAGAGACATTTTTTCATGAACTCTGAGATTAAAGGACTCTCATTTCATTTTCAGGGCTTAACATCCCTTGCAAAATAGATGAGAAATCAATACATATGCCATGAACCTAACATGATCTCATATCATTTCAAGGCTTAACATCCTTTGCAAATGATTGAGAAACAAATTGTGGCTAAATTAGACAAATATGATATTAAATCCATGTTCCTAATAGAATATCTATCTAAGGGGGAGCATAGTATAAAATTAAGGGGGAGAAGAAATATAAAATATTAAATTTGGATATCTTTTTGAAATGACAAAGGGGGAGAAATAATATAAAATCAAAAACATAAAATAAAATGAGTTTCATAATATCTCAGCCAGCACCCACTTGCAAACACAAGATTGGACACAAAAGGTAAACTTCAGGTATGAAACTCATATGATTTATATTTCCTTATTTTATATTTAGGAAATGTTTGTCATCTTCAAAAAGGGGGAGATTGTTGGCTAAATTGGACATTATGTTAATCCCTTTGTTTTGATAATGACAAACATTTCATTCTTGTGGTTTTAATGTGCTATTTGAGTATTTCAGGTGGTGGATAACAAAGACTTGGAAGAACAATTTGATAAAATCGCTTTATTTTCATGATTGTAATCAAATGTAAAAGCTTGTACAAGTATATAATGTACAAGTAATTATATATCATGTAAATCAAGCGTTTAGATCTTCCCTATCCACTCACAACACTTAGATAGGCCATTCCCCAAGATAGTATCACAATTGCACATTGATACACACACTTAGTAAATGAATACATTGAGTCAGTAATATTCTCGGTCTACAAATCGTCGATCGAGAAAATATCGGTAGACGCAAACTTCGACCGAGAAACTCTCGGTCGACAAAATCTTCGATCGAGAATAGACCCTACTAGCCGTTAGACCCAGCAGACAAAGTGGTTGGGAGTTGGAAATGAATGTTGAAAACACTTGCTCCAGGAGGTCCCTCGGTTGACAAATCTTCGACCGAGAAGGACTCTCGGTCGACAAATCTTCGACCGAGAAAAGTTCTGTCTGCACTTTTCAGGGTCAATTAACTAGCCGTTGCAAATGCAATTAGTGGACAAATAACGGCTAGTTAAGCACTTAGAACCCCCTAGAAAGTGTCTAGAATGTCCTTAAGCATTCATAGGCCATTCCTATAAATAGGACAAGCCATAGGACACCAAAACACACCTAAGCTACACTTGTGCTACACTTGAGCTTGAATACTAATTGGCAATCTGTTTTGAGCAATAGAGCATTTCCCACATTGGCTATTCATTCCCATTGCTCCAATTTCGTGTCCTATAGGCTAGCATCTCCTTTCCACAGCACTTACACTTCTACACTCATTGGTTAGGAGATCAATACGCTTGATATAGGCAAATCAAGCCTTGTGCTTAAAAGGATAAGTTGTAATTTCTGTTTTCCTTCTTGTTCCTTTTATTCTTTGTATTCTCCTTGCTACTCCTAGGGTTGGAGGCTGCGGATTGGAGAAGGTTCTTCTCGGAGGAGAAGGTGGACTTCAAGCTACTTCAAGAAGGCTATCGCAACGGGAAGCTACTTCAAGAAGGCTATTGCAACGGGAAGCTACTTCAGGAGGAAGGCTGCTTCAAGGTTGGTGCAATTACTTCTAGGTGAAGGCTGCTTCAAGGTTGGTGCGATTACTTCTAGGTGAAGGCTGCTTGAAGGGTTTAGGGAGAGAATTGTAATTTTATGTAAAGTCCTTGCGAGGTAATAAAATTAAATTCTTTCCAAATCCCGGTTGGGTAAGCAACCGGGTAGTGGACTGACAACTTTAGTATTTGCTAAAGTTGGAACCACTCTAAATCCTTGTCCCCTTGTCCAATATTTTGTGGTTGGTTGTTTGAGTTAAATAATTGTTAAAATTGTTTTAAAACTCTATTCACCCCCCCTCTAGTGTTTTTCACTTACTTGTTTATGATTACAGATAAAGATAGAAAAAAAATTAAGAATCAAGAAGGAATAACTATTGTTTGGATGTTATGTTGCGTAGTTGTAACGACATCACTTTTTAGCATCCCCCAATTAAGGAAGGACCCAAAAGGTTGAGATCCATGACCTAAAATTCCCAAGGATCCAGATTTTACCAAATAAGAAATAATAGTAAATAATTTCCATTAATTCAAATATCATTTACAAGATGCTCCTCTAAGAAGTTACATGAATTTCTATCATCAGAACTGTACATATGAGAAGAAGTATCTAACTAACCCTCCTTTACTTATCTTTAATGTCTTAGGTAATTTCATATGTTCTTCGTATCTGGATATCTTTTTATTTACTATGTACGTAAAATTTCACGAAACAAAACATGATCATTATATTGAGAAATACTAAGTATGTGGGGGAAACAAAATATTTAAATGTAGGTGTGAGAATATATCATTCATAGAAACAATTATGATTACAAAATTGAACAAGCAATTTCTTTTTAACTTCTCGACCCTTATCATTTTATCTCGCGGTGTACCTTATCTTAGGCGAGCCTCTTTTATGGGGGCAATCTCTTTAGGATTTTAGTCACTGCAGTGGACATTCATAACCTTCCCTCACCCGTGCTTGGTTCATTCATAGGACTTCCTTTTTGGGCTTGTCCTGAGGTGATCTTCCTTTCTGAGCTTGATCACCCGTCATTCCCATAATGACTTTATATCATCCCATGCTCTTTAACTCACTAGAGATTCCTTTTTAGGGTTAAAAAAAGTTACATTATTATATGATGATAATCATAGTGACTTTATATATTGTAGAAAGTAAATATACAGTCAAGGTGTTTAATTTGCAATCCATTTGAAAAAGCCTCGAAAAACCACAGAAGTCGATTAAGTTGAGTAGTCATAGGCGGAACCACATAACTTTCTAAGAGATGACTTAAAGTCCAAGTAAACAAGAGCAGTTGAAATCAAGCAAGCAAATGCCCTAAAATTAATGCATAACACCCAAGTATTACTATTTTGTTCACAAACTATCATCAAGATTGACTTGGGTTCCAAGTTAGAGTTTTGGGGTGAAATTCGGGTTTCATTAGGGTTTTTGCTTCCAAAACCCTAATTACCATATTTATTTATTTTTATCTTGTAAACCCTAATTTTGATATCATATGAATTCTAAATCTCAATTTATATCCAAAATATCCTTTTTGTCCAAAAATATTAAACTTTATTCATTAAACTTATTTAAGCAAATTATGATCATTATAAGTAAGAAATTAAGATTTTTATGCATTAAATACATTAAAGTTAGAGATTTATGCATTTTTGGAATTCGAGGTAGGATTAGGTCTTGAAACCAATTTTATTGGATTCCTTAGATTTTTCTAAACAACTTCCATATATTACTTGTCTTCGTTTGAGTTGCTAATTAATTATTACAATTATTTCAGGATTAACTTAGCTGGCTAATCATAAAATGTCACTTTAGCATATACCAATTTATCTGAATGGGTCTAGTCAGCCACGGGGCCGAATCATAGCCTATGGGCTCATGCCAACCTGACACCGCACACCCACACGGATGGGTTGGAAATGAAAGAATTGGACCGGTTCGCCCCTTACCTTAACACATATGCTTGGGGTAAAGTGTTGGTATGTATGCCCAAAGAGCCAATCCGATGATGATTGGAATGTGGCAATAGATACCTGATTTGATAATAGTAAGGATAACTCCATCTATTATGTTTGTATCAGTCATGAGATGATGGTATAAACATAAGTAGATGTCTAAAGAATGATGTTACTCGATGACATATATCTTCAAGTACGTGACTTGAATAATGAGATCATACGGATGCTAAGAGTACATACATTTTTTTTATGTCCCTAGTCGAAAATTAATATGGAAGAAAAATAGATGGTAATAATACATAAGACTAGTGTGTGTGTTGACTGATGACATAGTCTCATTAGTCATGATATATGATATCAAGTCACTCACATAGGTACATGTTATAAAATAGTGTATCAAACAGACCCACCATGAGAGTGATACATGGAGACCATAGAATGGTAGCCAAAATCACTTCTTATAGTGATAGTGGTTATTGTGGTTCTTATACCTAAAGTCACTACACTCATCACAAGTCGTTGGGTATACTTTGTATTATCAAACATAATCCTAAAATATAGGTTTCCATAAAGGTGATGATTGGGTAGCTTTGACACATGGGGAATGAGTGTGAGTGATATTGATGGGATTTGTCCCTCCTATAGGAGTTTGATATCTAGGCCTCTTGATAAGATAGACCGATAAATATATGGTTGTATTCATGTGATTCAGTATGTGATATGTGAACTCACATGCATCTCAGACAGTCTGCTCTAGTTCAAGGAACATGGATTGAATGTCGAGAGGATGACCATTCCATGCCTCAAGTTCAATCCAAATATCAGAGACAAGGGAACTATGCAATCACTATAACACGTTGAAGTTGTTCTCCAACTTTCCGAATTACTTGGGTAGCAATGATGTGTGACTAGGCACCGCTCCTAGCTTGTGATGGCATAAGTTTGTTATGGACATTCACTTCCAATGTAATTCTAGACCTATAGGGTCATACACATAGGATACACTTGGATTAAAGGATATTAATCATGGATGATGATTGGATTGATTATTAAAGTGTGTAGGTACTCAATTCAAGCAAAAAGTCAGCTGATTGGACTGCCAACCGATTGGCTCAAGTGTTGAGACAGCCATTTGGAGTGCCTCTCCTTCCTCCAGCCCTATGAGCAGGTACCCGACATGAGTCAACCTAGTTGTTGACTCTGGGCTATGGGATCTCTGAGAAGAAGGCGAGGGTACTGGTGTCTCCACCTCATCTAGTCAGACCCGTCGAGGGTCTTAACTGGCAAGAAGGAGGCCGGTGCAGCGAGACGAGTAGGGTTTTCTCCGACAAGGCATTGAGTAGAGATTGAGATAGATAGATAGAGAGAGAGAGTAGTGTTGGGATTAGAATTGGTTGTAGGAAATTTTTCCTCTACCCTAATCGAACTTCACGAGGGGTTCACGTGTCTTGTAGAGGGGCTCTACCCCTCCTTTCATAGTCACAGGTTCAAGGGTTGGGTACTACTTGTGTTAGCAACTGGGGAAACCATTGATTGCTGTCCCAATGTGTCCAACCTACAATAGATCAATGCAGATTCATCTCCTGATCTTAATGGGATGCTTTTTAGAAACTCATAAACACTGACAATAGAAAGATATGTGAAAAAGGTGGCCGGAATTACATCATAGTTTCCAAAACCAGTCGAAGGTAGGACATAAACTCTTGGCTGTCTGATCTTGTTCTGGGGCTAGGATTAAGCATGACATTTAAAGGGCTGGACCCTTGATTCCCTATATGAATAAAATTGTGACATTTAATATATTTCCATATTCCCTTTCACTTTAGGAAAATGAGTTAAATTCATATATATTTTTCTCCTTTTATCCAATTAATCCCAAATTTTAAAGGAAAGATTTTTTATCAAAACCATAAAAGCCCGCTTCGTCCGTCTGTGTCCGTCGCTCTGGCGATTAGGGCAAGTGGACGTGAGCGTCTCCCTCCCTTAGATTAGGGTTTTCCCTTGCAGGTTCAAGAGGGTGGGTCTGGCCCTTGGTCCCGTCTCATCATGGCGGCAGACTTGGCAGAGAGATATGCTGGATTGCGTCTGGACGAGGATGAGGAGGATCCCATCGATGTGCAGGCTACGGGTGAGGGAGAAGAGGCGGAGGACCACACAGCGCTGGCGCTAGTGGGTAGGCTTTTGACGGACAGATCGTTCAACTTTCGAGCAATGGAAAGAACTATGGCACAGGCCTGGAGTCTCCGGGAATCAGTAGATTTCAAGCAGCTTGAAGGCGGAGCCTTTGTGATGCAGTTTACACACTGGGCGGATCGACAGAGGGTGATGGAAGGGGCACCATGGAATTTTGATGGCAGACTACTTCTTTTCAAAGAGATAGACAAGGAGGAGCAACCAGGTCGGCTGCGGATTGTGAGTTCGCCGTTTTGGGTCCGCCTATACGGCGTCCCATTAGGGTATCGGGCGGAGAACACGGTAAGGAAGATGGCAGCGCGGCTGGGCGAGGTCTTGGACACGGACAGAGACTGCCTGGGCTGGGACTCGTCGCTGAGAGTCCGGATAGCAGTGGATGTCACAAAACCCCTAAAACGTTCATTGAAGATTAGGGTGGAGAGCGGCAAGATCGTGGATGTAGAGGTAAAGTATGAGAGGCTATCGACCTTTTGCTTCTCATGTGGGTGTCTCGGGCATGTGGATAAAGATTGTCAGTTGGTTGGAGAGAACGATGATCGCCAAAACCAGTGGGGGGATTGGTTGCGGGCTTCCCCATGGAAGCAGCGACGCCATACGGAGAGCAGGGGCGGGGGGAGCGGAAGAGTGAAGAAGATCCTCACGTTCAAAGGGACCCCGATGGACAGTAGGGAGTCGGGGGGGTCGGCGGACAGCGGGAGTAATGTGGTGGGGCAAGTCGGGGAGAAGGGGGACAATTGCGAAGGAGGAGGAGCGAGACGGGCGCAAGGCGCTAGGGTTGCAGTGGGGAAGATGGGGGGCAACCGAGAAGGGTTTGAAGGTGCGGAGGAAGGAGAACGGGGGGACGAAGGGTCTGGAGGCGGTGTGGTCCGTGGAGACAGCACTGACGAGGGTGAACAGGGGGCTCGGGGGGAAAGCGGAGGATCGCATGAAGGAATAGAGGGGGCGCGAGGATCAGGAAGAAAGAAGAAGATGTCGAGGGCGGAGCTGCTAGGGCTT
Organism: Alisma plantago-aquatica; assembly: GCA_963693085.1. NCBI lineage: Eukaryota > Viridiplantae > Streptophyta > Magnoliopsida > Alismatales > Alismataceae > Alisma > Alisma plantago-aquatica. The sequence continues at coordinate 1,756,363,803 of OY856409.1, forward strand.
CGGCAAGCTCCGAAGATGCAGGAGTTGGCCCCGACGGTGTGGGAAGACAGCGAACAGATCGCAGCACGTCGAGTGGAAGATGAACAGCTCCGTGAGAATGATGAACAGCCGGGCACACATAACAGGTCAACGACGCACAGCTCGGGAGAGACAGGCCAGAACAGTACGCGGCAGAAGCACGTCGCCTTCACAGTGCATGATCGGGAACAGCGGGTTACCACAACCCAGGTACAATTCAGTCAGGGCACAGAGGTGAATCAGGTTTGCAACAAGGAAGAGGGGAGAGCCATCACACGTGCGCAAAGACGAAAGGAGGTGGGAACAAGAAGAAGGCAGGGAACCAGACCGGGACAGATGAAGAAGAAACACACGCCATGGGTGTATAAGATGAGCCGAGGAGCTAGACTGGGTATTCCAGAAGAGGAGGTGATATGGGAGAGAACAGCTGGAAAGCGAGACAGGGGCGGAGACCTTTGTGACATGGAGCTAGATGAGCAGTCTGTACAATCATCAGGGGACAAACGTCAGAGAACAGGGGAAGATTGCAGGTCCGGGACGACAAAGGGTGTGCCAACCCAAGTAGCGGTGACTGGCGGAGACCAGTCCCGTGAAGGACAATGAAAATCATCAGTTGGAACTGTCAGGGGATGGGCGACCCTGACACGTCCAAAGCTCTCCGGGCCTGGGTCTGGAGGGAACGTCCTAACATAGTTTTCGTCATGGAAACTATGATGTTCGACAAACAGCTTGAAGAGGTGAAAAGGAGTTGCGGGTTTGCTGATGGTATCTGTATTTCACGTACGGGCAGGGCTGGGGGGCTGGGTTTCTGGTGGAAGAATTTGGAGGTGGATATTCTGAGCTATTCAAATAGACATGTTGCAGCCATGGTTAAAGATGGGACAGCCGACGTCACTTGGAGAGCCATCGGGATCTATGGATGGGCAGATCAACAAAATAAATCAAAGACATGGGACTTGATGAGAAGACTGAAAGATGAGGCAAATGAACCGGTCATTTTCTTCGGGGATTTTAATGAAATTATCTCAAATGCTGAAAAGGAAGGAGGGCCACCAAAGGATGAAAAATTTATTCAGAACTTTAGAGATGTTATTGATGACTGCAACTTGGTGGATATAGGGTTCGAGGGCAACATGTGTACATGGAAAAGGGGACAGACGGAAAGAACGCTTGTTAAAAAAAGACTTGATAGATTTCTCCCGGAGTTTGAGTGGGTGAATATGTACAAGTTTAATAAAGTTTTTCATCTTCCTATCTACAAGTCGGATCATGCACCTATTATTCTGAGAGCTGAAAACAAAAGGCAGAAGAAGAGGAGGGGAGGGGGTTTTTTCAGGTTTGAGCCCATGTGGGCAAGTGAGGGTGAATGTGGTACTATTATAAAAGAGGCGTGGGAATATGGAGGAGGCACTGAGCTGAACACCAAACTTAATATGTGTAAGAACAGGCTGTCAGAATGGGCTGCGGAAAAGTTCGGAAACAGGCAAAAAAAAATCAAACATCTGGAAGATGAGCTGAAATCGCTACAAGCGCTTCAACCGGACCACACAAATCTTATGGAAGCGGAGGAGAAGTCTAGGGAGTTGCAATACTGGCTGCAAAGAAATGAAGAGTATTGGGCTGCAAGGGCAAGGGTGAAGGAACTGAAGGAAGGGGACAGGAATACTGCTTACTTTCACCAGAAAGCTACTAATAGGAGGCGGAGGAACTGGATTGAAGGGCTTGAGGATGAGCAGGGTCGGATGAGGAATCATGAAGGGGAGGTCCGTAGCATCATTGTTGACTACTTCACCCACCTGTTCCAATCGTGTAATCCTTCAGGTTTTGAGGAGGCAACCAGGGGGATACGGGAAGGTATTACAGGAGACCAGGCAGCTGAGCTTGAGAGAGATATTTCCGATGAGGAAATCTGGATAGCGCTGAAGCAAATGCACCCGAATAAGGCACCGGGACCGGATGGAATGAAGGCAATGTTTTATCAGAAGTACTGGGGAGTGGTGGGGAAGGATGTCTCAAGCTACATAAAGGGGTGGTGGAAGGGATAAAAAGACCTGGCGGCGGTGAATGATACTCTTGTGGTGTTGATCCCAAAGAATGAGAAGCCGAAAACTGTGGGAGAGTACAGGCCGATCAGCTTGTGTAATGTGGTGTATAAGATTGCTTCCAAGGTGCTCACTAATAGATTAAAGCCTCTAATGAATAATCTCGTTTCTGAAAATCAAAGCGCCTTTGTCCCGGGGAGAATGATCACTGACAATGCCATCATTGCATACGAGCTCTTCCACAAGATGAAAAGAGATAAAGGGAAGAAGAAGGGGAACCTCGCCTTAAAACTGGATATGTCCAAAGCCTATGATCGAGTAGAGTGGAGTTTCCTTGACGTCATTATGAAGAAGATGGGGTTTGGGTGTAAATGGAGAGACAAGATCCAGGAGTGTATCTCTTCTGTCCAGCATACTTTTGCCGTCAATGGAGACCGGACCAAGAGCATGAGACCTGCACGCGGACTTCGCCAGGGTGACCCTCTTTCCCCCTACCTTTTCATTTTATGTGCTGAAGCGTTTTCTACTTTGATTAGTACTGCTGTCCAGGACTCACACCTACATGGAATCAAACCGTGTAGGGGTGGCCCATGCATCTCACATCTCTTCTTTGCAGATGATAGTATTCTTTTTGCTAAAGCAACCACTGCAGAATGTCTGAAGATAGCTGAAATCATCAGCCAGTACGAACAGGCATCCGGTCAAAAGATTAACCTTTCAAAGACAGAGGTTGTTTTCAGCAAAGGGGTATAAGAAAGTAAAAGGGAGGAGTTGAGGGAGATCTTGGGAGTTCGTGCGGTGGACAGACATGATTGCTACCTTGGGCTTCCCACAATGGTGGGACGGTCCAAAAAGCAAGTGTTCAGTTTCATAAAAGAGAGGATATGGAGGAAGCTGCAGGGCTGGTCTGAGAAATTGTTGTCAAAAGCAGGGAGGGAGGTGTTAATCAAGGCAGTGGCACAAGCGATTCCCACCTATGTGATGAGTGTTTTCCAGTTGCCTGTGAGCATTATGGAAGATATGCAGCGTATGGTGGCGAGATTTTGGTGGGGGGCAAAGGAGAAGGAGAGGAAGCTCTCATGGATGAGTTGGGAGAAACTCTGCAAACCAAAACGGCAAGGAGGACTTGGGTTTAGAGATTTTCATGCTTTTAACCAAGCCCTTCTAGCACGTCAAGCATGGAGGATTGTGTGCAACCCGGAGGCTCTAGTTACAAAGGTGCTCAAGGCGAGATACTTCCCACGGACGTCTTTTTGGGAGGCGAGGAGGGGGTATGATCCTAGTCATGTGTGGAGGAGTTTATGGGGGGCGAAGGCAGTGCTGAAGGAGGGAGCCCAATGGAGAGTGGGAGACGGGGGGGACATAGATGTATGGGAAGATAGGTGGGTTCCAAAGGAGGGGGACACGCTGAGGAGATTCAAACATGATGGCAGCCCGGATATCTACAAAGTACGGGAGCTTTTGTCGGAAGACGGGACAGGTTGGGACGAGAATAAGGTGAGGGAGTGCGTTCCTGAACACATTGCACGGAAAATTTGTGCTATTCCGATCAGCTGTAGGAAGCCGAAGGATACGTTGATGTGGTGGCCGTCCAAGGATGGGGACTTCACTGTCAGGTAAGCATACTGGATGGGTTTACTTGGCGTGGAGGAAGCGAGGAGATACAATGATAGGGTGGGGGATGGGGTATGGAGGAAAGTCTGGAAGGATGGGTGGAGCCCAAAGACGGCGCATTTTCTGTGGAGAGTATGTACGGGTGGGCTTGCTACTAAGGGTCGACTTTTCGACCGACACTGTACGGATGACGGAACGTGCAGCCTTTGTATGACAGAAAAGGAGACCATTCCTCATATGCTCTTCAGATGCCCGAATGCAACGGAGGTTTGGGACCAAACCACAAGGGAGATCCAGCAGTGGGTGGAGGATAGGAAGGATGGAGAGCTTCAATCCACTATGGAGGTTGCGTTACTTGATTTGGCGTTGGAGGAGAGGAAGGAAGTAGTTGCTGCTATGACAGCCATTTGGCGAGGACGGTGCATGCACACTTTCCAGTCGGGCACGGCCAACATGGGCGTGCTTTTCCGGTGCGCCAAGACTTGGGTCAGAGGCAGTGTGGACGACGGCGGGCAGGTGGGGAATGTAGCAGGTCGACGTGAAGGGGAGGCGGGAAGAGGGTGCAACAACCATGATGGCGGGAGTAGACTACAGGCCGACGGCATGCGGGGAGCTGCAAGTAGCAGCGGAGACACGGGCGGGTGGAGACGACCGGTGCAGGGTCACGTTAAAATTAACGTGGACGCCTCGAGTGGGGAGGAGGGCAAGGCGGGGCTTGGCGTAGTGGCAAGGGATGAAGGGGGCACTGTTGTAGGGCTGTTCGGGTTGAAGGTGAGGACCGGAGGGGACATAGCGCTGTTGGAAACCATGGCTATCAAGGAAGCGCTATCATGGGCAAAGGAGAAAGGACTAGAAAGCATAGAGGTGGAATCCGACGCCAAGGCTATAATCCATGCATGCAACACCATCGGCTCCAGGAAAGACTATATCGGCTCCATGGTTGACGATGTCAAACATCTGAAGAATTTTTTTGCTTTCTGTAGCTTTAGTTATATTAGTCGTAAGTATAACAAGGTTGCTCACGAGGTAGCAAATGCTGCTCGGAGGGGCCAAGTAGATAGTTTTTACTTTTCCCAGCAGTTTCCTTCGAACTTTATGTCTTTTGTAATTGACGATTTAGCTAATATATGATGGGGGGCCCCAATCATAGGGCTTCCCGTCCTTCCTCAAAAAAAAAAAAAAAGGACATATTTTATTAACAAAATCTCAGTGTGGAAAAATTTGAGACCACAATACAAAAGTTGATATCACTTTTCTTAGCATGTAAGTGTTCCCCTTATTTGATTTATTTAAGACATTAATTAATCCCTTTTCACTCCAAACTTGGAAAGATCTCTTGTTTGGATATGTTTTATCATTAAATACAACACTGAACCGAATCCAAGTCATTCGTTGCCTTCAACATCTTTTTTCTAGATTACTCCAAAAAATCCCATATTTTAGATACTCATTTTGAATTACTTTTTAGTAATTCCTTTATTATTGGACTTTCCTCCCTTCATTTATCCAATATTTGTTAATGGATTGTTGAAAATAGTAAAATACATGAAATTCATTCCATATGAAGTATTTGCACTTTCAAACCAAAACTTTTAGGAAAGGCATATAAAGTACGTAATATTTCATTATTTATAATCAAATATATGTAAAACATATGAAAACATGTTATAGTCTTTGTAGTTAATCCTCTTGGGCTCCAAATCTTTAATTATTTATTGTGTTTAAAACTCTCTTAATGGAGGGAGGTTTTGTAAGGAACAAAAAAAATTCAATCCTAAACTATATATCAACTGTCTTGACTAATCAAAACTCTTCTTATATGAGTCAATTATAAGTACCTAATTCTAAAGTAGAACCAAAGTGAAACGTGCTCAACTTTAATGTGATGATTAAAATGAAAGTGAATGCACTAAGTAATTGAAAATTTTGAAGTTGGGTGATGAACTAATGGAAGCATGCGATATGAATAATAAGCCCTAGATTTACACATCAAATGAGTTGTTCACTATAACTTATTTGAATGGATATGTTTGATGCTTGTGGTTGAAGTTAAGTCCTAAAGGAGGCAAACTGAGTATGCACATGTATATTGGAAAGGATTCCAGGATTGAATAATTTAACTGTATATTTAATTAGGTAGTTGATATGTTAAGTTCTCATTAAAATATTAGAGTATATTTGTATGAAACTTAATTGTGATTTTGATAAAATATGGACATAACTGGAGTTGAAATGAGTAAGTTATTGTGTTTTTAGTAGTCAAAGGTTGAGCAACACAATGCACTCAGATCGACCAAGTGATCAACTACATCAGGGAGTGTAGTATATCTAGGTAATTAACCCCATCGATGCCTTTGTGCAACCCAATGCTACTACTGCTCACTACAACACTACCACCAACATAACAAATCACCAAGAAGGACATAACATTTGATTTACTTAATGGAATTCATTGTAATTTATTTCCCTAGATTTTTAACTCAACTTACCACCTAGATAAATCACAAACAAGGTAGAAGAGAACAAGATGATAATTTTTATGGATGTTTTAGGTGATTTGAGATAATATAGGACTAAGCTAGATCTTTCCATGAGGACTCATGGATAAAAGATCATGATTCTTTTTCCATATCACGTATCCATGGTTAGTTTCATGATATTGATGTTTTTAGTTTGTTCTTCTCCTACCATTATGTAGTCTGATTTTGATGCTTGAGTTTTGTTCTAAGTTTGCCCCTTCTTCATCTTGTTTCCAATCTAATAAACTTAGCTATAAAGGTTAATTTGTGGCTTTTTGGGGATTCTTCTTGTTCAAATGAAATTTTCAGATGAGATCATTGCTTAAACTTGCCACAACCATGAGATCTCTTGCTTGTTCCTTTCTATTTTGAGGGTAGTAGATATTCATGTAGAACTTGCATACATATGTTAGTTATCTAATCTTCCCAGTGGTTCTCTACAAATTCCAAACTATTTTAGAGGCCAAAGCTTTATCTTTTGTGATGAAACCAGAACCCAGACGATCCTTCGTGCTTGTTTTTGTTGTAATAAACATGGAAAGTTATTCCTATTTACCTTGCTATCCAAGCTCATGCTTGATCCTTGAGGAAAATGACAAAACATATTCCTATCTTGTAAAACTAGAATCATGGATGATCTTCTAAACTTGTAATAAAAATGCAGTGGTATTAAGTAGCTAAATCTTTGGTTTTATACCTTAATATCGTTTCTATTAGTACATGATGTCTTAAATATGTGAACAAAGGCTAAATGCAAATTATTTATACCTGAATTTATAAATATGAACCTTAGGATGTAGTACTCATGCTATTATTCGACTACTTATAATGATGATATGTAAACATGTTCTTGCTTATATATACATTTGGTGAATTTATTATTTTAAGTTAGGAATATGAATATGCTAATCTATCCATGCATGTAACACTATGATGTATATTATGATGTGTTTTTTTTTAATGTTCGTTGAGCCTCCATGACACATAGTAAGGGCTGAAATGAGCTTTGGCTCTACAATCTTACATATTAGATTTTCCTAAGAAATGTGAATGGAACATAGCTTTACTTTCTCTTGAGCTATACTTGTTGTTGCATAATATTGATATCTAACATTAAGGTGGTGAAACCCGGTCGTTAAGTCTCTCTCCCGATGGTTGTGCCTCCCGATAGTGATGATGGTCGGCTGCACGATGCCAGATCTGCTGAGATGGAAGCTTCCTTTGAAGCCGACTCTTCGGAACTGATCTCCATTGCTACGCAGGTGTCTAATCTTGACAATGACAAAGCTCAGTCATCTAATGGTGTGAAAGCCTGGGCGGAACTGATCAAACCAAAGGTGTATGATACATCCCTGGAGAAGGTGGACATTGAAGTCCGTGGACAGAAGCTCATCTACCCGGGAGAGGAAGCAGAGAGGAATGCTGCCAGATGGAAAAACTGCCTTGCTGGATACATAGTTGGATTCAAACCACAACTGGCGGTGTTGGAAAGGTACCTCTCGCAGATATGGATATTGAAGGGGAAGATTGAAGTGATGAACCACGGTCAAGGTTTTTTCCTAATTAAATTCTCAGAAGAAAATGATCTTGATAATGTGCTGCATGGAGGGCTTTACTTTGTGCGGGGTAAACCTTTGGTTTTAATGAAGTGGAAGCATGGAGTTGTTCTAAAGAGGTTCTGGATGTCGGATATGCCAGTCTGGGTCCGTGTTCATGATCTTCCTCTCAAGCTGTGGGACATGAAGATGTTCTCTAGAATTGGATTCTATCTCGGGTCTCCTCTACGAGCAGACAAGGCTACTTTTGAGTTAAGGAACCTTGAGTTCGCAAGACTTTAAATTCTGATGTCGGCAAACTCTGTTTTTCCCCTAGAACTTGAAGTGGCAAATGACAAAGGTGTCTCTCATACCATCTCCTTCGAGTATGAATGGAAGCCTAGAGTCTGTCAGGTGTGCAAGCTCTACGGGCATAATGACTGTGAAACCAAGTTACCTGTATCGAAGAAAGTCTGGGTGCAGAAAGCAGTTCCGAAGAGTGTTGTTGAGGTGTCTGCAGAAATTTCTGATAAGGCAACGCTTAATAGGCCAGCTGATGGTCAGGCTGAAAGCAGCGTTAGACCAGTTACAGTCAGTGAAGATTTTTCAGGCAAGTCACCGACGATGAAATCTGTAGCTGAAGCAGGATATCCTGTCCCTGTTGAGTCACTTGAACATGATTCAGTCGAAGTCGATGATGAATTCCACATGCCGACTGATTCTTTTGAAGAGAACTTATCTTCTGATCCTGTGATTTCTGAGACAGATGGGTTTGGTCAGGAAGGTGTAGTTGATTTGCTGACCCCTCCACCTCAAGAAGGGATTAGTACAGAAGAGGAAGGTTTTGAGATTCAGAAGGGAAATAAGAAAAAAAGGGTAAAGGGAAAGGAAGGAAAGGCCTGATTAGTATAAAAGATACTAGACAGGTTGCTCAAGCTTCTTTGTCTAACAAGTTCGATATTTTGATCCTTAGTGGGGAGGAGAGGGCTACATCTCACACCAGTGAAGTACTGGTTACAAATGTTTCCTCATGAATTACTTCAATCTAAACATTCTCTCCTGGAATGTAAGAGGGCTCAATCTCAAAGCCTCTACAGTCAGGAGTAGAATTGAGGAGAGCAGGCCTCACATCATTCTGCTAAATGAAACTAAAGTTAGGAAGAGTAAGATGAGTAAGTTGATGAATAAAGTTTTTGCTGATTACAGTTGGGTTTCTAATCACTCTTCCCATGTTCTCGGGAGGGTGGTTGTTCTTTGGGAACCTAGTGTCTGTGATGTTAGGAAAATTTGTGAAAGTGATCAGTCTGTCCATGTGGAAATTCAATGTGAAGATAATTTGTTCTGTTTAATTGCAGTTTATGGTCATAATCCTGATTCGGATAGGGTTCTATTGTGGAACGAGATCGAGGCCATTCATTCTACCATGTCTTTGGCATGGGTCATCATGGGTGACTTTAACGCTGTTAGGAAGATTGATGAGAAGGTGGGTAGGGACCTCCAACAAGGAAGTCCATGGAGGATTTTAATAGTGTATGCTTGACTGTGGGCTTTTTTAACTCACCCTTAATGGGTCATCTTTCTCTTGGGATAATCATCAGATGGGTGGTTTCCATCTCACTTCCTTTCTTGATAGAATCCTTTACAATGAGAAGTTCATGGATCAGTTTCCTGAATGCAGAGGTGCTCTACACCCTAACACCATCAGTGATCATAAAATTCTTTCTCTTGATATTGGTGAGAGACGTAAAGTGGAAACTCCTTTTAGATTTATTAATGCTTGGAAAGAAAAGCATGGTTTTCTAGATACAATGAGTATCAGTTGGGCGAAGGATTTTCAAGGTTTTCCTATTTTCAGGGTCTATTCTAAATTTAGGAGGTTGCGGTTTGATCTTTCTAAATGGAACAAAGACTTTGTTGGTAATCTTCTTGATGATGCTAAGAGGAAGGAAGCTTTGGCTATTGAAGCATAGCTCAGGTTGGATTCTGAACCGTTAAATGTATCCCTTCAATCTAAAGTTTGTGAGAAGAGGAAAGAAGCTATGGAAGCTAGGATTCATGAGGAGTCTTTGCTTAGACAGAAATCTAGGGTAAGTTGGTTGAAGGAAGGGGATTCGAATTATAAGTTTTTTTACGCCTCCATCAAGGTTAGAAGGGACACCAACCATATCAAAGCTCTTCTTATCAATGATGTCCTGTGTTTGGACCCTATTATCATCACTGATCACACCATTAGTTATTACTCTGGAGTGTTTAACACTGGCCACAAAGTTGATTTGAGTATCCTCGATCAACTTGCTTTCCCTAAGTTAAGTGGTGTTAATAAGTTGTGTTTGGATAGAGTGTTCACTGTTCAGGAGATTGTTGAGATTGTCAAGTATCTTGATCCTGACAAATGTCCTGGACCTGACGGTTTTAATGGATGCTTCTTCAAAGCCAGTTGGAACATTATCTGTAATGATGTAGTATATGCTATCTTAAGCTTCTTTAACTCAGTAAGGATGCTTAGAGATGATAACCACACTTTCATCACTCTTATTCCCAAGAACAAAGATTCCAAAGATCTGAAAAATCTGCGCCCGATTTCATTATGTAACATATTCCTCAAAATCATTTCCAAGTTGATGGCCAATAGGATTCAATGTGTTCTCCCTTCTATTATCAGTTTGAATCAGTGTGCTTTTGTTTGAGATAGAAGCATTAAGGATGCAGTTCTTCTTGCTAATGAGCTCATTCACGATTTCAATAAGAATTTGGGGAAGCCTAGAATGTGTATTAACATTGATATTTTGAAAGCTTATGACTCAGTCAATTGGGAGTCTCTCTTTCATGTTCTGAAGCTCATGGAGTTCCCTCATTGTTGGATCATTTGGGTCAAGGAGTTGTTCCATACAATGTCCTATGAAATCCTCATCAATGGAGAGCCTTCTAACTCTTTCAAACCTAGCAATGGAGTTCGTCAAGGGGACCCCTTAGCCCCTTATTTATTTGTTCTTATCATGCAGGTGGTTACCCTTCTTCTTGATAAAGAGGAAGTTGATGGAAATCTTACCCCCTTGAGAGCTTCTGATAACTTGTCCATTTCCCATTTGATTTTTGTTGACAAACTTCTGATCTTTGTGGAAGCAAATGTCAATAGTGCTTTTGCTGTTAGGAGGGTTGTTGACAAGCTTTTTGCTTCTACTGGTCTTAAGATTAATATTGATAAGAGTTCTGTCTTTTATAGTCATGGAGTAGATAAAGAGAGAATTGGAAGCATTCTTGGCATTAGAGAGGGCCACTTGCCTCAAAAGTATCTTGGTGTACCTTTAATTATTGGGAAACTTACCAAAGATCTTTGTAGTCCTCTTGTGGATAGAGTCAAAAGAAGATTGGAAAGTTGGAAGGTGAGCCAACTTTCCATGGCTGGAAGGGTAGAACTGGTCAGGTCTACTCTCATTGCTATGTCTCAATATTGGGCTTCGATTTTCCCTCTTCCTTGTTCTGTGTGTGATGAAATTGACAAGTTGTGTCGTAATTTTGTTTGGGGAAAGTCTGAGGACAAGAATGTTGTTCACCTTGTCAGATGGGCTGATGTGGTCAGATCAAAAAATGATGGAGGTCTTGGTATTAAGAGTATTAGAGATATAGTGAAATCTTACGTGCTTTTGAATGATTGGAACCTTGCTAAGAAGAAGGACAACATCTGGATCAAGTGGATACATGAGAGATATTTAGTCAAACATACCTTTTGGTCTATTTCTATCAATGATTCTTTCTCTTGGATTTTTAGAAGAATTTTAGCTGAAAGGGATGTTCTGAAATCCTTTGTTTCTTTCAAGATTGGGGATGGCGCTGGTACTCTGGTTTGGAAGGATCCTTGGCTTCCTGGATCAAAATTCTTGGTGGAGGCTCTTGGTAGACAAAGTATTATCCAGCTAGGGATTGATTCCAATTCAAAAGTTAGCTGTTTGATTAGCAATGGTGAGTGGTACTTAGAGTATTCCAGACTTCACAGGAACCTTGCTGATCTTTTGGGTTCTTTACCCAGACCCAAAGGGGGATGTGATTCCTTACCGTTCAATGGTAATCCTGTGGTTAATTTCAGAGTGATTTGGTCATTGGTTGATGAGGTGTATAGAGATGTTTCTAAGCCTTTTTTTCAGTGGTTGTGGAAACATAGAGTTCCTAGCAGGTTGCATATCCATGGTTGGAAAGTTGGTTATCTTAGATTGCCCACATCTCTGTTTATGAAACGTTTTGGGATTTCTCTTGCTTCCAGATGTCCTCTATGCAAGAATGATGAAGAGGATACTGAGCATCTTCTTTTCTCTTGTTCTTTTGCTTGTGATGTTTGGCAGTTGGCCTGTGGTCAGTTCATGTTCACCATGTCGAGTGGTCTGGAAGACTTGAGTGGTTTGTAGGGCAAAGAGCTTATTCTAGTCTCGTTATCCATTCTGCATGGTCTTTGGAAAGAGAGAAATGACAGAGTCCACATAGGCAGGGAGAAAACTGTTGTTCATGTGTAGCAGACGATCCAGGCAGATATCAACGCTTTTCTCAACGTTCCTGTTGTATATGTTTTTCCTTTGTTTGTTTTTGTTCTATCAATTCTCTTTGTACAGATGACAGTTTGTCCTTGTCATCTTTAGTGGCCTATTTAGCCCTAAAGAACACACTCTTACATGTACTTTACAGGGAAAATTACAAAAAAAGTAATATATGAGCTAGGTTCACCCAAAGAAAAACATTAAGGTGAAATATGAATTGATAATTTTATGATCTTGGTAGCAATTTATGTGTCTAGATAAGACTGAGTTTGTAGGATTTGAGCAATGGTTAGTGAGTAAAATTCATTAAAATTACTATTGTGAACATTATGAGGTAGGATATGAGCTGGTGGAACTGTGAGTAAGGGTTTATAAACTAATGTTGAAACCTTGATAAGAAGGTTGTGACGTGATAAGAAATAGGCCTTGGTAGGCCTCGTGTGTTACATGTGATCTTTAGTGAGATCTTAGACTAGTACATATTGTTTTCTAGTGTTTATGTTAGAGTTTATATCATATTGCTTGTAAGAGCTTACTTTTGTCATACAAAAATTCATATGATTACAAGGATAACCTATGACTAAGAGATTACTAAGTTGAGAAAGCTAAGTAATAATGAAGAGCAATGTAATCCTTTTAGGTAGGAGACCTAGACACTGTGATTATTTCACGATGTCTTTACCAGGATGGAAAAATGGGTCTGTCACACAAAATGAAGTCCATGTGGATAAGGCTGAGAGTAAATTAGACCCTAATGGATAATCTATGAAGAGTTAGGAGAAATTGCATAGAGGTGGAAGCAAGACCCCAACTCTCTTGTTGAGTCATGATATGAGTACTAGGGAACAATACCCCAATCTAGGTTATGTGACATGATGACAATAATTGTGACATGAAATGAGATGTGTGATGTGATGCCAATATGATATCTTGCATTGAGCCACATCCTTATACTAAGGTGGGAATGAAAGGTAGAGACGCTATAGACTTCTACCTAACTAGAGGGGGATGTAGGCTTTGTTGTTTGTCTTAGGGTGTCCGGATAAACCCTAAGACATGAACAGTGAGTCATGCATGTGAACTTACTGTGATGATGTCTACTTGGATAGGTATAAGTCAAGTAGATTAAGGACTTGAACTAAAAGTGGACAAGACAATTGTATTGTTTTATATGTTATCATTGTGTAGAGCATTATGATGGTTATTTGGTGTTTAAAGATTTTCTAAATTATAACTTTGCACCTTGTTCTCTAAGAACATATTTTTATTAATGCTATATTATTCTTGTTATTAGCTATCTTTCAATGTGTTGATACATTTTTTCTTTGGAAATTGAGTAAATATGTTGTACATGTTTCTTATGTTGATTTAAATGATACATGATACTTGGATAAATGCTTAAATTTTTGATATATATCCAAAGATAAGATAGAGGAGAAATTTTATATGATCCCTCTATGTAATTACTTGACATCAGCTAATCAACCAAGAACACATATTTAGAATTGGAAATGAAGGAGTATTCTTTATCTTAATCTATGGGCTGAACATCAATGTAGGTGATGCCTAGGTGTTGTTTGTGTCTAGTGTTGACCTAAGTGTTACACATTGTCCATATTTTGATAATGACTTAACCATTCCATTCATTAGTATCTAATATGCTTGTTTGATATTGATTTTAGGCATTAGGTACTAGAAAAGGATCAAATATATCAATCCCTAGCTTGTTCTAGTTCAAGTCAAAAGAAATGCAAATACACTTTTGTGGAAAACACTCCAAATAACCTTAGATGATTTTTGTAATCATTTGTATTGATGATATGACTTATAACTAAGATGAGAAAAATAAAGAACCCTTAATTTGAATGTTTGATCACTCAAAAAGAATTTTCCAACATTCGTTACTGACTACTAATCAGTAGAGATATAAACTCGACCGATCCTTTGATGGATTTTAAGAATTATTTGGTTTGGTCGAGTTGCCGCTCACAGAAGTTGACCAATTCCTACACTCAGCAAAAATGATTTCAAGCGATAGGTTGAGTTACACTCAGGATAAACTCGAATGATGCTTTGAATTAGCTTTATCACATAGTACAATTAGTTGAGTTACCTTTATGAAAACTCGACCGAGTGAGCTGTATGGAAAACATAGAAAAAGTGATTCTAACCATTGGAGTGTTGCAAAACTCAAAATAATATTAGTTGTAACACCCCAAACGGCTAGCAAATGTTTCTAAGTGTTCCTACCCTCTAGTGAACACCCTCAGCTATAAATAGGACCTCTTGGAGTTCATTCTAAGGTTGCTCCTTCATTCTATTCAAGCTCCTTCCTATAGTTGAGTGCATCTAGTCCACTTGAGCCCCTTTGACTCTCTTGATTACACATCAATTCATCATTATGAGTCAGATAGGATCTGTGTGAGAGAGCTACTTTATTATATACTTGTAAAGTTCTCAAAGCTTCTCTTTCCCCAACCCCTTTCTTTAAGATTGAGTTGATAAAAGCTTCTCCAAGTGAAGGAGATGATGCAAGCTTCTTCAAGCTATAGAAGAAGGTGCAAAAGCTTCTTCGAGTGAAGGAGGATGACATGGATGAAGATCCATGAGTGGAGTGGGTAAATCCTTCAAGGCGGAAGACTCGTTGCAAAGAGGGGATCTCCTTCACAAAGGTGTCCAACTGGTTGCAAGAGTGGGTAAGATCTTGGTGAGATAGAATACTCTAGTTTCGGATAGGTAAGACCTTGGTTGTAAGGTTATTGGCTCCCTTGACCGCCAAGTGAATCTGGGTATCCTTGTCTCAGAAAAGCGAGGTCAATTTTATGTTTTATAATGGAATATAAGTATACACAGGTTGCAAAATCCTAGGGCTTGACCTCTCTAGGTAGTGGACTGACTCTCTCCTAGTTTGGAGAGTGGAACCAATCTAAATAGCTTGTTCAACTACTCATTTCAATCTCCTTCATCCATTCTATGCATGTTTACATTGCCATCAAATTCATTATTTGCAATCATGTCTAGTTGAAGTAACTTGAAGGTCTAACAAATATCTACAAGTGTTTTTAGCTCTATTCACCTCCTCTCTAGAGCGCTTTGATCCAACAAGTGGTATTAGAGCCTTGGTTTTCTCTGACACATCTCCCATGAGACGAGAAGATGGATGACTTATTTGGGTCCCTCAACCTAGAGGGAGGTTTCTTCATGAGACTCCCAGTTTTTGACGAAAAAATTTCCTCAATTGGAAATGGCGGATGCAATTCTACCTTCAAGGGATGAAGTACAACATGTGGAAGGTGATGCTCCTTCCAGACAAGGAGCCAGTGGGTGATGTAGTTACTTGGGATGAAGATACACTCAAGAAGGCACAACTACATGCCAAGGCAATAAGCATCACATATGCTGCCCTCACTCCCTCCGAGTTCAACCAGATATCATCTTGGGACATAGCCCATGAGAGTTGGAACAAGTTGTGCATCACCTAAGAAGGCACACAACAATTCAAAGAGTCAAAGATCTACATGCTCAATGGACTACTTGAAAACTTCAAGATGGGCAAGAAGGAAAGAGTGGCCGAGATGTATACAAGGCTCAACACTATCATCAATAGGCTTGCTGCCTTGGGCCACACCTTGGATAGCAGAACTATCACCTCCAAGATTTAAGGTCTCTTCCCAAGAGATGGGAACCCAAGGTGACCTCAATTGAAGAAGTTAGAAGTCTTGGTGACTTAGCCACAAAAGATCTCATTGGAAACCTTCAAGCTCATGATCCAAGACTTGAAAAGCAAGAAGAAGACGACAAGCAATAGGAGAAGGAATCAAAGAAGATCAAAGACAATGCCTTTAAATATCAAGTGGAGACAATGACTATCCAACAACAACTTGTTTGCCAGTCCTCTCCTACCTCCTCAAGTGAATATGATGGCCCTAGTGATCAAGAAGCAAACTACTCCAAGGGAAAGTCTTCCTCATCCTCTACTCCAAGATGCTAAAAAGGAGCACTACAAGAATGATAGCCCCAAGACAAAAAAGGCCTACCACAAGGGCAGCCGCAAGAAGAAGGATGACTACAAGAAGGAAGACAAGTATAAAAGGAAGGATAAGAAGGACAAGGAGCAAGGATGAAGCTCATGTGGTTTGGGAGGAATCCCCCTCTAGTGGTTCAAGCTCCAAAAAAGGAGAATACCACCTTGCACTCATGGCCTCTACAAATGAAGATATTGGTGAATAAGTGAGGTAAGCTTGCGTGAGTTATATAAGGAAACTCTTATTGATATGCTTAATGCTACCCGCTCTTCTTATTTAGAATGCAAGTCTAAAAAGAAGAGGTTGGTTAAGATCATAGATGATTTGTATGCTAAAATTGATATTCTTGATCAAAGTGAGAAGCTGCATATTGATATCATGGATTCCTTACAAGGGTAGTTTCTTGATCTTGAGCTCCAATGCAATGGAGTTGAAGAAGAGATTAGGATCTACCTTAAGAACATCAATAGTCTTAAGAAAGAAAACCAAGCCCTAGTAGATAAGTTTGCTTTACTTGAAATATTAAATGATGATCTTAAGATTGCTAGTGATGCTACTAAGAATCAAAATAGAATTTATCTTGATGAGCTTGTTATGCTTAGAACTAAAAATTCTAGATTACTTGCTCAAGTTAACTATCTTTCTTCTATACCTTTATTGCCTAGTCATGAAGTTGCTAGTCTACTTTAGAAAAATATTCTTATCTTACTAAAGCCCTATGTTTGGAGGATGAATTACTTCATGCACAAGATGATCTTGCTAGCTTATCTTTTACTATCATTACCCAGAGTGATGATAATAAAAAACTAAGCTTCCTTGCAGAAATTCCTCAATGGGAAAAAATATCCCTCAATGAAGTTCTAGTTCACTCTACCAAACAAGTTGGTACTAGTAGTTTGGGATATGTAGGGGGAGCTTCAAAGAGCAAGAGCAAGGGCAAGGGTAAGAAAAAGAGTAAGGGACTCCTATATTCCATGGAGAGTCTTCTGCCTCTAAGAACCCTATGGTTTATGTACATTACAAGAGTGATGACCATTACTCTACTTATTCTCTCCTTATAGAGAGGAGGGGACCAACCCAAAGATGACATGGGTCCCTAAGATAACACCAGATCCCAAGGTTTAAATTGGGCACCAAAATCTTCCTTTCTTGTAGTTAAAAGGAAAATAGATTTTTGATAGTGGTTTCTCAAAGCATATGATAGGTCCAATCAGCCACTTTGACTAATTCACAAAGAATAAAGGAGGATCAATGACTTTTGGTGACGAAAAAAAGGGTAAGGTAATAGGTGAGGGTGATGTAGGTGATTCAATATGTATCAAGAATGTTCTTCTTGTAGATAGACTACATCACAATTTAATAAGTGTTAGTCAACTTTGTGACAATGGTTATCTTGTTCTTTTTACCTCACTTGCATGCATGCTTCTATATTACCTCTCCTACTATGTTATATATAAGGGAACTAGAAACGGTAATTTCTATATTATTATGCTTGACTCTATTAATCCTATTGTTGGTAGATGTCTTGTTGCCAATTCAAATGATATTTCTTCCTGGCACTGTAGGCTTGGTCATGTAAGTATGCATCAATTGAATAAGTTAAGCAATGGTAAAGGGACTTCCTAAATTCAATCTTGTAAAGTATGAGGAATGTCAACCTTGTACCCAAGGAAAGCAAACCAAGCCCTCCTTCAAATCCAAAGGAGTCCTTAGCTCCAAAAGAGTTCTTGAGCTTCTTCACTTTGATCAATTTGGACCAATGTGTACACAATCGCTTCATGGTAGCAAGTATTGTCTTGTGATTATTAATGATTTTTCTTGATATACTTGGACTTTTCTTTCTTGTTTCAAAAAGCAATATTATTGATGTTTGCTCAAATTTTTGCAAACAAGTTACAAATGAAGCTTCTTGCTGCATCGTCTCTATCTATAGTGATCATGGGGGATAATTTGAAAATGACTTATTTGAACGGTTTTCTAAGGAATCCGAGTATGCGCATAATTTTTCTTCACCTTGAACACCTCAACAAAATGGGGTTGAAGAGAGAAAGAATATGTTACATCCTTGAAATTTGTAGATTTCAACCCTAAATGAAATTAGGGAACATATAACAATGAAGAGTTTTGAGGGATCTTGGTTGATGATTCCAAACCCTAGACTCATAATAATTGTTCAATTTAAGTTGATAATGTACTTGTGAACATATGTGTTCATATGAGGTGAATATAAGATGCAATAGTTACCAAAGCCTCAAGTTTCATAATTAGGAATGTGACTAAGATCATGAAACCTTTGGAAGGCCCAAGATGTGGTTCATGGGCCTTAGGGTCACTTTTTATAATCAAAGTTTACATATGGGTCCCTGAGGTGTGTTTTGGATATTGAGGAGATTCATGATCATAATAGATATCCAAGATATTTTTGGTTGATAGATGATCAAGATATAAGATAATGGTAGAATTTCTAGAATGATCCAAGTTATTAGGTGGCTTGGATAATTAATTGAAGAATTATCCACCTTTTGGTTAAGGACTCTGTTTTAGATAATTAAAGAAGGAATTGATCTCCCATCTTACAATAGGAAATAGATAATAGAAGCGTGTGGTTGATCCTAGAGTTTGAAGGTGATTGGAGGTCCTATGGATGGTTGGCAATTATCTTCACAGTATGGGTTTCATATAAAGAAAATAATGGAGAATATATGAGTCAACTTTTCCTTCCTGACCATAGGATCTCTCCCTTGCTTTCCTTTTGCTAATAGCCAGTAGGGGGTTCCCCTAGACGTATATACAAATAGTAATAATCAGAGCCTTCCATGTTATCACGTCAGGGGCCTCCAACCTCTACTGCCACAAGGAGTCCTGAAGGGTCAAGACTACAGGAAAGGTTATATAAGGGTGTGGATACCAACCCTCTCAGGAAACCTCTCCCTCCCCTTCGTCTTAATAAAAAACTTCCTCGATCATCAATCCAGTAGATCCTGTAGATGGGTACCCCCTTGTGCTGCCGCCTCCGGGCACACTGGCTGGAGACGAAACCATAATGGAGGAGAAGGTCTCAAGGTTGACCTTACCTTGTGGATGAAGGAGCTTCTTCTTCTGCTGACCTATTTTCCATCCATGAAGCGAGAGAAAGGGAGATCGAACAGAATCAGATGCCCTATCGGTGCTGGTGAGGCAGAGGCACTACTGCAACTCTATCACCTCGTCCTCACTGACCTGAGCACCCTCGGTGCAACCTAGTTCAAGGGTAAGACCGAAGAACCCCTACCGGAGGTGCTCGACCCCTTTCCAGGCCTCGGGTGGATGGAAGAAGCCAGACCAGTTGGAGGTTGTAGTCTCCGTTGATTTGAACTGACCCAGTCGCAAGGTTAGGGATGGTGACTTGGATGTTTTGATTGCCATGGCGGCAGGTAGTGTAGGTGGAGGATCCAGTGGTACGTGGAGGAAGAAAGGGTAGCACCACATTGGTGCCTCCAGTTGCATCACGTGTGGAGTCCAACATCGTAGACGTGTGTAGGGTGGAAGATCTTCCCATCGCGAGGTAGAAGGAGAAACACAGTGAAATGACCAGACGTGTCACACCCTGATCTCACACTAACCACTAATCATGAGATTAGGGCGCGACGGAGGGATTATCACATAAACAAATTACTGAGAACTTTTTATTTTTAAAACCTCGTAATGATATCCGGATTATTGCTGTAAACTAAAACATAATAAACTATTGCAGAAGCATTTCAATTAAACTGGCTAGAGTAAGCAAACAGAGTTTACAACATGTATTCATTTTTTTAACATAAAGTAAACATAACAGTTAATTTACATCTTTATACACATTCCACATACACTCTCTCTCTCACCCACGCCATGTCCCAAGGATCGAGGGGAAAGGACTAAGAGACCTCTAACTAGACTAACTACAAACCTTTTAATAACTAGGCGTTAGGATGAAACGATCCTTCTGATTCCTGCTGTTGGCGATAACCTGAAAATGTTTTGAGTAGAGGTATGAGCCTACTCGCTCAGTGAATAGCCTCTCATTTAGCTATCACTAAACAACTCATCAGATTTATAAAATTTAAATAACATGAATACAGTACAAACAGGGCAGTTCTAATGACATAGCAGATTACAGAATATAGTCTCATTTCTATGCAACAACAGGTAATTTAAACCAATAAACATATATAATGAATTGGCACAAAAGTTCGGATATATTAATTTACTGTGATCCTATATGATTACATAATTATTTTATTATGTCCCAAACATATGCAGCGCACTCTACATATGAAGATCTGTAGCGAACTACGATCCCACCGTACAAGACTTAGCGACACACCCGGGAAATGCTAAGTCTGACTGTCCGTCCTGGTCTGCATAGGACTCTCGGGCGCACAAGGGCCTGTCTGCACTAACTCCGAGTGCTCTGGACTCCTCCCACCCTGTAGTGCACAGTCGGAGGGTCTGGGTTACCACCGTGACACAAGCACGGATTAATGTTGAATAACCCCCATTTTTCTCCAGTGCCACCGTGACACACACACGTGTTGTTGTTGGACACTGTCTGTCTGCCCTCGTGCCACCGTGACACACACACGGATTATTGTTGAACATGAGCCCGACCATCTAGGCACAAGGCTAGATCGATCGTTTCACCCCAAAGGTACAGACCGCGCAATGGGGTTCTACGGTGTTGGGGCACCTAAGTCTATTAACTGATTTAACATATAACCATTTAAAGAGGAATATCACATTTACTGATTTCATATCAGATCACAATACACTGTCATTTTAAAACTGTCTGAGCAATATATTTCAAATCATTGTAATTTCTGAGAAATTCTCATACCATGCATTCAGGAAAATTAGAAATGTATAAATAACCCAACTTATTTCAATTTGGCACATACATAGAGAATTTACGCAATTGAACATCTTATTGCACAAATTAAAGAAATTTACTTCACATATGAGAACCATACTCAACATTTGTCAATTCTCTAAAATTCTCGAAAAAAACGTGCACATTAACCCTAATCCTGGTTTGTGCATCACTTAACTCAATTAAGAGTTAATTACCTATCACAACACAATTTAATAACAATACTTGAGAATTTCTGGTAATAATTCAGAGAAATGTGCCATTTCATGTAAATATCAATTTACACATATTAACGTCAAAAGATATATGCAATTAAGGTTTTCATGCATATTTTATTTATTCATATCAACTTTGAAATCGTACATCTGATAATTTATCAGAAATCTTCATTGTCTGGGTTCATACCCAAATCATACCATTTTCAGACATGAATTTCTAATTTCAACATTCAAACAAGCAATTTAGGTTCCAATGAACCATATAAATCTACCGATTCAATCCACACTGATCAATTGCTAAATTTAATCATATAACAGCGTCTAGAAGCAATTTATGAAATAAAAAGACGGGCGACGCCAAACGCCACCCTACGCCTGATAACGCCTGTTATCAGCGTAATTCGCGCACAAAATAAAAAATATTCAAACGCCTGAGTTTATTAATGATAAATAAATGAAATTCTACTCACAGCGATTTGGTCTGTCCGGATTTGTCCGGAGATGCATCCAGAGTCTGTTTCTGGGTGATTTCTAGGTTGTCTTCAACCTTTGAAAAAGTCCTGTTCACGATCGAGAAATCCAACAGAATGGCTACTTCACATATTGGTTGAAAACAAGCTCAATTAACGGCTGAATCTTGGCTATGGCTGCGATTTTGAGCATAGAATGATGGGTCGAGCTTGAGGACACCTTCCCCTATTGCTGGGCGCCCCAAGGTGGCCTTCTAGCTGCTGCTCCAAGCAGCTATTGCTGCTGCAACGTAGGGGCGCCGCCCTTCTATTCAAGGTGTAGGTGGCGGAATAGATGCGAAAATGCTTCGTTTTCTTGCCTTGGGCTCTTGGTCGGAGTCGAGGGCATCTTTTGGTGGTGCTGGTCGCGCCCAACTTCTCTTGGCCGGCATCGCTACAGCAGCAGGTGCTGCTTCTGGCCGCCGTCGCGGTTCTTTAGGTTGGGCGATGCTTGGTTGGCCGTGGTTAGGGCAAGGGATAGAGGGGAAAAGGAAGAGGGAAGGTAGAGAAATGGAGGGCGGAGGTCATCCCTGATCAAAATCGCCCTAGGTCACCCCTTGCTGCTACTGAGATCGGGAGGATGTCGGTGCCTGTTCAAGCGGCCGTTTGCGTGAAGAAGATAAGGGTATAGGAAAAGAAAGGGAAAATAAATAGCCACAAATTTGGGAAAATTGCATATTAGGTCCAATGAAAACAAAAGTGTTATAACTTTCTCCTCGAGAGTCCAAATCGACTGATTCTTTTTGCAATGTTTCAAGCGTGAGATTCTCTACAACCTTAGAGTAATAAATTATGCAATTTAACATGTCACAACTAGTCAAAGCACTAATTGCAACAGTAAGTACTTAATCCAACTTAATTAACCTAACGATCATCATTGCCATTAACATTAATTACCTCAGATGTTTCAATCTCACTATTGATTCACATAATAACTTATTTTGATTAACCATGATGTTTAATATGATACTCAACACTAATCAAGGTGTTTCACACTAATCAAGGTATTTACTGGTTAACCTCAATGTGGGTCATAACAATCTCCCTCCCTTATAAGAATTTCGTCCCGAAATTCCTAAAAGAGAAAAAGAAACTTGTTACGCATATCTGACTCAAGCTCCCACGTAGCTTCCTCTGGGTTATGGTTTCTCTACAAAACTTTCACTAACGGTATCTCGTGATTCTTAAGTTTCTTGATCCTCTGATCAACTATCTGTACTGGTCCTTCAACATAGGACACGTCAAGTTTGAGCTGGACATGTTCTGAGTTCACTATCTCCTCTGTACCAAAGTAACACTTCTTCAACATCGATACATGAAACACGTCATGTAGATTTGACAACTCAGATGGAAATTCTAACCTATAGACTACAGGTCTAATCCTCTCAATAATAGGATATAGGCCCATACACCTAGGAGTCAGTTTGCTTTTCTTGGCAAACCTCAACATTCCTTTCCATGGTGAAACTTTCGGATACACTTCATCATCAACCTGAATCTCAAGTGGTCAACGCCTCTTCTCGGCATGACTCTTATGTCTATCCTGAACAACTATCAACTGCTCTCAGCATGTCCTCAAAAGTCTGAATGGTCCTCTCTGACTGACCATCCGTCTGTGGGTGAAAAGTTGTACTGAACCTCAACTTTGTGCCCAAAGCTCAATGCAACTGATTCCAAAACCTGGATGTGAACTTAGAATCCTTATCTGATATAATTGAAACCAGGACACCATGTAACCTATCTATCTCATCCACATATATCTTAGTCAACTTCGGGACATCAAAGGTTGACTTAATATGAAGAAAGTGAGCAGACTAAATTAGTCTATCCACAATCATTCATATCGAGTCATAACCTATGGGTGTCCTGGGTAACCCTACCACAAAAATCCATTGTGATATGTTCCCATTTCCATTCAGGCATAGAAAAAGATTACAAGGTAGTTGTAGGTTTCTGGTGTTCAGCCTTAACCTGCTGACACACACTGCACCTAGCCACATACTCAGCTACATCCTTCTGCATACCTGACCACCAGTACAATTCCTTGAGATTCATGTACATCTTAGCGTTACCTGCATGCATAGCATACATCAATACATGTGCTTCCTCAAGAATCTGTTCTTTCAAGTCACTGTCTCGAGATACACACAACCTATCATGCTAATACAACACACCATCATCTGAAAGCCTAAACTCTAGTCTCTTTCCCCTGTCATGTCATACATGATCTGTTGTAACTCACTGTCACTCTGCTGAAGTTCCTTGATTCAATCATAAAAGATAGGCTTGACTTGCATCTGTGCAATCAAACCACTCTACTTTGTCACCTCTAAGTCTAAGTTTAACTTTCACATTTATACTAGCATGTCTCTCTCGAAACATGCAATAGAGAATGCATCAGCTATAAAACTAGACTTCATGCTTAGGGCATCAGCTACCACATTCTCCTTCCTAGGGTGACAGTCTATCGTCACATCATAAAGATAGTGACGCTATGTCATAAGAGCATGAACTATAATAGATATCTCCAAAACATGTATCAGGTAATACTCCTCATTCTATGCTACTTACTTCATGTTATTACCATAAGAATTTATTTCAAAATACACTTCAGTTATGTTATATTTCTCCTTTTGTTTCAAACACACTTGTTACCTTTCAAATTTGTATCTTATTCTTTTCTCTGAATCATTTTCATATTGTGTATCTACCCTCCAGATTAGCTAACTTTAAACCCTGGATTTTATTAGTGCTAGGTTACCTTTCATAGTGCAAATCGTATGATCTTGTTTTATAAAGATACTAGTATTCAAGGTCAAATCACTAGTGACATCCCTTGAACTACTACAACTCTAAACATTCTAGGGTTTGGTCCTTATTAGTAACATAGCATTATTGTGATGTAATTTCACTCCCTTAGTTTGAAATCAAACTTTAGATCTCATAAGTTCATCCATCTACTTGTAATGAATACAACAGATATGAATAATCATCAATGAACTATAGATATATAACAGAAATGTAACATCAGCCAAGTTCTCTAGCATAACTTATTAACACAAATGCTACAAATAAACATGATACTTGTTACCCAAGCATCACACATGGCTCACAGGGCCATTCATATCTTGTCACCTCTCACTAGGCAACAACTTATTCACATGGCTCACAAGGCCATTCGCATCTTGTCACCTCTCACTAGGCAACAACTTATTCACATGGCTCATAAAATCTGTACACTATTACTTTTGTTAAGCAACAACAACATCAACACACAAAAAGCCAATCAACATTTATTATATAAATGGCACAACCCAAACTTGGCTATATTCATCATCTCATCATACCTGCATGGTTATTAGGCATGATAACAGTCATACAAGATATTCATCACATCATGTGATACAATAGTAATACCATCATTCCTTTCTCTTACTTAGACATTTAGATAATTTACATTCTCAATTTACCTTGCTAGGGTTTCATCATCATATTGTGTGCCATTATTTTATTCAATTAGACGTCTCTACCATTGTAGTTATGCAACATATATGATGCATTCATTTTCTAAATTATGCTCTTTATTTTTGAAACTAATTTGTTAGTCTTTAGAAACTCAGAATCCCAAGGTAGTATGTATGAATGCACTAAACTTTATAATAAGGATATGCATTCCATACTCTCAATTATGTCATGTAATTCTCGTTCCTTAATCAAAATCATCATTTCTAACATTTCCTTTAATCCAACTAAGTTTCTTGTCTTGGTCTCATGATTTTCATAAGACTCTTTATTTCTATGTACTTATTGTATGCTCAACTATTTTCTATTTACTTTGAAGTACATAAAAGCATTTTACTCCATTCCATGATCCAACCCAAAATTGATTCCTACTATCTTAGCCATTACATACTTTTCTCATATCCTTTCCATGTTCTCATATTTAGGGTTCATATAATACTAATCATTGAATTTAATATGAACCTGATATCATTTTCTTTTATTTCCAATTAAGGATTGCACATATGAGGTTCCAACATTGGCCTCTGATATCATTTCCAACAAATTCTTAGCTGTTCTAATCTTTCTCTTACATCTCAACGTCTTATCGTATGTACATTCTTACTATGATTCAGGTCTAAATCATCCAGAGTCTACTCTAATTATACTGTTAATAGGAGTCATTAGATCCCAGTAACGCATCCTGCCAGCCGGACCAGGCCGAACCTGTAGTCCTGAAGCCAAGAGCTACTCAGGATCAACCAACTCCTATTGATCTCAAACATGTGGAAAGAACATCCACCTAGGGCAGACTCATTTAACATAATTTCTGGTGTACTTAATACAAAGAATATAAACAATAACTAAATCACTTCATGACACACAACAATATAAAAGAATCATATTTATTCTATAAACTGAAAATCTAAATCCATACATATAAGAGCATTTCTAATGATTTCCAATCAAATAAGCAATATAAAGCAAGAGTTGCATCGCATCCTATGTTTAATCTCTTACTCCTGCATAAATTTCCAGTTTCTTAACCCTAAGATTTCTAGGGTTTCTCTCTAGCCTATCCTTCCTCTGCAGACCTGGCCAGGGCATCCAGAGAAGAATGGACAGAGTAGCTTGATACTGGTCAATCTAAGTATTCAGACACCTGGCCAGGGTATCTAAACACTCAGACCTTCCAGAGCTAAAGACACGTCACTTTTTATGTACCTCACTTATAACTTTTATCTTTTGATCCTAATGATCTCTGATGACTCAGCTTAACTCTCAACTTGATTCTCGTGACCACATCATCTTCCTACCATCTGCAATAATATAACAGAACACTTCCTGTTATAAAAGTGCAATTAGAAGGAAGACACCTAAGTCCTAATCCTATTGGTCTCTTATCGTCCCCTGACCTTGACTTAGAGTATTCATATACTCAACCTATGCTCTGATACCAAGATGTCACACCCCGATCTCACACTAACCACTAATCATGAGATTAGGGCGCGACGGAGGGATTATCACATAAACAAATTACTGAGAACTTTTTATTTTTAAAACCTCGTAATGATATCCGGATTATTGCTGTAAACTAAAACATAATAAACTATTGCAGAAGCATTTCAATTAAACTGGCTAGAGTAAGCAAACAGAGTTTACAACATGTATTCATTTTTTTAACATAAAGTAAACATAACAGTTAATTTACATCTTTATACACATTCCACATACACACTCTCTCTCACCCACGCCATGTCCCAATGATCGAGGGGAAAGGACTAGAGACCTCTAACTAGACTAACTACAAACCTTTTAATAACTAGGCGTTAGGATGAAACAATCCTTCTGATTCCTGCTGTTGGCGATAACCTGAAAATGTTTTGAGTAGAGGTATGAGCCTACTCGCTCAGTGAATAGCCTTTCATTTAGCTATCACTAAACAACTCATCAGATTTATAAAATTTAAATAAAATGAATACAGTACAAACAGGGTAGTTCTAATGACATAGCAGATTACAGAATATAGTCTCATTTCTATGCAACAACAGGTAATTTAAACCAATAAACAGATATAATGAATTGGCACAAAAGTTCGGATATATTAATTTACCGTGATCCTATATGATTACATAATTATTTTATTATGTCCCAAACATATGCAGTGCACTCTACATATGAAGATCTGTAGCGAACTACGATCCCACCGTACAAGACTTAGCGACACACCCGGGAAATGCTAAGTCTGACTGTCCGTCTTGGTCTGCACAGGACTCTCGGGCGCACAAGGGCCCCAGGCGCACAAGGGCCTGTCTGCACTAACTCCGAGTGCTCTGGACTCCTCCCACCATGTAGTGCACAGTCGGAGGGTCTGGGTTACCACTGTGACACAAGCACGGATTAATGTTGAATAACCCCCATTTTTTTCCAGTGCCACCGTGACACAAGCACGTGTTGTTGTTGGACACTGTCTGTCTGCCCTCGTGCCACCGTGACACACGCACGGATTATTGTTGAACACGAGCCCGACCATCTAGGCACAAGGCTAGATCGATCGTTTCACCCCAAAGGTACAGACCGCGCAATGGGGTTCTACGGTGTTGGGGCACCTAAGTCTATTAACTGATTTAACATATAACCATTTAAACAGGAATATCACATTTACTGATTTCATATCAGATCACAATACACTGTCATTTTAAAACTGTCTGAGCAATATATTTCAAATCATTGTAATTTCTGAGAAATTCTCATACGATGCATTCAGGAAAATTAGAAATGTATAAATAACCCAACTTATTTCAATTTGGCACATACATAGCGAATTTACGCAATTGAACATCTTATTGCACAAATTAAAGAAATTTACTTCACATATGAGAACCATACTCAACATTTGTCAATTCTCTAAAATTCTCGAAAAAAACGTGCACATTAACCCTAATCCTGGTTTGTGCATCACTTAACTCAATTAAGAGTTAATTACCTATCACAACACAATTTAATAACAATACTTGAGAATTTCTGGTAATAATTCAGAGAAATGTGCCATTTCATGTAAATATCAATTTACACATATTAACGTCAAAAAATATATGCAATTAAGGTTTTCATGCATATTTTATTTATTCATATCAACTTTGAAATCGTACATCTGATAATTTATCAGAAATCTTCATTGTCTGGGTTCATACCCAAATCATACCATTTTCAGACATGAATTTCTAATTTCAACATTCAAACAAGCAATTTAGGTTCCAATGAACCATATAAATCTACCGATTCAATCCACACTGATCAATTGCTAAATTTAATCATATAACAGCGTCTAGAAGCAATTTATGAAATAAAAAGACGGGCGACGCCAAACGCCACCCTACGCCTGATAACGCCTGTTATCAGCGTAATTCGCGCACAAAACAGAAAATATTCAAACGCCTGAGTTTATTAATGATAAATAAATGAAATTCTACTCACAGCGATTTGGTCTGTCCGGATTCGTCCGGAGATGCATCCATAGTCTGTTTCCGGGTGATTTCTAGGTTGTCTTCAACCTTTGAAAAAGTCCTGTTCATGATCGAGAAATCCAACAGAATGGCTACTTCACATATTGGTTGAAAACAAGCTCAATTAACGGCTGAATCTTGGCTATGGCTGCGATTTTGAGCATAGAATGATGGGTCGAGCTTGAGGACACCTTCCCCTATTGCTGGGCGCCCCAAGGTGGCCTTCTAGCTGCTGCTCCGAGCAGCTATTGCTGCTGCAACGCAGGGGCGCCGCCCTTCTATTCAAGGTGTAGGTGGCGGAATAGATGCGAAAATGCTTCGTTTTCTTGCCTTGGGCTCTTGGTCGGAGTCGAGGGCATCTTTTGGTGGTGCTGGTCGCGCCCAGCTTCTCTTGGCCGGCATCGCTGCAGCAGCAGGTGCTGCTTCTGGCCGCCGTCGCGGTTCTGTAGGTTGGGCGATGCTTGGTTGGCCGTGGTTAGGGCAAGGGATAGAGGGGAAAAGGAAGAGGGAAGGTAGAGAAATGGAGGGCGGAGGTCATCCCTGATCAAAATCGCCCTAGGTCACCCCTTACTGCTACTGAGATCGGGAGGATGTCAGTGCCTGTTCAAGCGGCCGTTTGCGTGAAGAAGATAAGGGTATAGGAAAAGAAAGGGAAAATAAATAGCCACGAATTTGGGAAAATTGCATATTAGGTCCAATGAAAACAAAAGTGTTATAACTTTCTCCTCGAGAGTCCAAATCGACTGATTCTTTTTGCAATGTTTCAAGTGTGAGATTCTCTACAACCTTAGAGCAATAAATTATGCAATTTAACATGTCACAACTAGTCAAAGCACTAATTGCAACAGTAAGTACTTAATCCAACTTAATTAACCTAACGATCATCATTGCCATTAACATTAATTACCTCAGATGTTTCAATCTCACTATTGATTCACATATTAACTTATTTTGATTAACCATGATGCTTAATATGATACTCAACACTAATCAAGGTGTTTCACACTAATCAAGGTATTTACTGGTTAACCTCAATGTGGGTCATAACAAGACAGCCCCTGGAGTCATACATCATTAGTAAGGGCAAAGAGGTAATCTAACTTTTACTTATGATCTGGGAGAGAATTAAAAAGGAAATACTAAAAGCTAATGTGGCGTTGTCTGATTGGCCGAAATATCTTTAATTTGCAAAATCATAGAAATTACTAGGATGCTCGGATGAAGACATCTAATATATGAAAATTGCTTAGAAAAATGAGAGAAATCCAAAGAAAATATAATCAGAGTCTGATTGATATTCCTATTCCAAAAGTATATGCAATACATGTGATAATGTGATTAGTATAAAGAGAAACCTAGATTCCTTTAAACTGATGATTAATTGAGTAGATTTGGTTACATTGAGGTAATACCTGATCTTGTTATGTATAATGAAGAAGTCCTTGATATGGATGAATAATTGATGATTCTAGATTAATAATCTTATTCCTACTGATTTAGGGTTTCAAAATTAATGTGAATACCGTGTTATGATATCAATGCTAGTAATATGATCTAGGTATCATGAATAGTCTAATATGCTTAAGCTGATGATAAGGGTTTTACCTAATATGCATAACTAAATTTGTAATCTTAGAAACCATGATATGTTGGAGTTAGGGTTTGTAACCCTAATCCCTAGTCCAAACATGACATAATTCTAAACCCTAGTTTAGGAGTGGATATAGATCTGATTAATGTAATGCGAATACATGGTGACACATATGTAGTATGTATATTTCAGATTGAATACTTTGTTGCTTGGAAGTTTGGATACACCCTTAAAGTATATGAGATTTCTATGTGGTTTATGCAATGGCATAAGGTATGTGGTTACACTTATGAATGCATGTATCGAATTCTGAGTTTTCTAAGGTTTCTTGATGAGATTGAACGAAAGATAATCTACTTGCTTGTTTATTTACTTCTTGCAAATTATAAAGTTTTTGAGTATCATGTAAGGTAAATAACAATATTATGAACCCTGGGTTATACTAATCTTAAGGGAAATGCACACGAGCCACGGAGGGATAGTGATTACACCTGAGGTAGTAGACCAGACATGGGTTAGAATATGAAAGCAAGTTTATGTCCTTAAGTACAAATAACATATGTTAGTTATTTTAATTGTGATCATTGGATGAAACCACATACCAGTATAGAAATATATTGACCGCATATTTGTTTGTCAGTATTTTAGGTATCAACTATACAAGGACATGAGGTTACAAGTAAAGATGTTGAAGACACTAAAGTTATTCATGAAGGTTTAGTCATAATGGTATATCTTCACACATGCATAAGTTAATCCTTTCTAAAATTTATGTAACTCCTTAGAGGATCTTTTTATGCAAACATGTAACTATTTGTTCATTAATGGTAATTTTTTACTATTCTATATTATTTCTTGAATATGATCCTGGAATTTATGAGTAATGATTCATGACTTTAGGGTCTTCTAGATACTCAAAAGTGTGGGTCGTTATAGAATAGGTCACTACAGGAAATGGCTAGGGCCATGCTTCTAGAGTATGACACTCCCAAGAGGTTTTGGGCTGAAGCTGTTAGTACTTCATGTTTTGTACAAAATTGGGTTTTTACTCATCCATCTTTGAAGAAAACCCCCTATGAGCTATGGCGTGGTAGAAAGCCTTCCATTGATATCTTTCATGTTTTTGGTTGTCCTTGTTTTGTTTTGAACACCAAGGATTCTCTCGACAAGTTTACTATGAAGTCTTACAATGCTTTCTTTCTTGGATATAGCACTACTAGCAAAGCTTATAGAGTATTTAACATTGAATTGTGTAAAGTAGAAAAATTTATCAATGATAACTTTGTTGAGACTAGCCCCTCTATTTCCAAGAATATTGTTAATGATGACATTGCATATGAGGTGATCACTCACTTAAAAGAGCTCAACATTGTTGATAAAAGAAAAGATGTGTTGGTTGATGAAGAAGAGAAAGAAAAAGAAAAGAAGGATCCAACTCCCCAGTTTGCGAAGCATCATCCAAAAGAGCTCATCGTAGGTAATCCTTTTGAAAGGGTGAGGACGTGGGCTGCATTTAACAATGAACAAGTCGAAAATGCCTTTGTCTCTAAGCTTGAGCCAAAAGATGTCAAAGAAGCTCTCAAGGATGATGAATGGATCATATCCATGCAAGTAGAGTTGGAACAATTTGAGAAGAATTATGTGTGGACTCTTATGCCAAGACCAAGTGATAGAAAGATCATTAACACTAAGTAGGTCTACCGTAACAAGCTTGATGAAAGTGTAAAAGTGGTAAGAAACAAAGCAAGGTTAGTTGCTCAAGGCTACACAAGCAAGAAGGTATTGATTTTGATGAAACATATGCACCTGTAGATAGACTTGAGTCAATTAGAATGTTGGTTGCTTTTTATAGTCATAAGATTTTTTTTCTTTATCAAATGGATGTTAAAAGTGCATTTTTAAATGGTACAATTGAGGAGGAAGTATATGTTACTCAACCTCTCGGCTTTTGGACATGATAAACTGCCTAACCATGTTTATTTGTTAGAAAAAGCTCTCTATGGGTTCCAACAAGCACCTCGATCTTGGTATGATAAACTAAAGAACTTTTCTTTGGACAATGGCTATATCATGGGCAAAGTTGTTTATACTCTATTTCTAAAACACACTTCTAATAATTTCTTGATTATTCAAATTTGTGTTGATGATATTATCCTTAAAAGAATTGACCTTGATCTTTGCAAGGAGTTTAGTTCTCTTATGCAAAGTGAGTTTGAGATGAGCATGATGGGGGAGCTCACTTTCTTCCCTGGCTTTCAAATCAAACAAATGAAAGATGGGAACTTCATCAACCAAGGGAAGTACACAAGTGAACTACTTAAACACTTTGGGATGGAGAACATCAATACAATGGACAACCCCATGTCAAAAACCACCGAGCTTGACAGAGATGAGCAAGAAGAAAAGATATATGAGAAACTCTATAGAGGTATGATTAGAAGTTTACTTTACTTAATTACCTCTAGACCTAATATAATGTTTAGTGTTGAGTTCTATGCTCGCTTTTAATCAAGTCCTAGGAAATCACATATCAGAACGGTTAAGAGGATTTTGAGGTATCAAGCCAAAACTCAAAACTTTAGACTAAGGTATCCCAAGTCAAGGGATTTTACTCTTACTGCCTATAGTGATGCTAATTATGTAGGTTTCTTGATTGATAGAAAGTGTACAAGTGGAACTTGCTTATTCCAGAAAAATGTCTAGTTTCTTAATACTCTAAGAAACAAAGCACTATGACTCTTTTAGCTATCGAGACTGAGTACATTGCAACTGGGAGTTGTTGTGCCCAAGTCCTATGGATGAAGCAAATGCTCCAAGACTTTAACATTCATTTTTATACTTCTCCTATCTATTTTGATAATACTAGTCCAATTAACATGTCTTATATTCCTATATTGCATAGTATATATAAACATATAGAGGTCCGTCATCACATTCTTTGTCACCACATTGCCAAGAAGGTATCTATATCACGCATGTGGACACAGAGAATCAGCTTGCAGACATTTTTACTGAACATTTAGCTAGAGAGCAATTTGCTTTTATTAGATCAAAATTGCTTATAACTACTATTGATGATATTGACATGCCTTTTAGCTAGTTGTTCTTTTACCTATATGATTTTCTCATATCTTTCTCACCTCATGTTTGCTATGTGCTAAACTGCCACATTTTCATGCCTTGTTTTGCTTTTTTTGGGTATTTTTTTGCAAACAAATGTTGTATCACAAAATAGTACCCTATGATGAGTGAAATGTGCCTCAATATGTCTAAAATACATGTTAGGCTAGAAAACTATATTTATATAGCACCCTAGAGGCTTGGAATTAATTTTTTCTAAGGTTTGGACTAGTTGATCATTTGTTCAAGTTTGTCCTGCTAGCAACTTGACCGATCGCCATTTGAGGACTTAGCTAAAATGCCTATTCGCTTGAGTTTCTGACCTACAGAACTCGACCAACTATGCAACTAGACCAAATTAAAATAGGGCATCAACTGACTTTTCTCCCTCCCAACTAGAGAAAAATTTACTGATCCCAATCTCCAGTGCTCTAGTTCTCAAATCCTAGGCTCAACCTTCCTTTCCCAACCTCCATTTGGCCCTCCTTATCTCTTCCTACCTCTACCTAGGTGGCTAGATGACATTCTAGTGGTGGTTTCTTTCTCCTTTGGTGATCTTTTTTCTCCATTCGTCTTCATGGCCTCAAACCAAAGGACAACAGTCATCCCTATTAGATCACCATCTTCTTCCTCTACTCCTTACCCCATATCCTATGATGGAACTTCCTTCTTATCGTCACATGATCTAAATCTCTATAAGGAACTCCTTCCCAGGAATCCCTTCCATTTTCAAGCTTTAAATGAACCTCGTTTCACCATAAGTGAGGCTATAAAAGAGATCATTGAGGTGTTTTTGACCCATCACCTTAGCGCATTATGTGTAGAACACCTTTGCTTTTCTACTCAAATTCTATCACTAACACCAAGGGAGTCCATGCATTTTATGCTAATCTCCAAAGAAACTACACTACAAATGTGCCACCAACTGATACCAAGGTAGTTCTGATTTGTATGATAGCTGGTACCAAATTTACCATCTCTAAAGATCCCTTGAATATCTATTTTGATGGTACTGAGGTTCCCAAGTCATGGAGGTCCGACTACCCTGACTATCATGACATGCTTGATCATAAGGATTTCTATAAAAGATATTGTGATGTCCCCAGATTTTCTAAAACTTAATCTGATGTGTGACGTCCAAATTGAAACCTCACCTCAATGAGAATCCAAATTTAAACACCCCACACTAGGCTAAGAAGAAGAAAATCAAGAGAGTTGGAAGGAAATAATAGTAGCACATGCACATGAACAATAATAAAATCATACAAAAAATGTTCACCATTCAACATATAATTATAAAATGAATTGTTACAACATTTGATATTACACATTGAACAACAAACATACATATATGCATGTACTACCACTAAACAATAGAATCTTAAGACAACAAGTCCACATGTACATCAGCTCGCCACACAACTCTCAACTGTCCTGGTTCTTCAACGACATAAGTCCGCAACACCTAAATAAAAGATTACATGTGGTACACACCAACATAATATTTAAGAATATTGTACTGACTATGCCTATGTGTCTTTTTATATACCACTCATACTAAGACTTGGCAATAAGATAAAACTAGTACTTGATAATAGTTGAAGAATATAACAAAAGCATACTTAAACAAAGATATGTTTATTAACAAAATAGAACACATATTTTAAGCATATTTTCCATTATATCATCCATGCATTGACCGCTGAAGGTTGAATGCACTGAAGGCCTTATGATTGACTACCAAAGAGTTGCATCATTTCATAATGTGATTAGACTACCAAAGAGTTAGATCACTTTCAAGTACTTGACTACCAAAGAGTTGAAGTTCTTAGATATAATGGAATAGATACATTTTGTTTCATGTGTTCATAGCAATAAGTATGGAAAATCAAGCAACATAGTTCATAGCAATAAGTATGGAAAATCAAGCAACATATCATACAAGAACAATCATTTCATGCAATATTATATGCCAAATATTTTACTACACATATAAATAAGCATACTGTATAATAAGCCAAGTAAGAGGTGATGACATACCTTCAAAAGAGATAATCTAACCATCACATATTCCTTATGTCAACTATATCCTTGGTCAACCCTGATAAAGACAAGATCACATATCACCATCAGGTTCTCATCATCTTAACCCTAGTTGATCCATGAGGGTTTTACTTAGTTCATTAGAGTATGTTTATCATTATCTTTTAGAAAAACAAGAAGAGAGAGCTAAAGTTTGCTAAAGCCTAGGTGATATCTCTCTAGGATCACCGCTCTGTCTTCTCTCTAGGTTTTCATGGAGGCTGCCGCTGGGGGGAGGGTATGCCGCTCTGTGCGTCCCTCCCCCTGGCCCCCAATGGCTGGTTGGAGTCTGCAGTTGAAGCTAGCAGTTGCTATTCCGGAGTTGGGGTGAGAGCTAGCCATATCGACGGGGCGATCCTCAGTAGCTCAGGTGGACGAGTGATGGGGGTGCGTGTGAAGCTTGTCCTGGGATCGTGGCGGTGGCGAATTAGTCGACTCCACACCGTTAAAGAGTGACGGTTGGAGAGGGGCCATTCTTTCCAGATCTAGGATCCGTGCAGCTGCCCTCACTAGTGAAGATAGGGCGTTTAACCCCTCTTTCACTGACTCCTCGTCTCCTCCTCCGAGCACCTAGTTTGCCAAGGTGATACGACCCTCTTTTGTTGCAGTTGGACGCTGTTTCGGCACCTCGGTGGTGGTTCACTGATGGGTGGCTGGGTGTGCTCTGATGATCGATGGAGATGCCTCCTCCTGGCGGAGTGCGGTGGTCTCTGTTGCTCGATGGAGGCACCTCGCCCCATGGCTTCTTGGTGCTGCGCGGGTTGGGCCAAGGGGAGCATTCCTCTTCTCCCTCTTGGCTCTCCTGTGCAGCGTGAGGTGGCGTGGCTTCTACGAGTCCCGACAGGTGGCTTCTCTGCGGCCGTGTTCCAGTTGGTCTGGCTCGGCGGCTCAGTGACACAGCTCCTCCAACAGCGACGACGAAGTCAGGCTGAGGCGTCGTTCATGGGTGAGCGGACACGTGGCTTGTCTCCCTAACGGATGATGTTGGTGAAGCTCTCGCGTGCCCTCAAGATGTTCGACGCAGTGTCTCAGGCTATCTGGCGCTTCTTGTGGGTGTGGGTTCAAGGGGGGCAGTTCATAATCTCCTCCACTTCGGTCCCTTCTGCAGCTGCGTTTTGGAATACCTTTAAGGTGTTTGAAGAAATGCTGCTTAGTGCACTCTAGGTGCTGGATGTGGGGCTTTTGTGTTTTA
This sequence comes from Alisma plantago-aquatica, assembly GCA_963693085.1. Taxonomy (NCBI): domain Eukaryota; kingdom Viridiplantae; phylum Streptophyta; class Magnoliopsida; order Alismatales; family Alismataceae; genus Alisma; species Alisma plantago-aquatica. The sequence goes on from OY856409.1 coordinate 1,756,400,689, forward strand.
CAGGAGTATTGGGTAGTGTTGGTCTCTGGGGGGGGTTGATCGTCTCCTTCTCCCTTTAGAGCTTCTACTTCTGTGCTTTGAAATACCTTCAAGGTGTTCTTTGTTCTGCATCTGTCCTTGATGTAGCTGAGAGGCGCAGGGTCATGATATCTGGTGGTTGACGATTGATGAAGAGGAGCTGGGCTTCTACCTGGAATTCACATCTTCAGGGATTGATTCAAACGCCAGTGGAAGATAGGTAGTGCTCAGTTCAAGGACACTAATTGATGACCTGCTCATAGAAGGATTCTGCTGCTTCTCCTTTGCACCTCGGTTGTTTCTTTCTACGGTTTGATGGATCTGGTTTGCGGTGTATGCTCTTTCCAGATCCTTGTGATAGATGGATTTGAAAGTAGATACACTCATTCTAAATCCTAGTAGGGTGGCTAGAGACAGTCGTTGATGAGTTGTGGTTTTTTATGGGTACGCTGAATGTATGTAATCATGGCTTGTTACGTCTTTCTCTGGCAGGAGTATTAGGATCTGGTCATTAGTGTGTTTATTTTTTAGCTTCTTTGCTCCTTTTTGGAATCTTTGATCCCCCTGCGTGGGGTTACGTTCTTTAGTTTTTTTGGTTTTTTCTGCCTGATGTAATGGGGTACTTAGTGCCCAAAGTTTTGGTAATACTAGCAACACACATTTTAGACCGACCAAAAAAAATGTTTATCATTACTCATCTTGTCAACTCAGATTTATATTACTGATGCATATTCTAGATTATACTTCAATTATGTGTTGGATCATCTGTATGTTATGTTGCATATAGTTATATGCATCGATTAACCCTAGGTTACATTTATAATTCAAATTAGGGTTACAACCCATGTATTAAGGGTCATATTCATATAACATGAATTATGTGCATCTACTAGTATCCAAGATCCACATTAGCTTCCAGTTATTGATATTAGGGTGTTTTGTAAATTCCATCATTTATTGATCATAAATGCATTTATTGCATTTTATTTAGGGTTATTAGCCCTAATTAGTGATATTAAAAAAAATACATGATTATCTGTCATAACATGATCATATCTGACATTTTATAGATTATATATCATATTTCATAGTTATTGAAGCATTATCATAGTTTTAGGTCACTATTTGATATTTATTACTCATGAAACAAGCATTTCAAAACTTATATGATATTACTGACATTTAAGCTTTGAAAGATTGATTCATAGTCTCATGTGGTTCTACTCATTTTTTTGAGAATTTGGATACCTTGTTTGTGATTTTTAGATAATCGAGCTAATTACTATGATTCATACAAAATCTAAGTATTTTCTAGGATTTTCGAGTTCATAAATACCTATAGCCAATCGGCCGCTACCACGTGTCTCAAACTTGGTCAGTTGTGCAACAACCCACCCGAGATTGAGTCGGCAGGTTCTTGATTTGGCTGGTCTGGGATTTGTCCGGTTTGGGATGGTTCACACATGGTTTCTGGTGGATTTAGGCCCCTCTTCTTTTCCCATTTCTCGCGTATCATGGACTCCTCTCTGTTTCTACAGGGTGCCACTGCTGAATCAAACTACAACAAGGAATCCTCTACCTCTAGGTCTTCTTTGCGAGCTCCTCATGACGCCAGTAGCTTCGAGGTTCCCACCAGGACCTCCACGACTCCTCTATTTCTTGCCCTCGGCTCTGTACCCTGCTACCCCCAACCTCACCGTCATGAGGATCTTCCACAGAGGATAAGAGAGGGATCTCACCTCTGGGTCCTTGTATTGGACAACTCTAAATTGGGTAGCTTTGGGAGGCCAATTGGAACTTTTGAAGACTCAAGGATTTCGATGCAAGTTCCTGAAGTACAACAACCAACTCCAAGCTCATCTTCGGTCCACCTTGGCTTCAACCATGATTATTGTGTGGGGATGGTAGACTAGGTAGCTTTATAGATTCATACAACTACTATGAGTGTTTTCCTTTCCTCATCTTCTTCGAACCCCCCCTTCTATTCTTGTTATCTTCTTCTGACTTGTCTGCGCTCAACAGTGGAGATGAGGCAGGGTTAGGGAGATAGAACTCTCCCCAGTCTTCATCGTTTTTCCCAAATGAGAGGCTAACTGACATATAGAGATGGTGCATACGATTATACTTGGTTGAGGTCGTGCTATGAACCATGATTGTGGTCGTGAAGGCCACTGATGTGGGGGCTTCAACTTCTCCCCTGACTTCATAACTAACAGAGGTGAAGGAAGATAAAACCATCGTTGAGTCAATCCATCCAACGACTGACATAATACCACGTTACGAATCTGCAACTCTTCAATCTGTAACTACTAAGAGTAGGGGTGTATGATTACTCCTTTAATCAAATCCTAAGTTTATATATATCAACTTAGGCCCATAAATGGTCACTTACACATTATTTCAAACATTCAAACTCAAATAGCTTCTCTACAAACCATATTTAATCATGAAACTTGCACCATATATTTGTCTCCATCATAGCTGTATTCCATCTACGTTTGGTGTCAAAAATCCACTATATGATTGTTCAACTAATTACTCCAAAAAAATTACATTTTTATATGCGTTAAATGTATTATTTACATCAAAGAAATATCTAGGCTTCATCAAATACTTGGCACTCTTAATTAACTCAAACTCGTGAATCTACTTGTCTTATTAGGTATCTGAATACTCTAAACGTTCACTCCATCACAACTATGATCTTACACTTCTTGGCATTCAAAAGTTTTGAAGAATCCCAATGTAGGAGGAAGTCAAGCCTACCTTCCTATTCCCTTGATAAAAAAACTAACTTATTGCATTGGTGGTAACTACAATATCCATTCAGAAAAAATGAAACAGAGATTTAAAAAAACACTAATGTGATAATATACTGTCTTTTGAAGACTATCCGAGTCAAGTGGTCTCTCTACATTATTCATCACATGTCCTTCTTTGACTCTGGGAAGAACACCTCTATCACCCATTCTCCTTATTGTGCCTTGATTTGTGGTATCTTTGCTTTTACAAGTCAAAAATCCCTTTTCCATGATTTCCACTACAAATCTAGTCAGAAAGGAGTAAGAATTAGTGAAACTACAATCGAGAAGAATTTCCCTCCTACCTCTCCTACCACTCCTACAACATCACCTCCACCCAGGCCCCTCCACCACATCCACCACCCACCCTGACTACACCTCTTTTAATGTATCAAATGAAACCCTCATGGGATATATAATGCATCAACATGCGTACAACCTTCAGGTTCAGGATCATATCACCAAGACCTTTTCTAGATCATGTCAACCATGAACCTATCATGTAGCCATCCCTACCCATCTACTAGGTGTACCATGGAGATAACTATGTCTCCTATGCATACATTCAGTTCTACCTTGACTCGCCACCTTTTGCTGCTTCTGCAACCACCCTTACTGCTAATGGTGGACCTTCCCCTGCCTCTACCCTTGGTGCTTTTCCTCCACTGGCTCTACCTACTGTTCCTTCTACCACTCTACTTGTTGGCTTTTATGGGACCTCTACTCCTTCCTTTGAGCAAGCAAATGCATTACATGCATGTGGGATGTCATGGGCTGAGCAGAATGTCAGGTGGTCACTGATGAGGAGATGCCAGACCAGGACACTACTGAGGATGTTGAGGATGCCGAGGATGATGGTTCTGAGGATGGATCTGATGACAGCTTTACTGATTCTTCTGGTGATGATGTTGAGGCCACAACTACTGCCTCAACTTTCACCATCTGATGATGATGATGACTACCAGCCCAAGGACGAGGATGATGTAGCTGATGTCATAGATAGTGTAGATGTTTAGTTCTATAGTCTTAGAGTGGTCATACATACATATATATACATATCTTTTTGTAGACTATCATATATTAGACATTTGAGCACTGTGTATCTAAGGCATACTATTTACCATCTCATCGTTTCTTGTTGGTTTGTAGTTTTATTTTGAAAGGACATGCCTAGTGTTGTAATCTTAATCCCATGTACCATAACTCTTTGATTGACTATATATTATGAGTTTTTGGTATGTTATTCCATATTTTGATTATGACACTAGATTTCTTGTTTCTCTATGTTTTGTCTCTATTTGGTGTGTGTTATATGTGGTTGCCTTTTTGGTTTGTGTCTGTGCAGAAGACCTATGTTTAAGCTCTTCTACCCCCTACCTTTTTGAAACGACAAAAGGGGAGAGAAACTAAGAAAATGTACTGTATGTACCACAAGGGATAAATGACCTCAACCATTTTGTTTTATTGCTTAAATGATCCTTTCCTTATCAATTATCTGCATATCATGTGACTTCCTCGAGGACCATATAGTATACATATGTGCTATGGTTACTTGTGAAAAGACTAACCATGTAGGCATAGGTAAGCATGAATTGATGGGGAGCAATTAACATTGTTCATTCAAGTATCCCCTTGCAATTCACAAGGTAAAGGTTTAACTTTCACATTTTTCTCAAAGGTAAAGGTTTCATTTTTCATATCCTTTTCAATATGTTGAGGATTGCTTTGTCATTTTCAAAAAGGTGGGGAATGTTGACCTAAGTGTTACACATTGTCCATATTTTGATAATGACTTAACCATTCCATTATTAAGTATCTAATATGTTTGTTTGAGATTGATTTCAGGCATTAGGTACATGAAAAGGATCAAGTCTATCAAGCCCTAGCTTGTTCTAGTTCAAGTCAAAAGCAATGCAAATGCACTTTTGTGGAAAACACTCCAAATCACCTTAGATGATTTTTGTAATTATTTGTATTGATGATATGACTTGTAACTAAGATGAGAAAAATTCTGGAACCCTTAATTCAAAAGTTTGACCATTCAAAAAGAATTTTCCAAAATTTATTATAGACTGTTGATCAGTCGAGATTCAAACTTGACAGATCCCTTGATGGATTTTGAGAATTCTTTGGTTCGGTCGAATTGCCACTCACAGAACTCGACCGATCCATGCACTCAGCAAAACTGATTTCAATAATCGGTCGAGTTACACTCAGGACAAACTCGACTGATGCTTAAAATTGACTTTATCACATAGTGCAATCGGTTGAGTTACCTTTATGAAAACTCGAAAGATTACATTGTACGGAAAACACTGAGAAAGTGATTCTATCTGCTAGAGTGCTGTAAAACTCAAAATTAAATCCGTTACAACACCCCAAACGGATATAAAATGTTCCTAAGTGTTCCTACCCTCTAGTGGACACCCTCAACTATAAATAGGACCTCTTGGTGTTCATTCCAAGGTTGCTCCACCATGCTATTCAAGCTCCTTCCTATAGTTGAGTGCATCCAATCCACTTGAGCCCCTTTATCTCTCTTGATTACATTTCAATTTGTCATAATGAGTGAGATAGGATCTGTGTGAGAGAGCTACTTCATTTTATACTTGTAAATATCTCAAAACTTCTCTTTTCCCAACCCCTTTCTTCAAGATCAAGTTGATGAAAACTTCTGCAAGTGAAGGAGAAAGTGCAAGTTCTTCAAGCTGTAGAAGAAGGTGCAAAAAGCTTCTGTAAGTGAAGGAGGATGACAAGGCTGAAGATTCGAGAGTGAAGTGGGTAAATCCTTCAAGACGGAAGACTCATTGCAAAGATGGGATCTCCTTGGCGAAGGAGTCCAACTACTTGCAAGAGTCGGTGAGACCTTGGTGAGGTAGATGACTCTAGCTCCGGATAGGTAAGACCTTGATTGTAAGGTTATTGGCTCCCTTGACCTCAAAGGGAAGTTGGGTATCCTTGTTCAGGAAAAGGAAGGTCAATTGTATGTTTTATAATGGAATATAAGTATACATGGGTTGCAAAATCCTATGGCTTGACCCATCTAGGTAGTGGACTAACTCTCTCCTACTTTGGAGAGTGGAACCACTCTAAACAACTTATTTAGGTGCTTATTTCAATCTCTCTCATCCTTGTTATGCATGTTTAGATTACCATCAAATTCACTATTTGCAATCATGCCTAGTTGAAATAACTTGAAGGTCTAATGAATTTTATGCAAGTGTTTTTAGCTCTATTCAGCCCTTGTAGAACCCTTTGATCCAACATCTAGTAGTTCGGGGGTCTTGGGAGAGTTTGTGTACAAGTTTTGATATGAAATTGCTTATATAATATTATCTTGTCTACGTGATCTTGGTCTGATTATTTCTCCATAATGAAACTACTAAGCATTCATATAAGTATGCAAGGAACTTTTTATATACAAATTGTGAATCCTGAGCATTATGTTGGTTACTTGTAAAACAATGAGAAGTTTATCTTTCTTTAATAATTGTTTTATGCAATTATATAATTAGAAATCAATAAGATCATGGTTTGGGGTTTAAATTTGATCCAGAACTCAAGTTGAATCCTTTATAATCGCGTTGGAGATGGTTATTAGGTTTGGGTCTCAACATTTATAGGGATGGGTTATGTTATTTTGTAACAACTCTAACTATGTTAGCAAAATCGTACATGACAATCGACTACTTACGTAATGAAACTTTTGTTCATGTAATTATACCAAACATGCTTGATAATATAATGATGACATACTTATTTATCATACATCTTCCCCTAGCCTCGTTGTTGTCTTCCATGCTTCACGCCTATTTTCTCACCAAAGTTGGTTAGTTACCATTGATTGGCTTTTAGATTTCTAGTGAATTTCTCTATCCATGAGTTGTCATGGAGTTTACATCTTCTCTATCCATTTATTTTCTATATAATAGTAGCACTAGAGTTTACCAAATACTAGAAAATCTTGCAAATCATAATTTTGAATTAAACACCATAAAGGAGATTGTATGGCTAAATCAAAGGTGTGTTGCAACTTCAAGTTCATGTTGATTAAGAAAAGAAGTGGAGTCATCTTTTGTGAAAAGCCTATGTAAGTTAGATTTATTACATGTATATCTCTATTCAGGATTATAAGTAAACTTACAAAGTAGTGTTAACAACAAGCTATACACGAACCCACATAACCAACTCCTAGCAACCCAGTGTTAGATTGGCTAATGCCAATTAATATCATTGAATGGGTATAAAACTTATGAGAATGGGTGCTTTTGCTAAGTGTATTCACCAAACATCTAAATCCAAATCATAGAATTGTGATATCTATATTTGAGAGGAATACATATTTTGGAGCCATGAATAAAGTGCATCTAAAAAGAGTAGATACATTCATGCTCAGTGACGAACCTAATAATTTATTTATATTTTCCATGTGCTTCAGTATATAAAGTTGTAGAGAGATATACCTCCTTCATTCTCAAGCAATATCATCATTCTTCAATAAATACAATGGATATTACCAACTCAAACTCTATAGCTGATCTCTACATCCTTTCAAGTGCAGATAGTCTGCTAAAGGAAATTCAAGATATTCCGCAGTCAAATCGCATGCTGATTACTAGCAACTCGTGATAGGAGCTGCTTCATGAAACCCATAAATAAGAACTAAAATGAGGATTTGTCAAATTATATACATGTAAAACTCCCAAATGCTCCAGGAAATGCTCCATGTGTTACTGAGGTTACTAATAGATACCTCAAGAAATCAATTGCAAAAAGAAAATAAGATATATTTGACTGCACAAAGGTGAATTTGAAGATATGTTTCTTCCACTTCTAAATAAGTATACATAAATACTCCATTACACACATAAATAAGGAAGGATAGCTCATGCATCGTTGTCACAACAACTTGGAATTAACACGTCTGTACACGTTCCTTGATCTGGGAGAGAAACCCATGTGTCACCATATCCAAATCGTCGGATATGCTCCCATTGTGCATTGTAAGATTTATATATATTTAAATTTACACAGTCCTTATATTCACATCACGCATCATTAACTCATGCTAGGTTCAATTTACATGCCGCACGCCTCTCTGAAATTTGCAGAATTATACTATCTTGAGTTATCTACATTTAGGCAGTTTAATTAAGCCCCAACGAATGACAGCAGTATTATGATCGTTGATAAACCTTCTGGGATTTTTCTCGTCTTCCTGCTTCCTTTATGTTCCCCAAATGCAACTGAAATGGCCTATTGGTAGACGTAGTCATGCAGGACAATTATAATTTCCAAGAACCCCGTCAATGGTACACCATATGAATTCCATTATAAGGTCATGTATGCGTGTTACCTTCTCAAATAGAGTTGAAATGCATTTTATTTCTGATGAGCCATCGCCCCGTCACAACCCTCATCTATGATGCCAACAATAACTAAGGACGATGATTTGTTTGGGCTTCTGTGGGAATCGTCGCCCTTCATGAAGGCCCATATGCCCAGAAGATGACACTCCTCTTGGGACGTGCTAATGAATAACTTTTCCCCATGCCGATGAAGGACATTGACACTAGTATAAAAGGGGATACCCAACCTTCTCTTCTTATATTTAGAGTAACGCTACCCACAACCGGAAGTCCCACCCGCTGCCCATTCGGTTCCTTGGTAATCTGTAAAAAGACTGCACTCAGCTATTTTTAATTAATGCCAACTTTCTGTGTACCTCGGAAGCCGAAAAGAAGTTCAGGACTCCCATGCTTCTCCCAACTGATGTCTGCCGTCTAATTTTTTTTTAAAATGAACTTTTTTATTACTTAGGCTCAACACTTCTACGTTCTCACGAAAATACAGTACACGAATAAGTTATAAAGTGAATCCATAAGTATCGTACAAACTACTTGTTAATTTCAACTTAGTTACTGACGCATAAGTACAATACCTAGCAAATTACAATACCTAGCAAATTACAAAATCAAGCATAACTGTATAAGCGATCTGAAAGCATAAGCACAGTACCTACGGAATCAAATAACAACATTTGTCATCTGGACAATTTTTTTTACAAAATGCAGATATAAGTTGAGTGCCTACTTGTTAATGATCTTAAAAGTATGGTGCACATCAGATCAAAAATCAACTATAAAATACATCTAAAAGTACGGTACCCACTTGTTAATGATCTCAAAAGTACAGTGCACACCAACTCAAGCATCAACTATAAAATTGCATCCATAAGTACGATACCCCACTTGTTAATTTAACTCAGTTACTCAAGCATAAGTACAATACCTAGCAAATTTAGTTCATAAGTACAATACCTAGTAATATAAAGGATAAAAGTACAATACTCACGTATTTGTAAAAGAACACAAAGTGAATACGTATTTGTACAATACTCAACATGAACAAATGATATGTACAATACTTACTCAGTGCTTGGCGGAAAATGCATCCATAAGTACAATAGTCCGCTTGTTAATTTTAACTCATTACTCAAACATAAGTACAGTACCTAGCAAATTTAATCCATAAGTACAATACCTAGCAATATATACGAGAATGTACTACATGGATGACTAATGACTTATTGAGTAGCGTAATTAGGTTTATTACCGATATGAGAATAATAATTAGGTATTGTACTTATTGTTGAATTGTATAAGTGAACAAATAGTACTAGTTCAACATGAACAAATAGTACGTACAGTACTTACTCAGTGCTGGACAACACTGGTTCAACATGAACAAATGGTACGTAAAGTACTTACTCAGAGCTGGGCGAAAATGAATAAGGAGGATGATTGAGGTGATTTGCAGCTATATACAAAATTCGAAATAAAATAGAGCGAATTATTAGAGAGAAATCAAAAATTGAGGTGGTAGATTTATATTTGGTGGCGAGATAATCATTTCATACATGGCTTTTGCACGTAGAAACATGGAAAATTGGTGCAGTAGATATTGCTTTAAATATGCATGGTGGCGCAGTAGGTAGTTAGGCGAGCAGGTGGACATTACCGATGTCCGGGTAAGGCCCAGCGTATGTGGCCGGTTATGCGTAGAATTACTCTATGTTTAGGACACCAGCCACATCTGGAAAAGGTGACACAAAGAAAAAGAATTGAATGTCAACTATGATGTCAATTAGAGAAAAAAGGCCGATAAATGGGGAAAATCTTCAACACTTTTTGACAGACTATTCCATTCATAGTTTGATCGAACTCCTAGTAGCATTTGGTATTCAAGGTTTGGTTCTAAGAGTTGGCAACTTTGCATAAACCTGAGCACACAGTGACACATGCCTGTACTTACTTCTTATGAATAACCTATTTTGGCTATAAGTTACATACATTGCTAAGAATCTTCTTTTGTGCTGAGGTACCCGAAGGCGAGTAAGGAAATCTAGTACAGATCTCATGTGCATAAATGATTGAACTTTTATAGTGTTGTATAGGAAGAAAAAATTATACAAGCATCCCACAAAACCTTCGGCCAGCAGCAAAAACTCAACAAAGTTGAGGTTTTACAAAGTATAGTTAGCTTAAACGGATCCCACAATTGATCTCAAGATATAATTTGAGATGATTATCTGTTTGCACCGATCTGTTGGAAGGAAAAGAGGCGTGACACAAAAACTTCTTTACGGGCTCCAGTTAGGCATACAGCCGGGTGGGTTTCCACAAACTAAATGCTACGAGCTCACAGAGAAGCTCGGCTCTTCCCCTGCCCTACCACCAGCGGGAAGAACCCAGTCGCCGGAGTCGTCACAATCTGGCCCAGAAGGACTGTCCCCCCCCCGCGCCTTCCGACTCCCGTCCACTGCTTACATCGTCATCAGAACCCTGCGTAGCCGCTGAGTCCACATGTCTGGTGCAGCGTGTGCCCAGAGCAATAAGGTCCATCATCTCCCTCCGCACCGCATACACAGGATTGTGCAGGTGCGGCTCGACTAACCGTCCCCTGCAGTACGCCTCTCGGAGGAACACCGTGAGCACGCCGGCCCTGGTGGAAAGGTAGAATATCCCTGGGTGCTTGAGCACCAGCTCCCGCACGTTCACCTCCAACCGAAGGTCCTTCCTGAAGTGTGCCAGCCGCTCCAAAGGAAGCATCTTCTCCACCGTCAAGCTCAAAAGCTCGTGTATCGCCGCCACCACACGCTTCTCACGCCGCTCCATCGCACCGCCCGTCGTGGCTCGCAGCTCCTTGCTACTGCCGTCTGATGCTGCGGCTGCTGCTGCCGTGTGGTAAGGATTGAGGTAAGGTAGGCGCTGCCAGTTCTTGAGCTTCTCGCGGAACCCCTTTTGGAACACGAACCCCGTGGGGAACTGCAATGAGAATGCGTGCTCGGTCTCGAACTTGCTTAGCCATTTCTCCGCGTACTCCTTCTCCCGCCAGGCCTCGACTGCCGGCACGGACAGGGTGTCGTCCCTGGAGAATAGAACCAGTGTATACTGATCTAGAAGGTTGAAGTCCCCCGGGTGTGCTGGCAGGATCGATTCCCTGAAGTCCTCCGGCAAGCCCAACTCCCTCCTCACGAGCCACAGTGCCTGAACGTGGATCGTCCCTTTTTCCGACATCATCAACAGTTTCTTCAGCCTCCTGACGACGTCCGACTCCCCTTCCCTGATCGCCCTCGCCTCCTGATCGACCAGGTCCCGCATCTTACCCGTGAGGCGGCAGCAGAGCGCGCGGCCCATGGGATGGGTGTACAGCTCGAACACGTGAGGCAAGCCGTGGAGGAACGGGCCGGCGCGGACACGCAGTCCCACGACGGGGCGCCACCTCGCGAGCATTTCTACGAACACGTGGTGGCTCCTCCTGTTGGTGATCAGGTCGTGGTACTTGAGCACCATCTTCAGCTTCCTCTGTAGAGCCATCAGCTTGTCGAACTGATGGTCGATCGTGCGGCTCTCCAGGCGCGTGCGGGCGGAGTCCACGGGCTTCTTCCATCGCCTTGGGGTGTTGCTGTTGAAGGGGCCGAAGAGGGCGAGGAGCTTGAAAGGCGGAGTGGAAACTCGGTATAGGATGGCGTAGGAGGAGGCCACAGAAGACGGTCCGAGGTTGATGATCTGGTGGGGAATCCGTAGCATGTTGACGGAGGCGGTTGATTCGAAGTTCTACTCGCGCTCGATCCTGGAGCACCATCAGCTGGATAGACGGGAGACGGCCAGGACTTTTGGCATGGGCCGCGCATGAATAGATGGCACTTTAGGAGGAGGATCGGCCGGCGACGCCGACAACATCAAGCTCAGTCGGACAACAGAGGATGGGATGAGGCGTGACTACACAAGAACGAAGCCGCCGTAATGTAGGGCGGAGCCGCCCTCTCTTGGGAGATCAAATCGACGCTTCAGACTTCAAACCCAAACGGCGAGGCGGACCGCGGACGGACGGCTAAACCTCGCGCCTCCTACTGCTTTCGCAACGGACTGGACCTCCATTAGGCCTTGTGTTTTATGCCGACTGGCTGGATCCGGTCCGGATGATGAGCTTAGGCTGTTTGGAGAGTGCGCGTGAACCAGGTACATTTTACACTGCGGAATTTCATCCTGTTTGGAGAGTAGCGCGCCTCCTACTGCTTATGTGGATTGACTTTGCGGTTTTACAAACTTCTTCTTTAACTTAATATGTATCATTACATATAAGAAACTCCACTTAGATTGGGCATTATAGACAGTAAAAAATCGAGCATGTCTTTCAATAAAATGGTTTATCATTATAATCATAATGTGCATACTACTATACTATCAATAGTCAGCACCAAAATATCAAAAACGTCAATATTGTCTATGGATCCTTCAGAAGTGCAAACTGAGTTGTTTTCTCACTGCCAATCATCATATTAAGATCACGTTCAGTCTTTGATGAATCTAGGACCAACATTATAGGAAGAAGCGTATGTTTATAATCGCAATCGGATCAAACTGAAAAAAATCTTACCTTCAAAATAACAAAATTTTATGTCAAACACCTGGTGCAACATGATGTGTGGAGGACTACCAATATCATTGTTGTCTTGGACAACTCTTAACCTTCTGTGACCCGATGACAACCAGAACATTTTGATTCGTAACTTTCTCACAAGTCATGCCGGCTGGAAGAGATGATAGAGAGAGAAACGTATTGGTATCCTATCATTTTACATCGATAATAAGCAGTGGATGGCAAAGTTGAGAATAGTTTAGATGATGACAGTTCTTAGCCGGAAGAGAAGGAAACGGCAAAATAGGCTTCCCTTGCCAATATTAACGTCAAGAAATGACGACATATTTAGACGGTATTAATGCGATGTTATTAAATTGATTTGTTGATAATGGAGATAAAAGGCTAGTAGATAATGACGAGTTGTTTTGAAGGAGTCAAGAATTTCTCCGGCCGTTGGTCAAGGATTGTCAGTTAAAGAAATACTGATTTTCAAAGTATCTTATATGGTAATGTTATAAGTGTTTTCTTAATTACCAAGTGTTATTATTTATTGTGGACTATCTTAAAACATTGGGGGGCCGTGGCCCCCGCCGCCCCCTGTTCTTCCGCCCCTGGCTGTGCACTATCTTTTTTTGAGGAAAGGTTATGTCATATATTGAAAGCACATCAAAGCAAGCAAACACCTGCTTATGTGAGTACCTTACAGGATGATGAAATTATCGTAGACTAGAAAAAAACTGAAAACATGCAAGCCTAGATAAGATAAAAGTGATGTTTTGTTAAAGTGGGGGAGGCACCCCTTAACAAGCCTCTAGATGATATAAAGAAGATTGTGGCGACCGAATCACCAAAACGAGACCAACGAATGCGAAAGCGTTTGATTAGCAGCGGAATTATGAAAAATCGCTAGAAACTAAAACTTTTTAAGAAAAGATCTTTAAACCATAAAACTTCTTTATAAGAAACAAGATAAACAATTTACATCATGTTTTAACATTACATCTCTGTTAAATCACCTCTTGAGTGATTATATACATGCAAATACAAAATCTCGAGGCTTAAAGCCAAAATCTCAGACCTATTGACTCCTAGGACCTGAGAGTACAGAGACGACATAAGACAAACTAACTACATGACTCGACAGTCAGTATCTCCACCTGAGATTCACTGCTGCCCCCGGTGTTGCTGCTGCTGATACTGCTCACCCGCAGATTGGTTCCTTCGTCCTCGGCGACCACCTAAAAAGTTGAAATCTACGGGGTGAGACAATTTTAAATAATTGTCCCAGCGAGAGTTATAACTCTCCGCCAGAAGCTTTGTTATAGCAATTAATGGATAACATAAATAATATAAGCTTTAAGACATTCAACAGCAGATTTGATATTAAGTAAAGAAACTTCCTTAAGGAATATGAAGAACATGTATACTAGATACTTGAACAGGATATTAATATAAACAATGTAACATCAATAATTATTTCTCGTAGTTCAACCCTAGCAGATATGCTACATGACTGATTATGTTTTACAAACATTATTATGCCCTGCGGAGATGAGGTATACCGCTCATACTCCAACCGATCACTACTAAGTCGCATCGGTATCATACATAGGTCATCAAAAGAGCCGGATTCTTATGACCTCATCTTCCCCAGTCAGTGTGAGGATCAACATGCAGGACATCTCGTGTCTCTGCTGCAATAGCTTACCAGGGTATTCTGGCACTTCGCTATTAGAGTCACCGTGGCATTCTGTACTCTCTTCGCCATCGAAAGATTTCTTATTTATCTCTCATCGATGCGGCATTAAAGATTCTCTCGGGAGATTTGTGATACATCACCCTGACATAAACATATAGTGAAGGGTTGATAGATTAAGGTACATCTACATCAATTCCTACACTAGGACGTAAGGATATTCGTGTCCATAATCCCCCACATAGGATCCCTTAGGAAAACCTATTTCACCATCATTTGGCTTCTGACAATGATGGATCTATGATCAGGGCTCTACATGGTATGATTATACTTGATTATTTAGGTACATTTCAGCATTCTTTTAACATCAAGCATGTTTCCAAGCATTTAACTATTAAAACACCGCTATAAAAGAAGAATACTAAATGTATCAAGATTAATTCACATCAGTTATCATATGGATATTAAATTCTTAACCATTTTATTACCATGATTCAAGAATAGGGTATTCAAACCTTTAAATCATCATAAGTCATCTAATCAGCATGACCTTGATGTTACTCATGGCTTTTACAGCCCATCAATCTAATATGTTGCCACTTAAACTAGGCAACATAGCATATATCACTATTCATATAGTATATAGCATACTTTCAGTGAATATGATATCATAACCCTTACCTGGCTATGATCATTTCCTTAATAGAACCTACATGGTCAATTCAATTGATAATAATAAACAATCCATCTCTAAATTAGTAATTTATGAAGCAGAATTAAACTTTCAATTCAAGGGTTGTACCTTCATACCTTTATTAAGGCTAGGTTCCCTTATTAAAATCAATTAGGGTTATTCGATCCCTTTCATTATAATTAGGAATAATAACTCCTCATCTTCATACTTTTATCATAAGATTCATGCTTAAAAGCATGACCTGGAATTAGGGTTTACTGTACATTTCTTCACATCACCCTCTATTAGGGTTTACTATGCACAATACATGTTATTACCCTAGAATTAGGGTTTACTATTCAATTTATGGTGAATTGAGCTCATAGCATCACTATGTATGAAATTTATCATCATTGATGCCTTCAAATTAGGTTAAGATTCATCAATTATCATAATTAGGGTTTGCATGATCTCACCTTGATGGATCATACCCTAATCATGTGTATTCATTCATATTGAAGGTATTTTATTTGACTTTCATTCATATTAGGAGTCTTCTCTCTCCTCTCACTAGATAGATGGTGATTACATCACTCTAGATTAAGTTAGGTCAAGTCAACTTTGATTAACATAAGTTAAGTCACCACTATCATGTCATTAGGGTTTGCCTAATCAAGGGGGTGTTGTCTACTTGAACCCTTTAAGGGTACCTTGATAATGTCCACCATTAACCATAACATGGTTCAATCTATTAATTACTTAACCCCTTAGTGTCTTTAGGTATCATTAGGGTTTGGGTTAATCAACCATTGAACCATCTAAGCCTTCATGGCATTAGGCATTCTTAACCCTAAAAATCCCCAAACGGTTTCACACTTCAACCTCCAAACGGTTTTGAAACTGCATGGAGGAGTTGACCATTTGGTATCTTTGACCTTCAAGACCGCATGACACTCAAGACCGTTTGATCATGTTGACCGTTTAGGCAGGGTTGACTTTGAAACCATTTGATCAAACCGCATGGCCAAACCACATGGCCAAACCGCATGAGCTTAAATGGTTTTGAGACCGTTTGAGCCCAAACGGTCTTGAGACCGTTTGGTCCAAATGTCTCAAAACCGCATGGACCTAGAAAGTGCATCAACATTTGCAATCGATTAGGGTTTTCAATGTTGAACCCCTCAACCGGTCTCATACATGTTAACCACATATCAATTGAGCCAATTAGGTTTATCCTTAACCAATTTTGACACTCAATTGATCCTCAATTGATCACCAATTAGGGTTAGGACCAATTGGATTAGGGTTTAAAATCGATCAACCATCAACATCCATCAACATGAGTCTAATTGAAGTTGAACCCATCAACTATCACCCAATTGGGCCATGACCTGACCCCAAACGGTCTTGGGATCGTTTGGACATCCTCCAAACGGTCTTGAGACCGTTTTCCCAAAGTCACACCAAAAACTAAGTCCATTTGTTAAAGGTTGAACCCTAATTTAGTCACAAATCAGCACTTTTGATTAATTCAACAACCTATTGTGATTGGACCTTCAATTGATCAAATTATCTTAACCCTAGACCTCCAAACGGGCTTGGGTGATCACCAAACGGTCTTGAGACCGTTTGGGTGATCCCCAAATAGTTTTGAAACTGTTTGGGCCACTCAACCCAAACTTCAACATGATTGGTCCATTGAAATCGGCAAAAGAACCCGATTAGGGTTTAGGTGATTTAAAGTGCCTTCAACTTGAGAATGGCTTTAAAATTAAGTGATGATTATTTGTAGGTGATTAATTCATAATGTGTCCAGTAGACCCTCAAACGGTCAACGCATGGTCAAACCTCCCAAACGGTTTTGAAACCATTTGAGTCTAAACGGTTTTGCAAACCACATGAGTCCAAACGGTTTTGAAACCGTTTGGTCCCAAACGGTTTTGCAAACCATTTGGACCAAAAGAGGGGAAGACCGTTTGATAAAGTTGCCTAGGTATTCACGCCCATCATCATCTACCTTGAGACTAAGGTCTGTTCTTCACGGTTTTGCTTGCAAGAGTGCAAGGGAAGGTAGGGGAAAGAAGAACAAGCTACTATTTGCAAGAAAGAAGATATGCATAACAAAGCAAAGGGTTTAGAGTTATAAAACCCGCCTTAAGGTCGTCCCTAGAGCCCCAAGCTTCCAAGCCTTTAATGGCGTCTTGAGCTCCACAGGTCGGCCAAGGTCGTTTCTCCAAGAATTGGTTGGGAAAGGACGGCTAGAAGAAAGAACTAAGTAAGAAAGACCATAGAACTAACCTTGCAACATGATTTCCTCCTTGAATCTGAGCAAGATGATGATCAAAGCTTACCTAGAACTGGTTGGCCATTCTCCTCTACTCCAGAGCTCTATCCTAAGTCGGTTCAAGCAAGGGGATAAGTGAAGAAGAAAGGGAAACGATCCCTTGTTTGCAAAGGAATGGAGTATATATATACTTTGGGTGAAACTTCAACATAAGGACATCTAGTTTCTTGTTTTCACATCTAGGTCCCTCTCTCCTTTAGGAACGTCCCTTCTCCTCATTTCTTAAGCCAAACTCATCTTGAACCCAAGGTCTAAGGGTAAAGAAAGCCAACTTCTTACTAAGTTGCACATATAAAAGGGTCATTTAAGCTTACAACTTGGTAATTCAATTACAAGGGTTATCATTCTTGTTTGATTATTCAATTGAAGTGCCCTCTTCATCATTTTTACTCTAAATGATGTCAAGAGTCATCCAAGATGCTCTAGAAGGTGTATTTTACAAGTTGCACCCCATATTTTGGGTAAATTGCACTTTACACCAAAATTAGGGTTTTAAGCACAAGGATTGCTCCACAAGCTGCATCTTGATGCCCAAGCTTGGGGAATCCATCATACTTCATCATATACATTCTTATGATGTCTCAACACCAAAGGAACATCTAAACATGTGCAATTTGCAAGTTAACCCTTCTAATTGGGTAATTTGCACATAGCTCCCTGTATTACAAAGCAATACTACAACATTGTTCAAAAAGGACAGAAATGGGAATATATGTTCCTCAGAAGCTTTATTTACATACCCAAAAAGATAATCACAAGTTTCTAATTACATAATTAAACAAAACACCTAGGGTTAGTTCATAACCTAGGTCAGGGATGTTACAAAGATAATCCCAAGTTTGTTGAAATTCCGCCCGAGAATGGAGTCACAGTTGTTGCTGAACTAAAGTGACACTTGTTTCATCGTCTACCATAGCTTTGAGATCACACAGCAATTTTGCTTCAGATTCTCCTTCATCAGATTCGTCATGTCCTCCTTTAGCTTGGTTACCTGCATTTTGTTAGAATATAAAGATCTGCATCTATTTGTGATATAATATTTTGTTCCAGATTTTTGTTGTTGTTGAAAATTCTGCTGTTTCTTTCTTTCCAGAGATTCCAACTGATTGTGGTGAAAATATCACTACTTTTGAATTTTTTGTAATGTCTATTTGGTGTGATTTGTAAGGGAAAAGTAGCTTCCTTGAGGTCAGGAAGGCAGTTTCGTGAAAAATGTGTGAAGATGTTTTGTGAGATGATACACTTGAAGAAGATGTGATCAACAGAATCACTATTTTTTCCGCAAAGAGAGCATCTGAATGGGCCAATAAATCCCTTTTTTGTAATGTTTCACCTGTGAGAAGTTTGTTTTGTAGTAAAAGCCAAAGGAATGTTTTATATTTTTGCAGTCATTTCTGTTTCCAGATTTTTGTTGTTGATGGGGACAGACCTCTGTAGGATAGGTAGGTGTTGGCTTGTTTAACCGTGTATTTGCTGCCCCATTTCCAAGTAATGGAATTACAGGTGTTGTTTTCCAAGGAGAGAGCTAGATTTCTGAATTCGTTTTGGCTAATATGTGTTTGAATACATCTTTTAAGGGAATTTGATCTGTTGCTGGTGATAAGAGGTAGAGCTTTGTCTATCTTCATGTTGAGGAGTCTATTTGGAATGGTCTAATTTGGTCGAAGATTGATGACTGAGTTATTTTCGAACCAAGGATCGAACCAGAAGGAGATATTTTGGTGAGAGTGAGGGGGAGTGTTAATGATTTGTGTGATTGTTTGGATGTTTTTGTTGATGTATTTCCAAAGAGGGGAAGCTGATTTTTTTGGGATATGATGCCAGGGGGTGAGTATTGGTAATATTTGTATTGGATGAGTTGGGTCCAGATTTTTGGTTTGTTTTGGAGCAGACAATCAATGATTTTAGTTATAAGATAGAGTGTGTGTGTTTCAATGTTGATGATGCCCCAACCACCTTGATCAAGAGGAGCTGATATAGTTTTCCAATTAACAAGATGATAATGTTTCCCTAATTTTCTGATTTGTGGAAGTTGTTCCAAAGAAAATTTCTTTTGATTTTGTCTAGAATGGATTTTGTTTTAGAGGGAAGGGGGACGCATCTCAGGAAGTGAGTAGTGATAGGAGTGATGACACTGTTTAGAAGGGTAAGTATTCCAGAGAGATTAAGGAAGTTATTTGTCCAATTTGTGAGTTTTGAGTTTATCTTTGATATGATAGGGGTCCAGATAGCATTTGTTATGTTGTATGGAGTAATGGGAAGACCCAGATACTTGATTGGAAATTCTTCTGGCTGTGCACTATTGAACCTATTAGTTTAGACTTTCATTCCATTTGCATGGCCATTTTTTTCCCATGTCATCCTATCTGTATATGAGGCATTTTTTCTGGATCAATCACTACATAACTCAATAAACAATGGTAGGATCATTAAGTGTTCAATAATTGATCTATTCCAATATTTGATGTGTTCATATTTATCTTGTATTGCATGTGCATTACTTGGACAATCATATGAGCTTTTCTTTCAATATGCATGGTTTTTTCCTATCATCATGTCTACAAAATCATTTATTTTGATTATACACATGTCCTACATAACTCAACATGCATTAATGGGTTCATTAAGTCTCTTAATTTACATTTCAATTATCCTAGTGTCTAATATGTTCATGAATGATATTTACTAATAAATATTAACTTGTCATTTCCACGACCATGTATGCTCCTGTAATCCCATCTCAAGACATTTTGCTGGACCGATGCATGCATAACTAAATATGTAGTGGTGGGTGTCATTAAGTGTTTTAACAATGCTTCTATTTAATGTGTTCACGTTTGATGTGTACTATATATGCATAACGGAGACAACATACTATTGTTTTCTTTCCATTTTCATTGTCAAGTTTATTCCCTATGTTTAGACCAATAATTTTATGTTGTCATAGATCCTTCATACGTGTACATATATATATATATATAGGGAGGTGATCTAGTGCGGTCTACGGACCGTGCAGACGGCTTCCACCATCTCCTCCCGTCTTCTCAATTTAACTGAACGCCGACACTTTGGCAGTCTCTAGTGTACCTGATTTCACACTATGTGTGTCCCCTATCTCCACGAGGAGGACTTCGTCTACTGAACAATGAGATGAAGAAGTTCCGCTGAAAGATCTAAGCATGCCCCCGCAACCGACTCTCTCTCCATGAGGTCTTGATCTTTCAGGCTTACAACGTCGACGATGAGGATGATGATCGTTCATATTACTACACATCGTTGCATAACAGTCTGGTCTTGATCTTTCAGGCTTACAACATCGACGACGAGGATGATAATAGTTCAAATTACTACACAGTGTTGCATAACAGCCTTACCCAAAGTCAGTTCTACAAAAGACCTATGACTTTCCACAGGGATTTCTCCATCTGTTCCAGCAAGGAGTACACTTTGTGGGAACAATATCATCACACATACAACATCCAAATGGCGATCCCTGTGTTTGGACTCCAACACCAACTACTATGCCGATCCCCAGCAGCTCTGATCATGCATTCCTCACCCGAGTATTACATTCCAAAGTTCATAAACTTGTCGTACCGTGAGATGATGGTGCTGTCGTGGTGCACAACAGCCTGAATGTTGTTTGGACGTCGGAAGTGATCCTTTCCCATGAGATCGTCCCGACCGCATGGCACTCACCGTCCATACACTTCCACAGCCTCGACACAAAAACTTCACCACCATCAACTACCTTCTCAAATTGTGCATCTTTATTGTCTGCCTCATCTTCTCCTCCTTCAAGGACATCCTGCAGACATTAATTCTGAGAGACATCCCACAATGCTTATCACAAACATGCATCAGTCCACATATACAAGTAGATTATTATATTCTAGAAGTTACACATCTTTCTGACATGGCTGCTAGTTTCAAACTTCTTCATCTTCCTAGTAATAGTATATGACATTCCAGACGATGATGCGAAGAAGACAACCTAGTGTTAACTGCCAAATCACTGAATCAACGAGTCTATATTGTACTGTGATTAACATCATCATCATTCATTTTATTTCTATTTCCTTTCCCTTCTAAGCATATACACGACGAACAATGGACACACAAAGTACTCCGATTTGTCCCACTGATGGCTCACCAAGCATACGTACTCATGCATATACTCGAATAATGAACACAAAGAACACAGATGTGCCAAATAGTGCCGAAGTGTCCACGTTTAGTTAAATTAAGAAGACGGTGGAAGTCATTCGCACGGTCCGTAGACCGCACTAGATCACCTCCCTATATATATATATATATATATATATATATATATATATATATATATATATATATATATATATATATATATAGATATAGATAAAAGAATTGTGTATCTGAGTACTTTTAGCTTGCATGTACACCCGCCTTCGTTTATGATGATTGTGAAATTAGATTTGAACAATCCAACCTTATGGATGTGATGTATACCACTTAGATAAGATGTGCATCAAAAATAAAAAAAATATAGTATTCATAGATCATCCAATGAAACAATTTGTGTGTTATCTAATCAACGGTAAGTTGCAAAAATTGTTGAAAACCGTTGGATGATATATTACTATATCTCATGATATGTATAAGATATGAGTATGATTTTATAAACACATGTAATCTATATGAATCTGAATCAATCTATATGGTTGTATTTTATTAACATGTTGCACATATGTCATTTTAATGGCCGGTACACACTTCGTAACACATATATATATATATATATATATATATATATATATATATATATATGTTAGAATACACTCGAGTGTACAGAGTATGCCGTACACCTCAATGGTGTTTGCCTATCTAGTCCTTGTCTTTCCAAAATTCAATCCATTGATCTTCATGGTTACAATAATAATAGGCCACATACAAAATTTGAGCTCATTTGGATGAGTGTAAGTTACTCATCCAAGGACAACAAAATCGACGCACAAAACTAATTTGAAATGCATGATTCTTGCCTCCTTTAGATGTATGACCTATAAGTATCGAAATGAGATAAAATTTATTATATAGTATGTTCTTAAGAAAGTTATGAAGATCAACGGTTTAGAATTTTCAAAAAGTTACTACATCTTTAAAAATGACTGAGGTGTACGGTGCCTTCGGTACACTTAAGTGTACACTAGCCTGACTTTATATATATATATATATTCTTTTGCTCCTAAACGATAACAATACCTTTCCATTCCCCTTGAACCTATCCACCACCATATTCATACATTTCATTCCTCCTAAACCTATATTTCTACCTTTCTCTTCCTCAGCCTATTCCACCACCATGTATATACATTTAATCTTCCTAAATCTATATTAGTATTATCCATTCCTCCCACCATGTTCTACATTTCATTCCTCATGAATCTATGGTCATATCTTCCTTTCCTCCTAATCATATTCCATTACCATGTTCAAACATTTCATACCTTCCATTCCTCATTGTAACCTCTTCTACAATGATATATGTGCATGCATTTCCTCCTAAACCTATTCCACCAACACGTTAATACATTTCATTCATGTAATAAACCTATACACACATCTTTGATTCATCATAAGTGTATTGCATCACCAAATTCACATTTCCTTAATCCTAAACATATATTCATACCTTCCATTCATCTCAAAGGTATTCCACCACCACATTCTTATGTTTATGTCCTAAAATTATATTTATACCTTGTATTCCTCCTAAACCTACTCCACCACCATATTCACACTTGTTTATTCCTCTCAAAACCTATATTCATCCACTTTTTATGCGTTCATGTTAGGTAACTATGACATGTAGATGATTGAGGACATTATATGATGTTTCACATATTATTCTAGGTTAGATTCTGTATACTAGTCAACATAACTTAGATTTTACACTAATATACCTTCACACTAGGGTTTTGATATAAATTTTAAATCCCATGCCCTAAACAGTTTGTTTGGGAAAGACTCCACATAAGTGATCAATATCCCAAGTTTGGTAGATTACACATGTTATGCATTGGTTGGTTGGTTTAGGTTTTTTATTTGAAATACCCTATAGTTTTATGTTCTAATTGGTTATTTTGATACTATGCCAATTTCTAAAAATTAAGATTTGTTTTGGCATTTGTGTGGTCAACTATATTCATGGAATCTGATCTTCTAAGTGATCCATTTGTCTATGAACAGACCCTACATGACTGAAATGTTAGAAAAAGGTATAAGTTTATAGTCATGGGTTATATCATGCATTCTTTCTTCGTTCATCCTAGATTATAATGATTTTTCACTCGATATGTTCACTATATACACCAATAATATTAAATTAGGATTTTGTTTGCCATTTACACAGTCAATCTTATTCCTTTTTCTTATATTTATACCAATCAGTTTGATTGAGGAGAGGCTCTACATAACTCAAAATTTTAATGATATGTAATACAATGGTGGATTTAGTAGGTGGTATTACATCCAATCACCCTCGACTAGACATGTGTATAAAAGTGAATCATTTTTATGGATGAAATTTGGTATGTGCACTAAGTGGATCATCTCAAAACTTTAACT
Organism: Alisma plantago-aquatica; assembly: GCA_963693085.1. Taxonomy (NCBI): domain Eukaryota; kingdom Viridiplantae; phylum Streptophyta; class Magnoliopsida; order Alismatales; family Alismataceae; genus Alisma; species Alisma plantago-aquatica. Next base: position 1,756,424,754 of record OY856409.1, read on the forward strand.
TTACTCCTATGATCATATATTTAGACTTATGAGTATGTTTAGAGAAATACCCTACATAACTCAACTTGTATACATTGCATATATTTCCACTTGGTAGCTATCTATTTATATTCCTTATCCTATATCTTAATGTTTTCATGTTGGTATTTACTAAATATTTCTCATCGAGATAGTTTTTAGCCTTTTTTAGACTTCCATTATCAATGTTGACATTGATATGGAGTCTATTTGATTTCCATTGTCAACCTTGACCTTTTCATATTTTCTGCAGGTAACTCTCTCAGTCTTAGGGTTCGGGCATAGCCCTTACAAGCTAATCTATTGAACATGACTGATTTTTTTCATTATGTTGCATGTTTTCTTTGTGTTTCAAAATTGGGAGTGAGTTTTTGTGTATGTCTTGGTTAATCATTACATGGATCTCTTACTATACATTCATGCTTTGTAGACTATGCATTTATCTTGGTGAGAACCGATGTAGGCTCATGTTACTTAGTTGGTGACTAATTATAGGTTATTCTTGGGATATATGTGGTTGTCTTCAAAAATTTATTTCCTAGGTTTCCCCATGACAATGTTTGAATTAGAATTATATGTACTTTTATATACATTGGTAGGGGATATAATAATTTAGCATTAAAAATAAAAGCAACATGCTAATCTATCATTTGAATTCTATATTATATGACATGGTGTATGAAACCTTGGTGGGGAATCCTATAATTTTATTATTACATCTCATTTCCTCTTCTTAACTGTGAATTTGATTTATTTCTCTTGGTTACTTGTGCAACTTGAGACTAAACCAAATTAGTTAAGTAATTCAAGCTCGATTAATATAAAAATAAGTAAATTCCTAAATAATACAATTACCTTGGGATATGACCCTGATATGACTCAACTAATCCATACACTTGTGGGGTGGTCAAAACAAGTCAATCATAGATAATGTGACACCCCACGCCACACAAAGCGAGATTACTCATAACAAAACTGCAAAAGAGAGATCAACAAGCAAGTTATCTAAAAAATATTAAAAATAAAAAATGTTTCATTAAATTTCTAAACAATAAGAACTTATACATAAATGTGGTTTCATGCCTCAAAGAACTTGATGTCTATGCCATCAACCTGTTACCAGAGAACCTGTTCCAGAACATATATACATGATTCCACCACATTTATACATAACATGTATACAAGCCAACCACATAAAGGAAACACATGCACAAAACATCTACAAAACGTTCCCAAAGACCCGAGTGTAAAGGGGCAACTTCTATGACTATCAACAAAAGACATCCAACAATACTTCCAACCTTTTCAGCTGCTGCTCTTCTTACTGGTGCTCAACCTCCACTGCACGATCTCGACCTCTTTGTGCACGACCACCTAAAAAGGATGTGGGAAACCCACGAGGTGAGATTCCAAATCTCAATGGGAGATATAACTCACCACCAACTCTATTATTATCACAGATAAGATAAACTAAGCAGTAATAAAGTTACAACTATGTGAAGTAGGTAATGATCATTAACATGAAGAGCAATTACTGTCTCATTTATAAAACATCTTAATAATTTAAAAGGAATATGATGAACATGTATAATTCCTATCAACAATATTTTATAAATATCAAGCAAGGCCTCATCCAATGTTTCTGTATTTTGATCCTATATAATTATACTACACGACTGATTACACATTTTATTATGCTCTAAGGATTTGAGTCGTACCACCCAAATCCCATCGACCACTTGATAAGTCAAAATTGGTGCCATACAAGGTAGAATGGAAGAGTCAAAATCCACAACCTCACCCCCTCGGTCAGTATGAGAATATGTAGTGGCATCATAAGTCAGACTCCTATCAGTGACATATAGTCTAGCTGTACATATCTAGCCCACCTTGGTATAGGTCATGATGCTAGTGAGTTACGACCGCAGTCACACTCCTTATTGGGGTGTGACCACATCCAATCCCGTATCACATATCACTGAGCTACGACTGTAGCTGTGCTCTTGTTGGGGTATGACCGCAACCAATCACGAATCACATATACATTCAGGATACAAGGAAATACCTCGACTTGCACCCCACATATTCAACAATATGTGCTCCGAGTTTAAATCGTTTCACCATTCAGTATGTGCTGACACTGAATGGATCTATGGCACATGACAAACTTATAGGATTAGGTTCCACTTTGATTAATTAGGTTATTTAAGCATCTTTCAAAATCAATCAAGTTAAATTGTATAAACTTAAAACAAGATCTGCATAAACAAAGCATGACACATCACCAACACATACTGAATCACATAAGGACCTCATCGTCACTTTATGTCTGTCTTTCACCATATGTCCATCACAAGAACCACATACTTGTGGTAACAACCCCTCATCTCATCATTGAGTAAATCACCAACTCATAAGGCAATAAGCCATCATTCGGTCATAAGACCATTCACCTCCTCTTTCAAGGATGTCAACAACATTTTTTCCGTAAAAGGCTCATTTACACATATCATAGGCAACATAGCTCATATCTATCTATGCTTATCAACTGGTACCTCCTGCATGGTTAGAGTCTTATACTAATAAAAGTAATATATCATCAAAACTACCATCTCATAAGATTTATGCCATTCTCACCACATTATTAGAGTTAGGGTTTCCATTTATCCAATTAGGGTTCATAAGGTTGGATCAACAATGACCCTTAGAGTATCACTTTCATCATCGTTATGGGGTGTGTTACGAAATAAAGAAACATGATTCTCAACATCATTTATACAACTTCTCCATAGGGCATCACATCATACCATGTGACCCTAGCATCAACATGGTGTATCTTAAACACCATCACATGGCATCAATTAGGATTTCAACCTAAAGTATTGGATTAACCCTAGGTGTGTTGGGAAACCATACTAAGGTAGGGTATCAGTTAAGCATATACTGGATGAACAACCAAGGCATCTGCCTACCAACTTGGGATGTGTAATGGTTTAGGCATCTAGGAATGGTGTATCAGGAAACTCAAGGGTGACACTTGTCTAGGGTTTTAGGAACACTTCAACCGTGACATGCTATCAACGGATATCAGACATCAACCCTCTCTCAAGTGGTGATGGCTAAAGCCCTGACGGGAAAGGGTCATCAAAGCAATGCTCCCATGACCACAACACCAAGTCGTGATGGCTCTGTTGGGCAACGCTCATCAAAGCAATGCTCCCATGGCCACAACACCAAGTCGTGACGGATGCAGGTGTGTCGGGAAGTAACACCTAAGGAGGGGTGTCATCCAACCCAACATGTCGGGCTACACCATCACATGGTGTGACAGACATTAGTAGGTATCAGGCTACACTTCTCCAAGCAACACATAACATTTGTTCTCATATCTGTTTACTCGTGCATAAGGCATGATGACCTAAGGTTAATAAGGCATGTTGACCCAGACCTCCCCAAGGACGTGATGACCATCCAACAAAAGGTGTTGACCTAGGACTTTCCAAGGTTGTCACAACCAGTCACAGTTGTGATGGTCAGTGGTGTCACAGATCATGACGATCACCCATAGCATATCGGCCCACTCATCTTCAACCTTATAATGGCGCTACAAGCAAGGCAAAAGAAGTGCAACACATGGGTAGCGTCTAAGCAAGATTCTTCTTCCCAAACCAGAATGCAAAACCACCAAGAAGAACTACTAGCTTGCAAGAGATAACGAACCAAGGACAAAGAACAAGATAGCAAGTAAAGAGTGATAATAACAAAGAGGGTTTAGAGTTATATGACCTGCCTCAAGGATCACCACCAAGCTCCAAGATTCACGAGCTCAAGGTACAAGAAGATATCCCAAACTTGATCACCACAACACCTCCAAGAGAGAAGATGGAACCATGATTAAGAAAGCATGAGAGGTAAAAAGAAAGTAACCAAGGTCCATGGATGAGAAAAAGAAAGAAAGAGAGAAAGAGAAGCTAAGGATCATGGCTTACCAAGGTAGAGGATGAAAAGAGACCCACAAGAATGGGACTCATCCTCCAAGCTCTAAGGAAGAGACTCGTCTAGCTCAAGGTTGTCCACCAAAGAGGGAATGCAAGGATAACTAAAAGGGCTCTCTTACATTGAGAGAAAGAGGTATATATACAAGAGGGATGAAAGAGAGAGCAAGGGGAAGGTGTCACCACCTTAGAATCCTAGGTGACACTTGTCCATGAAAAATAGCCACATGCAACACCATGCAACAAGGTGCTAAGATCTATGTCTCGTCCACTAGATCACCTATGATGGTCAAGGCCGATACACACATCTACCTTCTTCACAAACTGATAGGGGTAAATTCTAGGTACCACAAACTGATATGGTGCACTTCTAGACACCACGAAACCAATAGGATGTGCCTCAAGACACCCACAGACTGATACATGGCCTCTCCAAGGCTCTCAAGCCTGAGACAACACTTCTAGGTGTAAGGCACACCTCAAATATGTGCCCAAAACATCACCAAGGACATCACCACACAACCAAGGTTCACACAAGGTGCCCATCTCTTTCTCTTTCCTCTACATAATGTCAAGAGAGAAAAGGAACACTCTAGAGGTTCAAACTTGCACATCAACCCCTATCCTGGGTAAATTGCAATTTGCTAGAAACCTCTCCACAAAACACAAGCATCAAGCTCTAACAAGGCACTCAACATTCCAACATGCCCTAATTACATCTCACATGATTAGATCAAGGGGCTAAGAAACATACTTAAGCAAAACAAATAGGTTTATCCCAAAACGCGGGTCAGGATCCTTACAAGCCATAAACCCCTAACAGAGATTTCACCCCCAAAATCCTAAGAGAAAAGGGAAGGGTACTTCCTCCTCATCTCTTCTTTGAGATCTCATGTGGCTTCCTCAACACCACAATGATGCCAAAGAACCTTCATAAGCACAAGGTACTTCCTATTCAGCTTCTTCACTCTCCGATCAAGGATTAACACTAGACCTTCTACATAGGTCATATCCTCATCAAGCTCCACCTCCATAGGCTGCAACACCAACTCTGTATCCGGATGACACTTTCTCAACATACTGACATGAAATACTGGATGCAACCTATGCAACTCAGGTGGAAACTCCAATCGGTAAGCCACCTTCCCAACATGTGCCATCACTGGGTAAGGTCACATATATCTGGGAGCCAACTTATCCTTCTTCCCAAACCTCATAACACCCTTCCAAGGAGAGACCTTCAGATATACCTTGTCTACCACTTGGAACTCCAAGGGTTTACAACGATTGTCTGCATACAACTTCTGTCTATCCTGTACTACTTTCAACTATTGTTGTATCACTTTGATCTTCTCTATCGTTTGCTACACAAGCTCAGGACCAAGAAGTTGATACTCACCTATCTCATACCAACACAATGGAGATCTGCAATGTCTCCCATACAATGCCTCATATGGTGCCATGTCAATACTACTCTGATAGCTGTTGTTATAGGCAAACTCTATCAAACTGAGATGTACATCCCAACTTCCTGAAAATTGAAGAACGCAAACCCTCAACAAATCTTCCAAAGTCTATATGGTTCTTTCGGATTGACCATTTGTCTACGGGTGGAAAGCAATGCTAAACCTCAAATACGTACCCAAAGTTATGTGCAGTCGCTCTCAAAAGAGACTTGTGAACTGAGGACCTCTATCAGATACGATAGTAGCTGGAACACTATGCAAACGTACTATCTCATCAACATAGGCTTGGGCAAATTTCTCTACTATGAGCATTGTCTTCATGGAAAGGAAATGCGCTGACTTGGTCAACCTATCAACGATCATCCAAATGGAATCACAGCCTTTGGCTGCCATAGGCAAACTAACTACAAAGTCCATAGTTACATGATGCCATTTACACTGAGGTATAGGCAACAGTTGTAACATCCATGTTGGCTTCTGATGCTCATCTTTAACCTACTAACACACACCACATCTTACAAAGAACTCAACTACATCTTTCTTCAAGCCTGGCCACCAATACATATCCTTCAGATTGTGGTACATCTTGGTACTACCTGGATGCATAGCATACATGGACGAATGAGCCTCCTCCAACACCATCTTCCTTAGGTTATCAACATCAGGAACCACTATTTTGTTATGGTAACAAACTATCCCATCATCCGACTCATGGAAGCCATCACACTTCTTGCTGCCGAACTCTGATCTAATCTGTTGTATCACAATATCTATATGTTGTGCCTCTCTGATCTACTGTCTCAGCATAGGCTTCACTTGTAACTGTGCCAACAATCCTGCTAACAAGGAGACTTCCAACTTGACATTCATCTGACGTAGGGAGACAAACATGTCTCCTTTGTGGCACATCAAAGAACTCAACTGACCTCTATCCACAGATGAGGATGAAGAATTCCTGCTCAATGCGTCTTCCACGACATTTGCCTTACCTAGATGATAATCAATCGTGTAGTTTTAGTCTTTAATCAACTCCATCCAGTGACGCTACATCATGTTCAACTCTGGTTGTGAGAAGATGTACTTTAGGTTCTTGTGATCCGTGAAAATCTGATACTTCTCTCCATACAGGTAGTGCCTCCAAATCTTCAAAGAATGAACCACAATAACCAACTCTAGATCATGGGTTGGATAGTTCTCCCCGTGTTTCTTAAGCTGTCAAGAAGCAATAGAAACCACTTGCTTATCTTGCATCAACACACAACCCAAACCATTCTTGGACACATCACAAAAGACAATGCATCCTTTTCCTTGCTCAGGAAAATCCAGAACTGGTGCACTTGTCAACTTCTCCTTCAACGTCTACAAAGCATGTCGACATCTATCATCCCAAATGAACGACACATACTTCCTTATCAACTTTGTTAGGGGTAGGGAGATAGCCCTAAAATCCTTAATGAATCTTCGGTAGTAGCCTTCCAGACCTAGAAAACTACACACTTCAATCGACATCTTCGACTGCTCCCACTCCGTCACAGACTCTACCTTCTTGGGATCCATGCGTACTCCTTCGGCAAATATGACATGCTCCAAGAAAGCTACCCCCCTCAACCAGAACTCGCACTTGCTAAACTTGGCATAGAGTTGGTGTTGTCTCAACACTCTTAATGACTAACGAAGATTTTGTTCATGCTGCTGACTGTCATGATTGTATATCAAGATGTCATCTATGAAAACCACCATGAAATGATCAAGGAACAATCATAACACTCTGTTCATCATATCCATGAATGATGTTGGTGCATTGGTTAGCCCAAATGACATAACCACAAACTCGTAGTGACCATATCCCATCCTAAAGGCTGACTTAGGTGTGTCATCCTCCTTGATCCTTAACTGGTGATATCCTGACCTCAAATCTATCTTTGAGAATACCATCTCACCACTCAACTAGTCAAACAGGTCATCTATCCTTGGTAAGGGATACTTATTCTTTATCATCACCTTGTTCAACTGTTTGTAGTCTATGCACAACCTCATAGATCCATCCTTCTTCTTCACGAACAATACTGGAGCACCCCATGATGACATACTCGGTCTGATGAAACCTTTGTCAAGAAATTCTTGCAACTGTCTCTTCAACTCTTCCATCTCTGTTGGTGTCATCCTATACGGTGTCTGAGCTAGCAGTTGAATTTTGGAGACCAGATTGATCTCAAAATCAATCTCTCAGGGTGGGGGAACACCTGGATGTTGACCTAGAGGTTGTACATTACCTATATTTTGATAATGACTTAACCATTCCATTCATATGTATCTAACATGTGCGTTAAATATTGTTTGAAGACATTAGGTACATGAAAAGGATCATATATACAAGCCCTAGAATGGGCCAAGTGCAAGCCAAATTGACTACAAGTGTGCAATTTAGGATTTCCATGTAAATCACCTTAGAACATAAATGTAATCACTTGTAACGATGTATATGCTTGTAACTTAGAAGAGAAAATTGTTTGGGACAAAATTCACCAAGTGCTAATCACTTTTATTGCAAATTAGAAAATCCATTTCAGGCACTTGGTCGGTCGAGTTTTCCACCCTGGAACTCGACCGATCATCCTGAGTCGATTTCCTGAAGATTGCAATCGGTCGAGTTGTGCACTCACAGAACTCGACCGATTGGGTAGTAGGCCATTTCCAGTTGAAATGGTCGGTCGAGTTTCCTCAGGACAAACTCGACCGATCAATTCAATATTGGATTGCTTGCTACCTGATCGGTCGAGTTACACCCATTGATACTCGACCGATTGCACTGTACGGAGTTTGCAGAAAAAGTAATATGACCGTTGGTGAATTGTTTTGGGAAAAAATATAGCCGTTTTCTTGAAGGAAAAACGACCACTTATGCACCCAAGTGTCCCACAACATAAAGGGCCACCCTCAACTATAAATAGAACCCCTTGGACTTCATTCCAAGCTGCTCTTCCATTGCAAACTTGGTTCTAGCTTAGTTGAGAGTGTTCCAAGCCCTTGAGCCCCTTTCTCTCTCTACCTTCAAGACAATTTCGTGAGTGAGATAGGTCCTTGTGTATGAGAGATATCCTTTGTTCTATGTAAAGCTCTCCTTTCTTTCTTCCCACCTCCAAATCAAATAGAAGATTGATTGAAGCTACTTCTCCGAGTGAAAGAGGAGTTGCTGCTGTTCTTCTCCGAGTGAAGGAGAAGATGTGTTGCTGATCTTCAAGAATGAAGATTGATTGTTGCTCCAGCTCCCTTGGTGAAGGGAAAACGTGGGCAAGCTCTCCAAGTGAAGGAGAGGTGCAAGACAAGCTCAAGCAAGATAGGTAATTCCTGCAAGGCTGAAGACAAAGGTGAGATTGGGTAAGTCCTTTGTAGAAGGCTGAAGAATCTCGCTTTGTGGGTAAGTCCTTGGATAGGTAGAAGATCTTAGCTTGTGTAATTAAGCCCTTGGTTATGTGGTTTATGTTTTTTGTAATCTTATCGTGATATATAAGAGGACCAAGTTGCAAATCCTAGAGTCTAACCAACTCTAGGTAGTGGACTGACATCGCTCCTAAGTTTAGGACGTGGAACCACTATAAACCACCTGTCCAAGTGCATGATATTCATTATCTCTTATCCTTGCTTTGTATGTTAGAATAGGATATCAAATTGCTGCTTGCATTAGTTTTTGCACTCAAATTAAATTGGTGGTCTAATCGATTTTGTGAAGTGTGTGTAGCTCTATTCACCCTCCTCTAGAGCCCATCGATCCAACAAGTGGTATCAGAGCAGGTCTTCTCCAAGCTACTTCAACAAGTAGGAGAAGATGGGCGATTCGGCTCTTGGGTCACTCAACCTTGAAGGAAGCTTCTCCATGAGACCTCCGGTCTTCGACGGCACAAACTTCTTATATTGGAAGAGGAGAATGCAATTTTATCTCCAAGGGGTGAGTTTCGAAATGTGGAAGATTGTCCATCTCAAATATGAAGACCCAAAAGGGGACATCACCACATGGACGGAAGCGGAGATGAAGCATGCTCAACTCAATGCCAAATCCGTGAGCATCATCTACGCCGCCCTTACACCATCGGAGTTCAACCGCATCTCTTCGTGGGACACGGCGCATGAGATATGGCACAAGTTGTGTGTCACCTATGAAGGGACCGAGCAAGTCAAGGAGGCCAAGGTCTACATGCTTGGTGGTCTTCTTGAGAACTTCAAGATGGGGAAGAATGAAAGAGTGGCGGATATGTACACAAGGCTAAACGTCATCTTGAACAGTCTTGTATCCCTTGGGAGTGTCATGGATAGAGGTACAATCAATGCCAAAATCTTGAGATCTCTACCAAAGAGATGGGAGCCAAAGGTCACTTCTATTGAAGAAGTCTACAAGCTAAGCGAGTTATCAACCGAGGAGCTGGTTGGTAACCTTCAAGCTCATGAACCTAGGCTCGACAAGCAAGAGGAAGAGGAGAAAAGAGAAGAAAAAGAATCAAAGAAGATAAAGGACACAGCCTTCAAAGCTCAAATTGAAGAAATGGTCCGACAACAACAACTTGCTATGAAGTCTCCCTTCCCTTCCTCAAGTGAAGATGAAGGTGTCAATGATCATGAAGCCAACTACTCAAAAGGGAAGTACTTCAAGAGCAAGCCCTCCTCCTCAACTCCTAGGTGCTACGAGTGTGGTAAAAAAGGCCACTACAAGAGTGACTGCCCAAAGGCCAAGAAGAGCCATAATAAGAGTAGCCACAAGAAGGATGACAAGTACAAAAGAGAAGCAAAGTACAAAAGAAAAGACAAGAAGGAGAAAAGGTCCAAAGATGCAGCTCATGCGGCATGGGAGTCTTCTTCTTCAAGCTCCTCAAGCTCCGAAGATGGAGAATGCCATCTTGCCCTCATGGCCTCAACTAGTGAAGATGTAATTGAGGTAAGTGAGGTAAGCAAGATTAGTGATGTTAATTTACTTGAGCTATCTAAGGAAACTCTCATTGATATGCTTAATGAATGCCAATCATCTTTTGCTAAATGTAAATCTAAGAGGAAAAGATTAGGCAAAATAGTTGATGATCTTTATACAAAAATTGACATTCTTGATGAAAATGAAAAATTGCATCTTGATAGCATAGAATCCTTGCAAGGGCAATTTCTTGACCTTGAACTTCAATACAATGGAGTAGAGGTTGAGAATGGTGTATATCTTAAAAACATTGAAAATCTTAAGATAGAAAACCAAAATTGCCTAGATGAGCTTGACACTCTTAAAACTGAAAATGTAGAACTCAAGCTTATTGATGATGCTAGGAGAAAAGAAGTCTATGCCTATCAAAGATAAATAGTTGTGCTCAAATCTGAAAATGCAAAATTGTTTGCTCAAATTAATGATTTATCTTCTAGACCTGTTTTGCCTAGAAATGAAGTTGCTAGCTTAACTCTAGAAAAAGATTCTCTTCTTACTAAAGCCCTCTGTCTTGAGGCCGACCTCTTGCATGCTAGAGAAGATCTTGAAAATCTTTCTACTAATGTTATAAACCTTAGTGATGATAATGCTAAATTAAGATCTACTTTGCAAAGGTTTCTTTCGGGAAAGAAATCCCTAAATGATGTCCTAGAGCACTCTACCAAACAAGTTGGTACTAGTGGTTTAGGATATAATGGGACTGCTCCCAAAGGTAAGAAGAAGAAGGGTAAGAAGAAGAGTGTGGAACCTCCAATTTTCAATGGAGAGTCTTCCGGCTCTAAAAACCCTATGGTTTGTATTCATTGCAAATGTGATGACCATTATTCTACCTATTGTCCTTACAAGCCCAAGGGGACCAACCCAAAGATGAAATGGGTCCCCAAGCTAACCCCGGACCCCAAAGTTTGAGTTGGGTTCCGACATCCTCTTTTCTTGCAGGTTCAAAAGAAATGGATTGTTGATAGTGGCTGCTCTAAGCATATGACTGGAGAAATCAGCCATTTCAACAAATTTGTGAAAAAGAAAGGAGGATCGGTAACCTTCGGGGACAACAAGAAGGGTAAGGTTATAGGTGAGGGTGATGTAGGCAATGAATTATGTATTAAAAATGTATTGCTTGTTGATGGCCTACATCACAATTTAATTAGTGTTAGCCAATTATGTGATAATGGTTATCTTGTGTTATTTACTGCTGTAGAATGCTTGCTTCTAGATTCTCTCTCCTACAATGTTATATATAAGGGAACTAGAAATGGTAATCTTTATGTTATTGTTCTCGATGCTCTAAATCCCATACTAAATAGATGCTTAGTTGTGGATAAAAACGATCTTTCTCTTTGGCATCGTCGTTTGGGTCATGTGAATTTGCATCAAATGAAGAAATTGAACAAAAAGGACTTGGTTCGAGGACTTCCTAAATTGGATTTTGATAAGGAAGAGGAATGCCAACCTTGCACACAAAAGAAACAAACCAAATCCTCATTCAAATCCAAAGGAGTCATGAGTACCAAGAGAGTTCTTGAGCTTCTTCATATTGATCTATTCGGACCAATGAGAACACAAACGCTTCGTGGCTCCAAGTATGGTCTTGTTATTGTTGATGATTTTTCTAGATATACTTGGACTTTCTTTCTCGTTTCAAAAAGCGATACTCTTGATGTTTTCTCGAGATTTTGTAAACGAGTTGAAAATGAAGCTTCTTGCCATGTTGTTTCTATCCGTAGTGATCATGGGGGAGAGTTTGAAAATGATCTTTTTGAACGTTTTTGTGAAAAATCAGGTTATTCGCACAATTTCTCTTCTCCTCGCACACCTCAACAAAATGGAGTTGTTGAGAGGAAGAATAGATCGCTACAAGAGATGGCTAGGACCATGCTTCTTGAGTTTGACACTCCCAAGAAGTTTTGGGATGAAGCCGTTAGCACGTCATGTTTTGTGCAAAACCGAGTTTTCACACATCCGACTTTCAAGAAAACCCCCTATGAACTATGGCGTGGTAGGAAGCCGTCTATTGATTTCTTTCATGTTTTCGAATGTCCTTGTTTTGTTTTAAACACTAAGGATTCTCTCGACAAGTTTGATCCAAAATCATACAAGGCTTTCTTCCTAGGCTATAGCACTACTAGCAGGGCATTTAGAGTATTTAACATTGAACTATCTAAAATTGAAGAATCTATAAATGTTAAATTTATTGAAACTAACCCTGTTATTGGCAAGCATATTGGTGATGATGATGTTGCAGATGAAATAATTCCTATCTTAAAAGATCTCAACATCAAAGACAAAGGCAAGCAGGTTGCAGAAGAAGAAAAAGAAGAAGAAAAGAAGGATCCCACTCCCCGCTTTGCAAAGAATCACCCCAAGGAGTTGATAATTGGCAATCCGTTTGAGAGAGTGAGGACACGAGCTGCTCACAACAAAGAACAAGCAGATAGTGCCTTCATCTCCCAACTAGAGCCAAAGAACATCAAAGAGGCCCTTGGTGATGATGAGTGGATCCTTGCCATGCAAGAAGAGCTTGAGCAATTTGAGAAGAACCGTGTGTGGACTCTAGTGCCAAGACCAAATGATAGAAAGATCATTGGCACCAAATGGGTCTACCGCAACAAGCTTGATGAGCAAGGAAAAGTGGTAAGGAACAAAGCAAGGTTAGTAGCACAAGGTTACAACCAACAGGAAGGTATTGACTTTGATGAAACTTATGCTCCTGTTGCTAGATTAGAATCTATCCGTATGCTACTTGATTTTGCTAGTTATAAAAATTTCTTGCTTTATAAAATGGATGTTAAAAGTGCGTTTTTGAACGGTACAATCGAGGAGGAAGTATTTTTTGCTCAACCTCCGGGCTTTGAAAATGACAAATTACCCAATCATGTTTATTTGCTACAAAATGCTCTCTATGGACTCAAACAAGCACCTCGAGCTTGGTATGAGAAATTAAAGAACTTTTTGTTAGATAATGGGTATGTCATGGGCAAAGTTGATTCTACTTTGTTTCTAAAACACACTTCTAACCATTTTCTTATTATTCAAATATATGTGGATGATATCATTTTTGGCGGGACTGATCTTGATCTTTGCAAGGAGTTTAGTTCTCTTATGCAGAGTGAATTTGAAATGAGCATGATGGGTGAGTTGACCTTCTTCCTCGGCTTTCAAATCAAGCAAACAAAGGAAGGAAACTTCATCAACCAAGGAAAATACACAACTGAACTACTCAAGCGCGTTGGGATGGAGAACATGAAGCCGATGGATACACCCATGTCAAATACCGCCAAACTTGATAAAGATGAAGAAGGTGAAAAGGTAGATGAGAAGCTCTATAGAGGTATGATAGGAAGTTTACTTTATTTAACTGCCTCTAGACCTGACATTATGTTTAGTGTTGGCTTGTGCGCTCTCTTTCAATCTTGCCCTAAGCAGTCGCATCTCACTGCTGTTAAGAGAATTTTGAGGTACTTAGCCAAAAATCAAAATTTTGGTCTATGGTATCCTAAATCAAGGGATTTTACTCTTACGACATATAGTGATGCGGATTATGCAGGGTGTTTGATTGATAGAAAGTGCACAAGTGACACTTGCTTCCTTCTAGGACCATGCTTAGTGTCTTGGTTCTCCAAGAAACAAAGCACAGTGGCTTTATCAACTACCGAAGCTGAATACATCGCAGCCGGGAGTTGTTGTGCATAGGTCCTATGGATGAAGCAAATGCTCCAAGACTTTAACATATTTTTTGATGCTTCCCCTATCTATTGTGACAATACTAGTGCAATTAACCTCTCTTATAATCCTATATTGCATAGTAGAGCTAAGCATATAGAGGTTCGCCATCATTTTCTTCGTGATCACATTGCTAAGAAAGATATCTATATCACACATGTGGACATGGAAAATCATTTGGCGGACATTTTTACAAAACCTCTAGCTAGAGATCAATTTAACTTTATTCGATCTAAACTGCTCATTATTGATTTAAATGATATTGCTATGTGATCTAGCTAGTGGTCTCTATCCTATATGCTTTCTCATGTCATTCTTCACCTTATGTTGCCTATACATGCTTGCTTATGCTTTTTTTTGTCAATCAATATGCCTAGTTTTTGCTTGTTTTTTGGGTTTTTTATCAAATTTCGTGTTTTATCGCTAAATAGTACCCAATGATGAGCAAAATGTGCCTAGGTATGTTATTTATGCATAATAGAATGGAAAAATAAATTTAATAGGCATGTATGTGGCTAGAATCTAAGTTTTAGATTGCTAGGTCAGGTTGACCTTCGGTCGAGTTTCACCCCTTAAAACTCGACCGATCAGGAGCCGAGAGTGGTTCTTCAGTGGACCGATCGGTCGAGTTGTCCTGTCTCAGAACTCGACCGATCGACGGGCTGCGCCAACTTAAAACTTAGGATCGGCTGACTATTTTCCCTTGCAACTAGAAAATAGCCGACTGATTCCTCTTCTCTTGGCCCGTGCTCTCCACCCTAGCCCTAATCCTTCCCCATTCCCAGCCCTAGGGTGCCTTAGCAGCTTCCTCCTGACCTTCCCGGGCGACGGTTGTGTGTTCTTGTTGGGTTTCGAGGTTCGTTTTGCTTGTGTGCGTGTTTTCTTCTCTTGCTTTTGCTTCCATGGCTTCCCATAGGAGAAAATGAATCGCCCCTAGCAATGCTCCAGCTTCTTCCTCGACCCAACGGTTGATTCCCTTTGATAACACTACGTTTGTATCTCTAGAGGCTGTCAATAGGTATAAGGATCTCCTTCCTAGGTCTCCTTTTCCTTTCCGCCCCCTAGTTGGTCCAACTCATTTTCAAAACCATATCAACTCCATCGCACAGCTTCTTGCACATCACAACCTTTCCGCCCTTGCGATCGAGAGTGACTGCTTCAACAATCAGTTAACTAGTACAAAAGCAGTTCACGAGTTCTATGCTAATCTACGCTGGAACTATGATTCGATTGTTCCCCCGCCAAATACCAAAATAGTCCTAACATCGATGATCGCCGGTCGTCGGTTTCAACTCTACGAGGAGACTTTCAATCTCTATCTTGCCGGAGATGAAGAAACCACTACTTGGCGCCGGGGCTATGATGAGTATTTTGATCTTTTAGACCCGGAAGCCTTTTACAAACATCATGAATTGACTTTACCGGATATTCATCGATATTTGAAAAAGCCTGACGTGGCCTATAAGAAGCGGTCCACCCTTCCCTCTTCCTCCCTTGACCTCCGGAAGCGCATCCTAGCCCTTGTGCTTAACTGCAACATCCATCCAAAGCGAAATCAAACGGATATTGCGGAAAACACAGCGGTTTTGATGTATTGTTTGTTGAACAACATAGGTGTCAAGTGGGCTCGTTACATTCTTCATCATATGACCTACTTTGATAAAGGCAAGAACACCAAGGGCACCCATCCTCCCTATCCAGCCTTGATCTGTGGTCTCTTCTAGTTCGCCACTGACAAATCACTCTTTTCCGACTTCCATTACCCAGTTGCTCGAAAGGGAGTGTGCATTAGTGAAACCACTCTTCTAAAGTCTGTGCCTGTCCCTGGTGCTTCTGGCTCTGCCTCTACCTCCGCCCCTGCTTCTGGTGCCCCTCCCGCATCCACCCAGGCTCCACCCCCGCAGTCCCACCTTCGCCCTAGCCGTGCGTCTTTCAGAGCATCAAATGAAACCCTTCTGGGTTACATGATGCATGAACAGGCATACAATCGCCAGGTCCAGGATCACCTCCATCAGGATTTGTGTTCGATCATGTCTACCATGAACCTATCCTGCTCTTCACCCTACCCAACTTACCAGCCATATCCGAGTAGTGCTTATGCCTCCTATGCATATGAGCATTACTTTCCTGCTCCACCACCTTTTGCTGCCGAGCCTTCCGCTGCTACTCCACCTCAGTATCCCTCTGGTAGCTTCACTCCTGCATATCTACCGCTACCTGCTGGCCCCCTGGACTCTCTGCTCGCCTCCTTGGGGGACTCTGCTCCGTCCTTCCCGCAGGCCCAGGAGCTTCTAGCTCTTGGCATGTCGTGGGCTGAGCAGAATGCCCGCTGGCCCGGTCGCTCCTTTGGTCCTACTGACGAGGAGATGCCCGACCAGGCTGAGGATGCCGATGAGGATGCCGACGAGGATGCTGATGATGCTGATGGTGATGGTTCTTCTGCCGAGGATGGCGATGATGGTGTTGGTTCTGCTGCTGGCACAACTGCCCTGCCTTCGGATGGTGATGAGGACTACAACCCCGGCGATGACGAGGACACAGTTGACATAGATAGCTTAGATGTCTAGGAGGTTGTTTTAGATTATAGTCTAGCATGTCTATTATATATCTTTCTAGACTCTTTTGTATAAGCAACATCGTGGAACATTAGTTTGAGCTGTACTATTTTCTTATTCTCTGTTTTCTCGCTTTTTATGGTTGTAGTCGCTTATGAGAACATATGTCTGAGTTGGAATATCATTGCTACACTTTGGCTATTTCATCCGTGTTATCTTCTGCTTGGTGTTTGATGAGCTATATTTTGATTCTGACTTGGATTATATGTTTCTCCTCTGTGGTTGTATGTTATATGCCTTTACACAGTTGTTTATCATCTTTTGCATATCTGTGTGGTTGAGTCTTGGAGAAGACCTAGATTTTGCTCTTCTACACCCCTTTCCTTTTTTATAATGTCAAAAGGGGGAGAAATATCTCATGGTCTGAAACTCAATCATATTGTTTTTATGGTGATAATACTATTGCTTTCTTGCCTAAGTGATCCTTTTCTTGTAAATTTGCTGATTGATCATATGACATGTAAGGGATTACATATTACATGGATATTGGTTTTTCTATGTATAGAAAACCTAACATGCAGGTGAGAGGAAGCATAAATTGAGGGGGATCAATTCCAATTGTTCTTATCATGAATCCCCCTAATTCACAAGGCAAAGGTTTAATTTTCTTATCCTTTTCAATATGTTTGAGGAATGGTTTGTCATTGTCAAAAAGGGGGAGAATGTTGACCTAGAGGTTGTACATTACCTATATTTTGATAATGACTTAACCATTCCATTCATATGTATCTAACATGTGCGTTAAAGATTGTTTGCAGACATTAGGTACATGAAAAGGATCATATATACAAGCCCTAGAATGGGCCAAGTGCAAGCCAAATTGACTACAAGTGTGCAATTTAGGATTTCCATGTAAATCACCTTAGAACATAAATGTAATCACTTGTAACGATGTATATGCTTGTAACTTAGAAGAGAAAATTGTTTGGGACAAAATTCACCAAGTGCTAATCACTTTTATTGCAAATTAGAAAATCCATTTCAGGCACTTGGTCGGTCGAGTTTTCCACCCTGGAACTCAACCGATCATCCTGAGTCGATTTCCTGAAGATTGCAATCGGTCGAGTTGTGCACTCACAGAACTCGACCGATTGGGTAGTAGGCCATTTCCAGTTGAAATGGTCGGTCGAGTTTCCTCAGGACAAACTCGACCGATCAATTCAATATTGGATTGCCTGCTACCTGATCGGTCGAGTTACACCCATTGATACTCGACCGATTGCACTGTACAGAGTTTGCAGAAAAAGTAATATGACCGTTGGTGAATTGTTTTGGGCAAAAATATAGCCATTTTCTTGAAGGAAAAATGACCACTTATGCACCCAAGTGTCCCACAACATAAAGGGCCACCCTCAACTATAAATAGAACCCCTTGGACTTCATTCCAAGCTGCTCTTCCATTGCAAACTTGGTTCTAGCTTAGTTGAGAGTGTTCCAAGCCCTTGAGCCCCTTTCTCTCTCTACCTTCAAGATAATTTCGTGAGTGAGATAGGTCCTTGTGTATGAGAGCTATCCTTTGTGCTATGTAAAGCTCTCCTTTCTTTCTTCCCACCTCCAAATCAAATAGAAGATTGATTGAAGCTACTTCTCCGAGTGAAAGAGGAGTTGTTGCTGTTCTTCTCCGAGTGAAGGAGAAGATGTGTTGCTGATCTTCAAGAGTGAAGATTGATCGTTGCTCCAGCTCCCTTGGTGAAGGGAAAACATGGGCAAGCTCTCCAAGTGAAGGAGAGGTGCAAGGCAAGCTCAAGCAAGATAGGTAATTCCTGCAAGGCTGAAGACAAAGGTGAGATTGGGTAAGTCCTTTGTAGAAGGCTGAAGAATCTCGCTTTGTGGGTAAGTCCTTGGATATGTAGAAGATCTTAGCTTGTGTAATTAAGCCCTTGGTTATGTGGTTTATGTTTCTTGTAATCTTATCGTGATATATAAGAGGACCAAGTTGCAAATCCTAGAGTCTAACCAACTCTAGGTAGTGGACTGACATCGCTCCTAAGTTTAGGACGTGGAACCACTATAAACCACCTGTCCAAGTGCATGATATTCATTATCTCTTATCCTTGCTTTGTATGCTAGAATAGGATATCAAATTGCTGCTTGCATTAGTTTTTGCACTCAAATTAAATTGGTGGTCTAATCGATTTTGTGAAGTGTGTGTAGCTCTATTCACCCCCCCTCTAGAGCCCATCGATCCAACACTGGAAACTCCTCAGGAAATACATCCTCAAACTCTCCAACAACTGGCACCTCATGAATACTAGGAATCCTTGCCTCAAAATCTATCACGTGTGCTAAAAATTCCTCACAACCCTATCTCAAAAGTTTCCTTACTACCATAGCTGATACAAGACACGTCGAAAGAATCTTCCTATCCCCCTGGAAGATCCACGCCTCATCACCTACAAACGTCACTTGTTTGGAACTACAATCCAAGACCACTCTATACTTCTCTAAGGTATCCATTCCAAGGATCACATTGAATCCATGCATGCCAAGTGGTATGATACCCACTTGAATGTTGTGCCCTAAAAAGGAGAGGACACAGGAAAGTCATACATCCAGCAACACCACAAAACTGACCAGCGGGGTTTCTGCCAACAAACTGTTCTTCTTACGAATAATAGGCAAAGGACAACTACTAAACACTTCACGTGCGATAAAAGAGTGTGTCGCACCCAGATCAACCAAAAAAGATATAAAGCATGAAGAAGACAAATCAAAATGAAATAATTCCATCTAACTTGCCACTACTCGCAGGTTGACCACCGCCTCCGACTGACTCATAGAATAGAATCTAACCGTTGTCTGTTGTCTCCCCTATCCTCTACTTCCCTGAGTAGACAATCCGGCTTGTGACGGTTGGCCACATCCTCATCCTCCTACACTTCTGTGTTGCTGCCTCTACGAGTCCTGTTGACTCTGCCTCGGTTGCTGGGTCTCTTCATCATCTCTCATCAGACACCCCCACTTCATATGGCCTACTTGTCCACACTTGTGGCAAGTCCGAGTCCCATACTACAACCTAGATGGCCCTGTCACTGATATTGATGCTATGCTATGAGCTCCTACAGGCAGAAAACTACACCCTCATCCCTTACTTTGTGACTACTGTGTTGAAGCACCGAACCTCTAAACTGGTGGTGCAGAAAACCTCGACTTCTTAAAGCCACCTGACGACTGCCCTTGGAACTGTGCAGACTTCTTATTGGCATTTGTCTCCCGCTTCTCCTTCACAGATCACTCTATCCACCGAACAAACTCCACAAACATGGAAAACCTCTCTTGGTTCTCTAAAGAAGCTTCCGGGGTAGACAACTCATCACTCAACCCCTTCTCAAAACGATGAATCCGCTCGTCGTCTGTTGCATCAATGTGAGGAGGGAACCTCAACAACTCCATAAACCTTACCTCATACTCATTGATCGTCATGGATCCCTATCGAATCCTCTCAAACTAGCTGATCTTCTCGTCAAGATACGTCTGAGGGAAGTACCGACTAACAAACTCTCGTAGAAACTTCTCCCACCCGATCACAACACCATGTCTCTTCTCCTCTACGACCCACTAATGGCCAACACTTCCCTTCAAAAAGTACACTGCGGGCTTCTCCTTATTTGCCTTGGGGATACTTAGGATCTTGAAGGCCTTCTCAAGCTCAGTCAGCCACAGATCTGCATCCGCCGAGTCAGCTGTCCCTGCATACTCAACTGCTCCAACATGACGAAGCCACTCAAAAGTCTTCCTAGTGCCCGAAGATTCAATATAAGGAATTGGTGCCCTAGGCTGAGGTGTAGACATCTTATCCTCCATATGAGTCATTGTAGCCATAAACTGCCCAAAAAGAGATTGAAAAGCAGGGTTTTCAACCCTGGCTGGGTCAAACCGGGGGACTTCAGGCACTTGATCTTATCACGCCTGGTTCCTTGCACCACCTCCGGGTGCTGCAACACTACTCTCTATAGTGTGTTCTTTGTGTTCTCCAGACATTTTTAAGCTTTCTCTTCTTCTTCTTCTTCTTCTTCTATATATGAAGAAGTGACTACAAGACAATCTGGAGGACACTAGAATAGACACAAACCCTAGTCCTAGGTCCCTGTAGACTCAGCGAACCTAAAGCTCTGATACCAACCTGATTGTGATGCCCCACACCACACAAAGTGAGACTACTCAAAATATAACCGCAAAAGAGAGATAAAAAAGTAGGTTATCCAAAAACACTAAAAAATAAAACCTTTTCATAAAACTACCAAACAATAAGAACTTCCACATAAAGGTGCTTTCATGCCTCAAAGCAATTACTTTCTATGCCATGAACCTATCACCAAAGAACCTATTCCAGAATATATATACATAATTCCGCCACATCTGTACATAATAGGTATACAAGCCAACCACATAAAGGAAACACATTCAAAAAACATTTACAAAACGTTCCCAAAGACCCAAGTGTACATGGATGACTTCTAGGACTCTATCAACGAAAGACATCCAGCAACACTTCCAACCTTGTCAGCTACTGCTCCTCTTACTGCTGCTCAACCTCCATTGCATGATCTCAACCTCTTCGTGTACGACCACCTAAAAAGGATGTGGTAAACCCACATGATGATATTCCAAATTTCAGCGGGAGATATAACTCGCCACCAACTCTATTATTATCATAGATAAGATAAACTAAGCAGCGGTGAAGTTACAACTATGTGAAGTAGGTAATGATCATTAACATGAAGAGAAATGACTTGATAAGTTAAAATTGGTACCCTATAAGGTTGAATGGAAGAGCCAAAATCCATGACCTCACCCCCTCAGTCAGGACGAGAATATGCAGTGACATCATAAGTTAGACTACTATCAGCAACATATAGTCCAACTGTACATATCCAGCCCACCTTGGTACAGATCACGATGCTAGTGAGTTGCGACCACAACCACACTCCTTATTGGGGTATGACCACAGCCAATCCCGTATCACATGCACATACAAGGAGATACCTCAACTTGCACCCCGCATATTCAACAATATGCGCTCTAAGTTAAACTCATTTCACCATTCAGCAAGTGCTGACACTGAATGGATCTATGACACAGGGAAAACTTATAGGATTAGGTTCCACTTTGATTAATTAGGTTATTTAAGCATCTTTCAGAATCAATCAAGTTACAACATATAGAATTAAAATAAGATCTGCATAAACAAAGCATGACACATCACCAACACATACTGAATCACATAAGGACCTCATAATCACTTTATGTCTATCTTTCACTATATGTCCATCATAAGGACCACATACTTGTGGTAACAGCCCCTCATCTCATCATTGAGGAAATCACCAACACATAAGGCAATAAGCCATCATTCGGTCATAAGACCATTCACCTCCTCTTTCAAGAATGTCAACAATACTTTTGTCATACAAGGCTCATTTTCACATATCATAGGCAACATAGCTCATATCTAGCTATGCTTATCAACTAGTATCACCTGCATGGTTAGAGTCTCATAATAAGAAAAGTAATATATCATCAAAACTACCATCTCATAAGATTTATGCCATTCTCACCACATTATTAGAGTTAGGGTTTCCATCTAGCCAATTAGGGTTTACAAGGTTGGATCAACAACCACCCTTAGATTATCACTTTCATCATCATAATGGGGTGTGTTATGAAATAAAGAAACATGATTCTCAATATCATTCATACAACTTCTCCATAGGGTATCACATCATACCATGTGACCCTAGCATCAACATGGTGTATCTTAAACACCATCACAAGGTATCAATTAGGGTTTCAACCTGGAGTATTGGATTAACCCTAGGTGTGTGGGGCAACCATACTAAGTTAGGATATTGATTAAGCATATACATGATGAACAACCAAGGTATTGTCCTACCAAATTGGGATGTCTATCGGTTTAGGCATATAGGGATGGTGTATAGGGCAACTCAAGGGTGACAACTGTCTAGGGTTTCAACAACACTTCAACTATAACAGGTTGTGAAGGGATATCAGGCATCAACCCTCTGTCAAGTCATGACAGCTAGAGCCCTGATGGGTAACTCTCATCAAAGCAACACTCCCATAGTCACAACACCAAATCGTGACAGTTAGAGCCCTGTTGGGCAACACTCATCAAAGCAACACTTCCATGGCCACAACACCAAGTCGTAACAGATGTAGGTGTGTTGGGCAACAACACCTAAGGTGGGGTGTCGGCCAACCCAACCTATAGAGAAAACCATCACATGGTGTGACGAACATCAGTAGGTATCAGGCAACACTTCTCCAAGCAATGCATAACATTTGTTCTCATATCGATTTACTCATGCATAAGGCATGATGACCTAAAGTTACCAAGGTGTGTCGACCCAGGCCTCCCCAAGGACGTGATGACCATCCAACAAAAAGTGTTGATCTAGTCCTTTCCAAGGTCATGACAACCAGTCATAGTTGTCATGGTCAGTGGTGTCACAGATCGTGATGGCCACCCATAGCATATCAGCCTAAACATGCATATCGACCCACTCATTTTCAACCTTAGAACGACGTTACAAGAAAGGAAAAAGAAGTGCAACACATGAGCAACATCTAATAAAGATTCTTCTTCTCAAACCAGATGAAAAACCACCAAGAAGAACTACTAGCATGCAAGAGATAATGAACCAAGGACAAAGAACTAGATACCAAGTAAAGGGTGATAATAATAAAGAGAGTTTAGAGTTATATAACCCGCCTCAAGGATCACTACCAAGCTCCAAGATTCATGAGATCAAGGTAGAAGAAGATCTTTCAAACTTGATCACCAGAACACCTCCAAGAGAGAAGGTGGAACCATGGTTAAGAAAGCATGAGAGGGAAAAGAAAGTAACCAAGGTCCATGGCCGAGAAGAAGAAAGAAAAAGAGAAAGAGAATCTAAGGATAATGGCTTACTGAGGTAGAGGATGAAGAGAGCACCTCAAGGATGGAACTCATCCTCCAAGCTCTGAGGAAGAGACTCCTGTAGCTCAAGGTCATCCACCAAAGAAGGAATGCAAGGATAACCAAAAGGGTTCTCTTGCATTGAGAGAAAGGGGTATATATTCAAGAGGGATGAACGAGAGAGGAAGGGGAAGGTGTAACCACCTTAGAACCCTATGTGACACTTGTCCACAAAAAATAGCCACATGCAACACCATGCAACAAGGTGATAAGATCTATGTCTCGCCCACTAGATCACCTATGATAGTCAAGGCCAATACACACATCTACCCTCTTCAAAAACTGATAGGAGTAAACCCTAGGTACCACAAACTGATATGGTGCACTTCTAGACACCACAAAACTGATAGGATGTCCCTCAAGACAACCACAAAATGATACATGGCCTCTCTAAGGCCAAGCCTGAGACAACACTTCTAGGTGTAAGGTACACCTCAAACATGTGCCCAAAACATCACCAAGGATGTTACCACACAACCAAGGTCCACACTAGGTGACCATCTCTTTCTCTTTCCTCTAGATGATGCCAAGAGAGAGAAGGAACACTCTATAGGTGGAAAACTTTCACATCAACCCCTATCCTGGGTAAATTACAATTTGCACCAAACCTCTCCACAAAACACAAGCATCAATCTCAAACAAGGCACTCAAAATTCTAACATGCCCTAATTACATACAGATGATTCGATCAAGGAGCTAAGCAACATACTTAAGCAAAACAAATAGGTTTATCCCAAAACATGGGTCAGGGTCCTTATAGATAAAACCATATCATATTTTGATGTCATTCTTGAGGATTTGTCAGTATCTAAAGTTAATAAGAAATACCTGATTATCCACTTCACCATCATAAATTGTCCACATTTTGTATTAATTCGCTACAGGTTGTTTGTAATTATTGTTTTCTTGTATCATCACATATGATTTTGCTTGTATTATTATTTCTTATGTTTTGCCTCTTCTTTCCTCTAGTGATTCCTTCTACCTTGTATGGGAGATACCACTATGAATTCTGGTACTTCTCTTGAGTTTAATTTGGATATCGAGCAGACTATTAGTGCTATTTGTCATGCAAAGAAGTCTTAACCACTTTCTTCATCGTAACTTTCACTTCAAATGTTTAAAAAATAACAGTGACCAATAATGAAGCATGACCCCCTCTTATTGACTTTTCCATTTAGGTTGCTATCAATCTAGATAGATTAATCAATGTTCCAACCATTAATGTGAATCAAATATCCACCATCCTTACTAGACTACTTTAACTTTATATTCAAAATGAAGCTTGAAACTCAATGGTCGATGCCTAATTATTTGCTTAGATGTCACCCTCTAACAACAACTGAGATAAAAGAATCCTTGGTTTAGAAGACTACTACTTTATTGATATGACAATTCGATAGAGATTTCCAATAATGAATGACCACAAATGAGATAATATGATGTTCTCACTCCATATCTTATCTAGTCTATTCAATAGTGTTATGACCTCCTAATTATAAGTAACAAACCCTTCACTAGCCAAAAGATTTGTAGTTTGATCTTTAATTCCCGAACATGAGATCAAACCATTTTGTGAACTAGATCCCAAATCTTGGAGAAACCCTTGATTAATATTCTAGTCAATGGACTATTTTGACCTTCAAGAATGCTCTTGGCTATATGTTTGTGACAAAATGATTGATTTCATCTTTACCAACTTCTAGGGAGGTCAAATAAGGATTCTTCCCAGTAAAATTGTATTTTAACTACTCCATCATACATTGCTTGACTAACCAAATCCATGCTTTTTAATCATGTGTTTGACCATAATATGGTTGATGAGAAGGTTGATCTTTTTGTAGTACTGACCAGATGTGTCTAGTTTTGAATCTTGCCCATTCAAATAGCTAGAATACTTTCTAAGACATTAAAGCTTATATTAGTATCGATTGTTGGGTTTTTTCCAAGGTTCTTAATACCTTCTTGGATTGTAAATATGATTCCCAGTCATGATTCTTTAAATGGCATTACCAATTTTCTATTTTGGGTGAGTCCTTGATTTCATTTACTTGGAAAAATTGAGGTGGGATTCTGAATGACATTTTCAATGATTTCAAGACCTCGATCATAACTTAATGCGTTTTCATTTTATTTTCATCTCCGCCACTATTTTATGATCACTGAAAGGTTTTTAACATATTTCTTACGTGAGAATTGAGGTATAAGGTATATATACATTAATGTAGAACTTATATAGCATTTTAGTTGTAACATAAAATTCCATATCCAGCTTTATAACATTGAAAATGAAGAGATACCACACAATATCTAACATACATCATTTATGTGTCAACATTTAAGGATCTAACTTCAACATGTATGAATTACAATTATACAATGTTAAAGTAAAACCATACAATTGGCTCGATATCTGCCTATACATAAAAATGGTCAATATATATTTTTAATTTAAAATGGTTTTGATACTAACTAAAGTTACAAAAAATAGATTCACATGTTTAATCAAAAAAGAAAATGTTTTTTCCACAACTTCAAATAGTTTGTCTAGTAGAGAGACAAAGCTAGCCAAGGAAGATGTGTTTGAGCTTTTTTTCATCCATCAAATCATGTTGTGCATTCATCTACCCCACACTCTTCCCTTTACTTTTCACTTGGTGTGGTACCGCCACATCTATGTTCTTTCCCATGGGAATGAAACAAGTGTAGAGCATATTAGCATAATAAAGCAACCAAAGAGGTGCATGTGAGATTCAATTGATCAAGCGTGTATTGGGTGTCCTTCCTTTAAATTGGAAAAAGGGGAATAGAGACAAATGAAGAGATATAGACCATAAGTTCAAGACAAGTGGCTAGTGGTGGTATGGATTTCATATATTTCAAGTTGTTCCTAAATGACTAATTTTCAAAATGAATCCTCCCCAGGTAAAGACAATCACAACCTATCTGAAAAAAAACCCACCTCCTGGAGGTGCCTACTTTTATGAGTGAGATTCCTAGGGCCTTGTTGGACGTGCTTGAATCAAGAATGTTTCTTAAGCCTTATTGGTCTCTTCCTAGAGAAACTTTTTTTTGTGTGTGGATCGCTCCTTTTCATGAATGTGGGCATTCAAAACTGCCCATTGTTTATCCTAATATGGGTGTGTAAATAGTCAGGCACACTGCAAGTCTGCATATACTCATATCCAAAATCATTTAATTTATCCTACATAAAATGACATATTATTTTTTCACAGAGGAACTATATGTTAAACATGCCTTCGAACATGAACATCAACTATCATCATTGAAACACAAAACAAAACCACAACTTACTTCCGAATTATATAAGATGAAGTCAAGATGACTTCTTTCAATGTCTGACAAGACACTAAGGGTGTGTTTAGTTGCCTTCATTACATGTAGGAAAGGAAACTAATCCCTCTAATTTTTCCCAATATTTGTTGTGCTCATCGAATGGGAAATTAACTGTCCTCTCAATTAAACTATCCATGCTAAACAAAACCCACATATCTCCCAAGAATTAACTAATCCAACCTTGCAATGTTTTGGTCCCTACAGTAGGTATGAGCATGCGATTGGGCTGGCCCAATTCGACCCATGTCTCAATTAACATAACCTGCCCCAGACCCGATCCATGTAATTTATATAAGTGGGATGGGCCTATAATTTTACCCAAATTTTTATATGGGTTGGGTTAGGGCCAAGGTTAACCCGAGCCCGAAAACCCAGATACCCAAATTAGATGTGTACATATATATACATAACCACAATTTTGTACGTAATATGTACCTTTTATTGACTACAACATTTAAAATTTACATTTGATGTAAAATGTATTTAGTCACTTATATTAATACGATTAAAAGAGAAATGTCCTAGTGTAAATGTAAGGTACATGCTTCTATTTTGAATTTGATATATTAGTAAATATTTATAAAAGGTATAATGTTAGATGTTGAATTTATACTTACATTAGATATGTTTCAAAAATAATCTCAGCACCACATTGCTAGACCATTTACTGAAACACAAATGTACATCTTTTAATCAATACCAATTGTGGAAATACCATAATGGTTTTGATGATTTTAATTATATATATAAAAAATGAGATACGAATGTGATTTTAAACTTGTTTGATCTAGATTATATGCTTTTCATCCATGTGATTTATATGATATTAGTAATTGTATTAGTTTCTAGAATTGTACGTATAAGTTTTATGTACTTAGTGGTACATTCAAAAATTATATTATAATTTGTCCTATGTATATGCTAGAAATATCTTCATTTTGTGTGTTATGCGGGCTGTGTTGGCTTTTTGGATATGCCACACTCATATTTCATATTTCAACGATGCAAATATTTCCCAAATTATATTAGTACATGTGTATTGAGTAATTCAAGTGATCAAGGAACTAAGTCAAAGATCCAACTACAAATATATATTTGGATACTTACAAATCAATTTGACCATGTATTTATGTATTCTTGTTCTTTTTGTACAACTTGACAGACATGATGTAAGGATAAATTATGATCTTTCAAAACTATCCAAAATCCTATCCTACCTCACATAAAGACCTTGGGGTCGATAGGTCTCAAATAATTCTTCTATAGAACCTCACATAATTTGCATATTCTTGAACAGAGTCCTTCTTGGTTGAACTTATTGTCGAGCGGATACACCTTTAGTTGAATTTTTTCTCAGTCGATAAAGATCCGTTTGGACATCTTTTGATCTTTAACCAAGATATAACCGTTGGAGATTTTTTTCACTCAGAACATTTTTAATCAAAATTTGAGATAGTGCCCAGTCGAAATAAATCTCAAACGAGCAGAATTCTAGACTAAAATTTAATTAGCAATCAAACTAGCCATTTCACCTTAATTTACTTCATCCAAACAGCTAGTTTGATCATCCAGAGCACTCTAGATACTTCCTAAGATGTCCTAGCCACTTGTAAACTATTTCTATATATAGTAGTGGTTTTCAGACACTTAGACACATCTATTGAGAAAAAAATGCATATACATTAACATACACTTGAGCATATTATCCATCTTTCCCAAAAGTCCTTAGTCTCTATACTTTATATTGCCATCAATCTACACTAAGACCTAGCATCAGCTTGGGTGTTCTCTCCACCCAATACAACTTTGCCTAAACTTTGTGGAAGAATATCATCATCACTTGTCCATAATGCTTAATTCTAGATCTTGTGAAAAGAGCATTGTAATCTCCTTATTCCTCTCTTGTTCTTATACAATGGTGCGTTGTCTCTTCTCACTACTTCAAGGAAGAAGGCTGTGGTGAAGCGCTCTTGCTGCTACTTCAAGGTTGAAGGCTACAACCAAGGTGGTGGAGGTGGATTGTGATCCTCTCCACATGGGTTACCTTCTATAGCCCGGTAAAGAAGGTGAAGTTCTCCTTGAGCTGAAAAGGAGGATTATTCATGCGACAAAAAAGGCACTGATAAAATTTGTGTATCATGTATCGATAAAAGGAATAAAATATATGTTTGCAAATCCTAGTTGGTGAAAACCAGGTAGTGGACTGACATGTTAGATAGAACCACTCTAAATCTCCGCATTCTCTTGTGGTTGCCTCTTTACTTTATATTTCCATTGCACTTTAAGTTGAATTATTGATTTGATTAAAACCATTATAAAGCTCTATTCACCCTCCTCTATATCTTTCATTTTGTATTAGAGAAGGTTTTTAAGGAGCCATCACAAGTCGTTACGAATGGGGGATGACATACTTGGCAACCTCAACATGGAAGGCACACATGTGAATAGACCACCAGTATTTGATGGGACCAACTATACCTACTAGAAGAGGAGGATGATTAAGTTTTGATCTTTAGAAGATGATCTCTAGAGCATACAAACTTCCAACTGTCGAACTAGAACAATGTGATGCATAAACAGTAAAATAAGCAACATTAAATGCAAAGGTTGTGAGCATACTTTATTGTTCTTTATATCCAAGCGAATTTAGTTATATATCTACTTGTGATACTGCTAATGAAATATAGAATAAACTCTCAATAACTCATGAGGGTACTACACAAATGAAGAATACTAAAATTAGCATTTTAAAGCATAAATATGAATTATTTTGTATGCAACCTAACGAAAGTATTGCAGAGATGTATGCTAGATTTTCTAATATGGTTAACACCTTAAGTGTCTTGTGAAAGTACATAAGCGAGGAAGATCAAGTATCTAAGATACTTAGATCATTGCCCACAAGGTACAAGTCAAAGGTTACTGCTATCGAAGAAGCCAACGATCTTACAACGCTTAAGATGGAGCAACTCATCGAAAATCTAGAGACACATGAAGTCACTCTAGAAGAAGAAGAGAAGATCGAGACTGAACAACAAAAGGAAGAAAGGAGGATATTTATTTCAAAGCAACACCAAAGCATCATCAAGAAAAATCATTCAAGAAAGCAGTGACTCAAGTGATGATCATAACAAAAGCGTCGTGATTATGGATGGTAAGAAATATAAGAGAGTTCATTCTAACAAAACCCATAGTGCTTTGTCCTCTTCTTCCAAGTGTTTTAAATGTGGAAAGAAGTGTCACTTGAAAAATGAGTGCCCAAATCTTATGAAGAAGAAGTCCTCATCTAATAAGAAAGACAAGGGAGAAAAATCCTACAAAGCTGCTTGGGATGAATTAAGTGATGATAATAGAAGCAGTAAAGAGGAGGATATATAATGCTTTATGGAAAAAGAAGAGGACATTTATGAGGTAGATATTTTTGAATTATCAAAAGAAGAATTAGTTAATAGTCTTGAAGAAATCCATGATAAATATATTGACTGCAAGAAAAAAGAAGAAATTTGCCAAAATTATTGATGAGCTCTATGGTAATCTAGATAATCTTAGATCTGAAAATGATAATTTAAAATCTTTAAATAGTGTATTAAAATAATCTTTAAGAGTTATAAATCTTATATGCTTGTTCTTAAAAGTAAAAATAGTCTTCTTTCTCAAGAAAATGTTGATATGCTTGCTAAACTACATGATTATCAAACTCAACCTATTTTATGCAATCATTTATCTTATGATGCTCTGACAAAGCAAAAAGATGCTTTACATTCAAATCTTGCTCTATTGAACTTAGATCTAAATAAGAAGATCCCTGAAAATGCTGATTTGTAAAAACAAATTTCTAGATTAATGTAAGAGAACAAAAATCTTGATAATACTTAGCTGATACTTCTAAACAAATAGGAAGAAGATGTTTAGGATATGTGCCAAAAAATCAACCTTCACATATTCCTAGAACCAAAAAGACTTATGCTCCAAACACTATAGCTATATATGTGCCTACAAATGATGTCATAGAAAAGAGAAATGAAATATCTTGTATCTCATTCCATTATTGTCAACGTTTTGGTCATTATTCATTTTCTTGTCATTATCAAAAGAAAGGATCCCTTAACATGATTTGGGTTCCAAAACCCCCTAACATAGAAAATAAAGGGGAATTTGTTGATATTTGACCTGTGTTTAATCTTGATAAATATATATTTTGTCTTATCTCAATCAAATTTTGAGGCTAACTTGTTTATCTTTTATATAAATATTCATTTTATTATTTTCACTTAAACAAATGATTTATTTTTCAAACAGAAACTCTGAATAATTTGAACTCATTACTAATGACATATTTTCACAAATTCTGTCTTGAAAAATGCAAGTTTCATACATGATATCTATACAAAAATGATATTTTTTTCTATAATTTTTTCTTATCAAGTTCAAGTCTGTGTATGAAAAGAAAAGCTATTTTACTCTTAAGAAAACTTGGATTTAACTTTTAATTCTTAAATTAAATCTTGACAACACCCTACATATCTTGGTTTCTACATTTGACATGAATGTTTTATCATAAAAGTCCGGGTTCCTAAATATCTATCCTTTAGTAGATCTTTTTCTTTGAGCTCTATTTACTTGGTATGAGATTAAGGGGGAGCTCAAAGTCCTTTCATATAACTTACATATCTTTTTTCTCTTAATTGAGTCTGTATATATCAATATGCGCTTAACTTCCCTTATATTTGGTCTAGAGATACTTTAATTGTTTTTATTTTTCCTATTAATGAATTCTCTATATCAATATGGGCTTAACATCCCTTATATTTGGTCTAGAGATTTTTTTATTGACCTCATATTTGTGCTTAATGAACTCTCAAATCATCTCTGGGCTTAACATCCCTTGAAAATGGTTGAGAAACAAATTTTAGTTTATGTTTTGATTTTCATGGCATCTCTACATCATGATAGACTTAACATTCCTGACCATTGGTTTAAAGTATCTTTTTTATTTTTGCGCTATATGGGACCTTTTGTCATAAAGGACTTGGCATTCCTTTCATTGGCAATTAGACATCCTTTCAATGTTCCTTGATCATATGGCTTTTTGACTATGCCTTAAATTAATACATGAGTATACTTTTTTCCCTCTCCAAAATGATTATCTTGTTGAGGGGAGAGTCTCCTTGATTGGGAGCATTGGTAAACCCTTTTTGACTTCAAAAAAGGGGGATAATAACCCATGAGATAAATTATCTATCAACAAAGCAATTTAAAAGTATGAAATTTTAAATTTGCTACTTTCAATTTATCTTATAGAAATATTTGTCATCATAAAAAAGGGGGAGATTGTTGGCGTTTTAGATATTCCATACTCATATTTCATATTTTGATGATGCAAATATTTCCTAAATTATATTACTAACATGTGTATTGAGTATTTTAGGTGATCAAGGAACTAAGTCAAATATCCAACTATAAATATATATTTGAATACTTACAAATCAAGTTGTATCATGAATTTATGTATTCTTGTACTTTTTGTACAACTTGATAGATATGATGTAAGGACAAGCGACGATCTTCCAAAACCTACCCAAAACCCTATCCTACCTCACATAAGATCTTAGGGTTGATAGATTTCAAATAAGTCTTCTATATGACCTCACATATTTTGTATATTCTTGAACAGAGTCATTCTTGATCAAACTTATTATCAACCGGATATACCTTCAGTCAAAATTTTTCTTGATCGACAAAGAGCCGTTGTGACATCTTTTGATCTTTGACCAAGATATATCTGTTGGAGATTTTTCGCACTCAGAACATTTTCGGTCGAAATAAATTTTGACCGAGACAATGTCTGGTCGTAATAAATCTCAAGCAAGGAGTGTTCTAGACTAAAATTTAATTAGCAATCAAACTAGTCATTACACCATAATTAACTTCGTCCAAATGGCTAGTTTGACCATCCAGAACACTCTAGACACTTCCTAAGATGTCTTAGCTATTAGTAAACCATTTCTATAAATAATAGTGGTCTTAGGACACTTAGACACATCCATCGGGCAACAATTGCATATACATTAACATACACTTGAGCATACTAGCCATCTTACCCAAAAGTGCCTAGTCCCTATATTTTATATTGCCATCAATCTAGACTAAGCCATAGCATCATCTTGAGTGTTCTCTCTACCCAATACAATTTTGCCTAAACTTTGTGGAATAAGTCACCATCACTTGTCCATAGTGCTGAATTGTACATCTTGTGAAAAGAGCATTGTAATCTCCCGATTCCTCTCTTGTTCTTGTACAAAGGTGTGCTGCTGCTTCTCACTACTTCCAGGAAGAAGTCTATAGTGAAGTGCTCTTGGTGCTACTTTAAGGTTGAAGGCTTCAACAAAGGTACTGGAGGTAGATTGCAATCCTCTTCAAGTGGTTTACCTTCCACGACACATGAAAGAAGGTGTAGTTCTCTTTGAATTGAAAATGAGAGTTATTCTTGCGCCACAAAAGATATCATTAAATTTTGTGTATTGTGTATCAATATATAGAAGGAATAAAGTATATGTTTGTAAATCTTGATTGGTGACAACCAGGTAGTGGACTGACGTTTTAGACGGAACCACTCTAAATCTATGTGTTCTTTTGTGATTGCCTCTTTTACTTTTGAAGAACATACTTGTATTAGAATAAAGTGTCATATTGTTAAAGAACATAATAATATATATATTTTAAAATAATATAATTATTTATATATATTAGACATACGGGTACAAGTCCAAACATATTAAATAGTGGTCCCATTTAAATAAGAACGTACAAGAATGTTGGTCAAAAAATCTAGGCCCATGATGGGATTTAAAGAGTACTAATTTACGGGTGCACTGGTATATCCAGACCCATTTATAACCCAACTGGACGCTGATCACAAAATATAAAATTTTCATTGAGACCACAAGGCCTTTCATCTTCCGCTTAATTTTGATATGGAACATACTAAATTAAAAGTAATTGAGGATTATATGTATACAAAATGAGAAAAACTCAATATGCTTTGCATACATGGACCATTAATAGATTGTTATTTGGTAAGTGCTTTATTTTATATAATACACATTTATGGGGAAACATATACATACGCAACAAAGACTTAATACAGAATGTAAAAGACAGACTATTGTTAATTGTTAACTACTGGATCTAAATCCTCTGTCTCTGTTTATTGTCACTGACGATGTCCCATTGATATCTGCCTTATAAACAACAAATTAATTATTTTAAGGGTGAGTTTTGAGTATATTAATGGTTGGGATTAAGAGAGACAGTCAACGGGTAAAGAAGATGTCATGCACTTAACTACTACCTGTAGGCTTGTGTTTTTCACAATAGATATCTGTGTAGTGAGCAATACACACAGTGTACATTACCACCAAATAATTTTGTAGTATCCCATTGACTAGTTGGCAGGTAAACATGAAGTGTTTGATGACATTCTTAGCTCTGATCATATGCACTTGCAACAACCGATAGCCGATACATGAGTTTTTTGATGATTTTGAATATGCAGTTGCCTCCCTTGAGAAAATCTGCCTCTGTTGTTGGTTGTTTCAGACCACAGAAAAGTGTCGGGCAATTCCGCGGCCTCTCTTCCATGTCGGCAATGAGTGGATTGAAACAACTAAATGGGTGCCAATGAGAAAGTGAAAAGCTACCACCTACGCCCTTTTGCATGTTGTCTGTAACTTACCAACAACCAGAAAGTAAATGTATAGTTTAAGCTTATGAAGCCAACAAATCGATTCACGACATCCCCACCCTCGGTTTAAATAATCCGGGTCAATTTCCAAATAAGTGGAGACAAAAACAGTCAATCATTGAGGCATGGATGTATAAGCCCCCCTTGAATTTATTTGTTAGATCCATCTGGGTCATGCCACTGAGATACTGTTGAGGATTAAGATGGCACCAGTCACTGCCGCTTGTATTCGTAGGGATCGGCGGCCAGACAGACGTACAAGTAATGAAACGTCAAAAAATTGAAGGTGGTGCTTCCGTTTGCCGTGGGGCCAAGTCATTGCCATTAAGTCACGATCCACACTAGTGTAAGAGCTACGGTCAGGCATCTGCGGCCATGGCCTCACCAGCGCATCGGTTGAGATAGTGGCAAAGGTCTAGATGCCATCGTGGCATCACGAGTGGTTAAGGACGTGGATGACTAGGCGGAAATACCCATCTCCATGGAAACTACCACGGTCCATCTGTCGAGAGCGGATTTGCTGGTCCGCATTTGAAGGAGAGGGAATACAATGTAGTCTGCCTGCATTTTCTTTTCTTTTCTTGAAACATATATTGCCATAATGAAGGAAAACATGAAGGCACAGCCAATACGTCCTAAAATTTTTTGGGGAATAAAATACGTTACAAATTGAGTAGTCGGTAGTTTAAACAAAAACTATACAAATAGTAATAATCATATTTAGTTTCTCAAAGTGATGATAAACTAACACTCTTCTTAAACTAGTTGTTAGTACCACAACATTTATACACTTTGAAAAGAATATGTTTTCATCCTACATTAAATTATAATTCACCAAGATAGAGGTTAGGCATATTTTAATAACTGAATATACATATACATCTATTTCAATTATTCGTAAAATCCTCATTCTTAAATGGTTCCTATGACATTGTGTAGCTGCGTAGTACTTACATTCATTATATTTACAAAATACCTATCTAACATCAGCTAGATAAATTTATCATTGCGGTAATAGCTCTCCGATTTCTTCATATCTGAAAAGGTGCATGATAAGTTACAATTCACTAGTACAAAAATAGCTTATTACGTCACATTTATAGACGTTGGTTAGTAGCGAAAACCGACGCCTAAACCCTTAAACGTCAGCTAATTATAGAGAACGACATCTATATCTGTAGACCGGCCAGACACGAGTATCGCTTTTTATTTAGCGTCAGTTGCTCAATAAACCGACGCCTAAAATCGACCGCCAAATCCAAATTATCTAGTGAAAAAATTTACCTCGAAAATTTATCATACGGCGTCGGTTTGTAGTTAATCAACCGACGACTAATGGTTGTTCGGGAGATAGAAATTGGGCCCATTTAATCGTCGGTTTTCTTGCAATAACCGACGCCGATGTGTTTTCGCGCGCTGTCTCCGCGAAAATTTTCACCCCCTTCGACGTCGGTTTTTTACGGCAGCCGACGCTGATTGCTTTAGGTGTCGGTTATTTGGAATAACCGACGCCTAATGTTAACTTAATACACCCGCACAAGGCATGCTCTTCCCCCTTTCTCTGTTTCATCGACTCCATGTTTAGGTCTGGCGATTCCCTGCTCCGGTGATCGATTCCCCCTGCTCCGACCACCGCTCTCCTTTGCTCATTGTCGCCGCTGCCGTTCGTTGTCTAGCCGCCGCCGTTCGTTGCTCCGGCCGCTGCCATTCACCTTCTCCGACACCTTCTCCTCTGCTCGCCGCCGTTGGCCTTCTCCTGCTCGCCGCCGGCCGCCTGGTTGTTGCTCTTGGTCGCCACCGCCGCCGCGAAGTGTTCTTCCTCCTCTTTCCTCCGCTGACACCGAGGTACCCTTCTTCCTCCTCTTCTTCCTCTAGGGTATTCATATGGCAGTAGTAGCATCTGCTAGCTAGGCTTGGTTTCTCTCTGCTAGTTGTTTGTATTTTTCCTTTATTGATGCTCCCCTCTCACTCGATGAGTGATGGTCGAGTCTTTTCTGGGCTTGCTTCTTGGCTGGTTCTCTACAAGGTTACATGCCTATTTGCTTGTTAAACCCTTGATGACAACTTCAGATAGGTGCTTTATATGTTGTTATGGAGTTTGTGAAATCTAAAGAAGAGAATGAAGCCTACCAAAGTTTCCTGCACTACATATGTTGTTATGAATAACCTCTGCTCATGCTAGTTGTAGGTTTGGATAAGGGTAAATGCTGATAAGGCTATTACAATGGAAAAATGTTAAGAGTTTTTATCGTTATAACAATCTGGAAAAATGTTGCTTTTGTTATATATTGGGCATGCTACTTAATTTTCTATGGTAGTTTTGTTACAAATATCTGTATATTAGGTTAAGGATATGTTTCTATTGTGACATGTTAAGTTTTTTGCTATGTTATGCCCACCACGATTTGTGTTATAAAATAATACATTGATTAATTTAGGAAACATTGATATGTTGTTATATATGGCTGTCCAAAAGTGTTTTTATAAGAAAATTGTGTGTTGAATGGGGTTGTTAACAAGGGACTGGTGTTATATTATGTTGGCCTAGAAACCCGTCCAAGATTTAGTCATTAGGAGTAAATCTTGGATAGTCCCCAGTTTGAGACTGTTCTTGAACACCTAATCTCACTTAGGATGTAAGTGTATAATGTGTATTGGGTTTTCAAGAAAATCTCGGCAGTATTTCCCCGTTTGTTCTCTAAGTACATATGCACTTGGAGAACAGCGAGGAAATGCTGCCAAAATTTTCTTGAAAATCAAATACACATTATACACTTACTAGTGAGATTAGGTGTTCAAGAATGGGATAGGTGGTACACATTTATTATATATAAGAATGATAGCACATGTATTTGTTGGCCTAAAGTTTTCACCATGCAAAAACTCTAATCTGTTAACCCTAGACCCTAATCTTGTTGTAATATATACTTGTTTTCTCTTGGATCATAGAATGGATAGATCATGGATGTCCATTCGCAATCACTACACCCCAGAGTTTATATCGGGTCTTGACCAGTTTATTAGATTTGCCGAGGAACATAGGAAACAACTTGGAGATAGGTTCTACTATCCATGTAGGCATTGCGGTAACAACTTGAAAGTCAACACTGGTGACGAAATCAAAAGTCATGTCATGTGCAACAGGATTATACAAGGCTATACAGAATGTCACTAGCATGGAGAGATTTCAAACTCGAAACTAGTAGATGTCGATAGTAGTGCTTGTGTGGAAGAAGAAATTGCCTCTGATGATGTAGATGTGAATGAACCAGTTCCAGTAGACATCGTTGATGCGATGCTAGATAGTTGTGGGGTAGAGAACACCGATCCACCTCCCATTTTTAGAAACATTGTGCATGATGCTGAGATATCGTTATGCACAAGTTGTACTAAGTTTACAAAGCTTAGCGCTGTGTTGAGATTGTATAAGCTGAAAGCTAATAATAGATGGAGCGACAAAAACTTCACGTCATTGTTGTCTTTGTTGAAAGAAATGCTTCCTAAAGGAAACAAGCTGCCAATCTCAACATACCAGGTAAAGAAATTATTGTGCCCAATGGGAATGGATGCCAAGAAGATACACACATGCCCGAATGATTGTGTATTATTTCAAAAGGACTATGTAGATTTGAAAGACTGTCCAAAATGTGGTACGTCACGGTATAAATTGATGACTTCGGGGGAGTCCAAAACTGGTTCTCCTGCCAAGGTGATGTGGTATCTACCTATAATATCACGGTTTCAACGCTTGTTTGCCAATCTGATAGATGCGAAGAATTTGAGGTGGTATGCAGATGTTAAGAAAAATAATGATGGAATCCTACGACATGCGTCTGATTCCCCATAGTGGAAGAAGATTGATCTATTGTACCCTGAAATTGGTGAAGAAGTCAGGAATCTAAGACTTGGGCTTTGTACATATGGGATGAATCTGTACGGGACATTGAGCAGCCAACATAGCACTTGGCCAGTCATGCTTGTTATATACAATCTTCCTCCCTGGCTGTGTATGAAAAATAAGTACGTAATGCTGTCGTTGTTGATATCGGGCCCTAAATAACCTGGAAATGATATCGATGTTTATCTTGAACCTCTGATTGATGACTTAAAGAAACTCTAGGGTGAATGTGTGATGACCTATGATGCTTCACGAAGAGAGACATTTCGTTTGCATGCTATGTTGTTTTACACTATTAATGACTTTCTAGCATATGGGAATTTGTCTGGATATAGTGTCAGAGGAGCTAAAGTGTGTCCTATATGTGAAGAGAGCAGTGATTCAACAAGACTAAAACATGGCGGTAAGAATGTATATCTCGGTCATCAAATGTTTCTTACAAAATTCCATCTGTATCATAGGAAGCGCAAAGCATTCAATGGATTGAATGAGGAACAAAGTGCACCTAAACCTATACCAGGGGAGGTTGTTTATGAAAGAGTAAAAGACTTTGTCAATGAATTTGGTAAGAGATCACAATGTACTATGACCACATGGAGTGACAAATCTTTATTCAAGAAGAAGTCAATATTTTGGGATCTTCCTTATTGGAGTTCTTTGACAGTCATGCATTGTATCGATGTCATACACGTTGAGAAAAATGTCTGTGATAGTGTCATTGGTACTTTGTTGAATATACCAGGTAAGACTAAAGATGGGATGAAATCCAGATTGGACCTACGTGAAATGAGAAAAATGTCTGTGATAAATGGTCGGTTGTTCTTCATGGTAAAAGACAGTTCATTGAAGATCCTATAGATGAAGAAGAGTACTATGATAAGTATGATGACTCCAATCCATTCTCAGTTGGGTTGCCAACACCAGCAAATATTGAAGCTAATGATGACTTGTATGTGCGCGGAGATCACAATGAAGGATTGTTAATTAATAAAAAATCGCAATATTAGAAGCATGTTTATATTTTTTTATATATTTTATTTTTCTGAATGTGAACTTTACAATGTGAATTACTTTACAATGTGAATGTGAACTTTACAATGTGAATTTTACAATGTGAATTACTTTACAATGTGAATGTGAACTTTACAATGTGAATTTTACAATGTGAATTACTTTACAATGTGAATGTGAACTTTACAATGTGAATTACTTTACAATGTGAGTGTGAACTTTACAATGTGAATTTTACAATGTGAATTACTTTACAATGTGAATGTGAACTTTACAATGTGATCTTTACAATATGAATTACTTTACCATGTGAACTTTACAATGTGAATGTGAACTTTCAGATGGTTGAGCATTCTCCTAATGACCGTGCTGATGATTACCGTGAGGGTGAGGATATCAATGCGCCGCCTCACAATGTAAGTTTTAAAAATATATATCATATATTTATATCAATATGTCCATTTCTAGTTATATCCTGTAAGTGTGTTTATTTTGTCAAATTTTAGGTTGATGATGCAAATGTACCCTCTGAAGAACTTGAGGCACTTGATGAACAACACCAAAAAGTTGACAAGAGAAGGGGCATCACTATGATGAAGAAGTTAATAGCGCAAAGGGGCAATGAACCCAAACTTGTTGTGGATTTTGATAATGCAGGAAATGCACTTGGAGTGAATCACAATTCATTTGTTTCATATCTTGGGTATGTTACTCGTAGCCATTGCGGTTGTAAGATAGATTCTTGGCATAAAGTTCCTAAGGAGAAGAAAGACGTAATATGGAAGGATTTATGCGTGAGTTATTATTAATTTGCAATTCTATTTGTTAGATTACTAATTTTTTGGATACTAGTTAATAACAATTATATTTTGCAGAGTATATTTGAATTGGATGAAAAGCTGCATCATAAATGTGTGATGCAATGCTGTGGGAGAGTCCTAAGGAACTATAGGACAAATCTCACCCAAGAATACATAAAAGAAGGTGATAAGAGGAAGAAGACAGCCACAGAACAGTGGAACTTCCTGGACCAAGAAGAATGGGATGCATTTGTTGCTTCAAGACAAAGTGATGAATTCAAGGTATTAGGCGTCACCCCCAATTTAATTAATATACATTGTATTCACCTATTTAAGATTAACATTTAGTGTTACTAACTAAAATATTAATGTGCATACTAACTAGGCCCTCAGTGAGGCGCAAAAAGCAAGGCGTGCACTGAATGTGCATGACCACACAATGGGTCCAAAGGGGTATGCAGACATTCGCCAAAGACTACAGTCTGAGGCTACTACTCAGTCTGCTGCTACTCAAAAGTAATCTACTGTAGGTAGCACACCTCTGCCTCGCCATGATGTCTGGATAGCTGGGAGGCAAAATAAGAAGGGAGAAATAAGGAAGCCCGCAACTGTAGAGGCGGCTGCAAAAATGGTAAAATACAACTCTTACAACAATCGTTCGAATATTGATTATTTGTGGTGTTTACTTATTTACAAATTTTTGTTTTGGTGATTAGCAGGAGCTGCACGAGCTGAGGAAACAAGGAAAGTCATCCCTGAGGGCACAAGGGATGAATTGACAGTTGCTCTGGGTAACCCAGAGCATCCTGGACATGTTAGGGTTGCAGGCGCTGATGTGGGCATCAAAGTGTTCTTTGGGCCATCCCAGCGCAAACATGTCCCAAAAGTAGGACTTTCACAAGAAGAGATAACCTATTCTTTCTTTATAATGTTACTGTAAAAGAGAATGAAATAATCAGAAGCTAACGTTTCTTTTATCCATGTATAGGTAGATAAGTTGGTTGATAGGAAACTCGAAGAAGCACTGAGCAAGTGGCAGGCATCTCAGACTACCACTCAGCAGACAGTACCTATGGCGTCCCGCTCTACTCCTACTGCAGAGGTTGAGAGTAATCCTGTAGACCCACCACCTAGCACATCCAATGTAAGTATTTTTATGACATAATAACTAGTCTTTTTAAGATGATATGTTTTCAAGATGATATGTATATATGTATATAACATTCTTTACACAAAAACTTGTAGGGGTTGAAGCCATATCGTCTAAAAAGTAAAGAATTTGTCGTTGCAGAGGCGTCGGCTTACCCATCCCTACCAGGGGAAATGTTTTATGGGTCTCTATTACCAGCTGGTTGGGTTCGTGTGAGCCCGCTACGTATATTCCCCAACTGGATGGATCTTCAATTTCCATATGCCCACCCAGGTTGTGAAACGCTTGGTGAGGTAGATGGCGGAGTGATATTGTGACCAAAAGCGGTTGTCCTCTATACTGAAATTGTATGGTAAATTTACATTACGTTAAATTATTAGTGTGTGTATATGATGTCAGTTGATCTGAAATTATATATATATACAAGTTAATAAGAAGACACCCACAACATCTAGGCCTCCACCTGCACCTCCTACATTGCCAAGTTGGGTTCCATTGGACCTACCTATCCCGTTAGGTCCTGATTGTAGGGGTATGGCAATATGGTTAGGTGAACATGATATAAATTTCCCTATAACTGTTTCTATAGATGCTGATGCTATAGGTCAATCATACGAAAACAACCTATTTATACAAGATATTTTGGAGTTGTTTCGATATGATTGGCTGAATATATCTATGATAGAGCTATGGATAAGGTGAGATCTTCTTTATACATCCATATACCTTGCGTAGGATCTGGTGATCTGGTTTCTTATTTATTAATGCATACATAATACATGTTTTGCAGCTACTTAGATAAGATATGTGTAGATTTTTCATTCGAACATGTAGGATTTTTTATTCCATCTTTGATTAGTCTAGTAGCTAAAGACCCTCCGTCAGTTCAACAATACTGCTGTGATGCTTTTACAAGTTTTACTCAAAATAAGAAGACGTCGATAATAGCTCTATTCAAGGTGGAGTAAGTTTACTTTGCTTATAATTTGGACTTAAGAAAATTACATTTTTATTGTGGATTTTGAGTTATTAGTTTTTAACTTTTTTACCTCTAGTGGTATGCATTGAGAGTTACTAGTTGTTGTCCCTGAGACGTTCACTGTTTATTATCTACATCCTAAGGGGACTAAATTGAATTCAAAATATGGACACAAAATGAAAATGACATTATTCTTGTGAGAAATATTTCATTTTCATATCCGTTAACATATGTTATTACATTACTATTTAATTATGCAGTGTACTGTGTTACATTAACATGTAGGAGTTTAGATGAGTTCAAAAAGGCTGGAGGAAAGGTCCCCAGGAAAAAGAACCAGCAAATAATTTGGACAAATGTGGAAGTAAGTTCCTGACTGCAATGTATATATTATTTATGTGAACAATGCTTAATTAGTTATATTTTTTTAATATTTTATATGTTTCAATTTATAGTGTGCTACACAAGACAACGGATGGACATGTGCATACTATGTGATGCGATTTATGCACATGATTATCAAATATGCTGCAGTGGACATCGATACCATTCCTGAGGTATTATATATAGTCTCATTAGATAATATGAAATATATCACTCTTATTTATATATTATTAATTATATATATACATCATTCTCTCTGTAGGTGTTCA
Organism: Alisma plantago-aquatica; assembly: GCA_963693085.1. Taxonomy (NCBI): domain Eukaryota; kingdom Viridiplantae; phylum Streptophyta; class Magnoliopsida; order Alismatales; family Alismataceae; genus Alisma; species Alisma plantago-aquatica. Next base: position 1,756,468,096 of record OY856409.1, read on the forward strand.
AAACTGACCACAATACAGGAAATGCCTTACCAAATGTACATACTCCCTATATGACGGAAGAATTAAATGTTGTAAGAGAAGAATGAGAAACAACCATACAAGTAGTGGGGGTTTTAACATATAATTGAGATGTTGATAGCGAATAATGACTAAAGAATGATATTTCGTAAATGAATTTCTGAATTATAATATGTATGAATGTTTCTACATGTCTGAATGTTTCTACATGTGTCTGAGTGAAAATGAATGAAACTGTTGGTTGCTATATGAATGTTTCTACATGTGTGAATGTGAAAATGAATGAAACTACAGATTGCTACATGAATGTTTCTACACGTGTGAAAATCGAATGGAACTGCAGGTTGCTAAATGTGTGACCATTTATGTTGTTAATTTTGCAGGTTTGTGGACTGTTGTTGGCTGATATCAATGGATTTCATAAAACCTACAGTTCAGAACTGAACTGTAGGTTTCTCATCCTGTGACCAGCCACAACAGGTCTGCAGACTGACAAAAAAAACATAAAATAAGCGTCAGTTATTTGTATAAAACCGACGACATATGGTTACAGTGTCGGTTGCCCTACTAGTAACCGACGTCGATTTCCCTAATGAGGCTAGACACCATGGCCGTGCTGGCTAGCACGGTCGTGATAGCGGGCCAGACACCACGATCGTGCTAGCCAGCACGACCATGATAGCGGACCAGACACCATGGCCATGCTGGCCAGCACGACCGTGGCAGTGGGTGAGATGGCGTCGGTTATCACTAATAAACCGACGCCGATAGTGCCCCAGATGACGCCCTTTCTGTGGCGCGAAGGTATATGGCGTCGGTTTCAAAGCTAATAATCGACACCTATACCCCCCTGCTGGCACGTTTTCGGTGGCGCGCGAAGGGTTGTGTCGTCGGTTTGAGAACCGACACGTAACGGTTGGGCTTTTAGCGGCTCCCACATATGTGTCGCTTAAAAACCGACACTAAAGCTTTAAATAACCAACACTAAAAGTCGGTTATGTACTAGTGATTGCAGTAGAAAATATTTTGTGAATTGTTTTTTTTAATATATAACCATGATTATATAGTGGTGGGTTGTTAGTTTTATATTGCATCATCAATCTTGGTGTTGCTAGACCAACAGAATGAAGTGAAACGATTGCCCAATGGTTTGTTAAGTTCGTTTCTTAAAATATGAAGAGTGCATGGTCAATATGGTTAATTATGTCTGTATTTTTTATTGTGTTAGTTGTTGTTCTTTGATATGGTCATGAAGTGGTTGTCCACATACAACATACTATGCCTATATTGTAGCATTTCGTCTCCTTTTGGAAAGAAAGACTAAGGTGGTTTTTTAGAGAAAGTAAGAGAGAGAATTAGGATGGAAGGAGTGGGGAGATTGAACGGGGTGAGCGAACCACATGGAGAGAGATAGAGAGATACAAGAAGAGTCGGGGAGAGACACCAAGAAAGAGAGAGTGTAGAAGTTGGTAGGTAAAATTATTTTTATGAGAAATTATTTAGGAATGCTATTTATTAGTGATGACATACCAAACGAAGAGGAAAGAGGAATTACATTAAAAAGAGTAAAATGTGGGATAAAAATGCATGAGTAGATATACTTATACAAATTGTAGAGATTTTAGATTTGTGCATTCTAACCGGTTTCTTTTTAGAAGAATTACATTGTGACATGATTGTAATTAGAAATCCAAAACTATTTTATGGTAGTTTGGATTTTGAACATTTAGTCACTTGCATTTATGGATGACAATGGTGTTGAAAATCATATTCACAGATAACCGGATGACCTTTTACACCGCACAACCACACCAAGTGGTTATGGTGCATATATGATTTTGAATTTTTAAAATCGTTGTAGTGTGGTGCAGTTATGGTTCTAGAGAGAAAACCATGGATAAAAATTATACCACAAATAATTCATATATATATATATATATATATATATATATATATATATGGAGATAATCTATCGCGGACATGCGGACTGCAGACGCCCGTTACCTACTCCTCCCGGTTTCTCCAAATGCCTGTTTGTGTATATCCTTCCACTTGCTGCTCCTGGTTTATCCAGAAGCGTGTTTGTGTACATTCTTTTGGCACTGCTTCGGTTTCTTGATAGTTGTCTGTGTATAACGTCCCACTACTCGTTTACTTATATGAACTTTTCTACAATTCTGCATCCACTCTCTTACTCAATCCATTCCTCTGACGCTTCTGGTATCACGGTGATCGTTTATACTTTTCTTCTTTCCCATTCACTCTCCTGCACAAACTGTTCCATATCTACATTCTTCCCCATCACAACCATCATTTCACTTTGGCGGTCTACCAGATCATTGGATCTCATTGGAATACTTTCTACTCCTTTTGCATCTGCCCGTGATTTTCTCTGTTATGTTTGTGTTCTTCAACCAAGCAGACAAGTACAGCAAGAGCAGATCATTGGATCCCATTGGCATGTAGTTCAGTGCTAGAGGATAAAGATGGTGAAGGTGGATTCATAGACAGAAGCAAACAACAACGAGCGTGTATTAAGGAGAAAGACTGGAAAAGGAAGTGTGGTTCAGTGACATGGATTCTCAAGTGGAAGTTAATGTAGTGCTTCTCAGCAAGAGCACGCAACAATGCCAACACAAGTAAGAGAAGGACTGAAAGAGCTAGTATGCACTGCCGACTCATGCTCGTTAGATGCTATGACCTCTTGGGTGTCCATCATCACCGTACAACCCAAAATCCGTCATCATCGCACATCTATGATCTATTGCAAGTATTCTCCAGATCAACAATAAGAATGGTGTATGTATAAGTAATACATCTGGACATTGACTGAAACCAAATGCACGAAACCACTATCTCTTTTCCATAGGGTCCCATAATCAGCGAGAGAGGCAATCTACAATGGTATCAATCCACCCAGCTAAATCCTAACAACTTATAGTTTCTAAGTTACACCAACAGTACAATTGCTGTCACGAATAAAAGGCATGCACCTACCTACCACTACCAGAGTAATACAATGCCACCACTAGATAATCCAAGTTAATAACATAGGCTCAGTGCTAAGTAAGTCGTGTGTTTCCTGTGTGTTCATTTGTGTGACAGTTTTACTATGCATAACAGTATGTAGTTGTAAGTCGTTGTTCAAGAAGCAAATTTCTTTTTTGTGTTCCGGAGACTATAGCCACAACACAATTGATCGAGTACGTCAACAAGCATGTCCACGGAATATCCGAAGAACTTTGCAGATGAATGAAAATAATTGGACTTTGGTATATTTGATGGTTGTTGATGACTGATGAGTATGATTTTTTATGAGTCCTGTAGTTACAGGTGAGCGCTAAAGTAGAGTGACGACTATAGTGGACGGAGATCTACCCGTTCGATACCTGCTACTCCCGATTTCTCCGAATGCGTATGTCTTCCCCGCCGGTTCTGGATTTTCGACACTCCGTCTGTGTACATTATATCCATTCAAACACCGATAATCGGTGAATAGAAGCGGTGGCATTAATTGTAAATACAACATATCATAACCTCCCTTCCTTCCTTCCTTCTTTCTCGCTCCAAATTTTTCCTTCCTTTGTTTGTCTCTGTAAATTCGCCGACGGCAACCTGCCGCTGGTGCGGAGAAAGTGGCCGCATATGATTCTGTGCTCCCATGTCCATGCATACGCATGATAGTAGATACCTCCAAGGATAAGATGCTACTTCTGGTGCTCGACCGTCGTTGGCCGTGATGAAATCGCCGACGGTCTGTGTAGCGGTATCGCCGACAATGAGACTTCAATGCAGTCGTGGGCGACTCAAAGTTGAGAACAGCACTTGGCGTCTACCACCAAGATATGTATCAGTTGCCATAAAAGTCTCCTTCAATCCCCAATTGTGAAGCCCTAGCCTCTCGCATCCTTCTTGTTGGGTCCGCTACATGTCAGCCAGAGACACTATCGTCTGCCGCCTCTAGTCGTCGTATGCCGCATTGCAGTTGCCATATCCCATCATTCATGGGTTCCGTTCCCATGTGGGCCCTCACTCCTCAGCGCCGATGGTGGAACACTGTAGATGCTACCTCCGTCATCCGCCACTGCTACAGCGGTGGCTGCTGGTGTTGCGTCGCCTGCTCGGGTCGCGTCCCCACACATGCGAATGGCGTTCCCAGCTTCCATGTACTCGGCCGTCCCAAAATTAAGCATCGTGCAGGAACCAAGCACACCGGAGGCGCCGGAGCATCCCCATCACCAATACAACCACATGTCGGATATGATGCACGACGGTGAGTAAGTTTATAGGGATGATGGGGATGAAGACAACTAGGGCTGGCAATCGGGTCCGGGTTGAGCGGGTCTTATTTCGGGTCAATTCGGGTCAGATCAAATATACTCGACCCGAACCCGACCCGAAAATAATTTCGGGTCATACCTACTTGACCCGAACCCGAAATTCATATTTGCGGGTCTGACCCGATGAACCCGATGGACCCGGAAATATTATATAATATGCAAACCCGAAAAACCCGAAAATAGAAATCCGAAAAACCCGAAAATTCAAACCCGCTAGACCCGAAATTGCTGCAGAATTTACTAATTAATTATTGTTTTGTAAGCAAAGACTTATATAAACTATCACAAAATTATGTTTGTATGTGTTAAAAAATTATATGGCTAGAACATGGAAATATATATATACATACGAATATATAATTTCAGGTCGAGCGGGTTTTTCGGGTCGAGAATTGCAAACCCGGACCCGACCCGCAAATAATTTCGGGTTTTTCGGGTTCGGGTCATTTTGGGTCGGGTCGAAAAAATCAAGACCCGAACCCGCTTTAGTCGGGTCGGGTCGAGCGGGTCGGGTCAGGTTTTGCCAGCCCTAAAGACAACAATGGCGGCAGTGGCAATGATTTGTAACATGTAATCAGGGCCGTTGCAAAAATTTTAGAGGCCCCGGGACGAAGATAAAAAATGGGCCTTCTGTATACTCTTATTTAACAAATTTAAATAAATATAAGTTTAGTTATAATTGTCAAACTATCATATAAAAAAAAATAGCATCAATGCAAACATATTTAAATTACAACTTCTTACTTACTGTATTAACAATTAATAAAATATAATGTCAAATAACACTACCCTACAACAAGAGATGTTTACAAAATAAAATTGTGGGCCCCCTGTCTTTGTTGGGCCCCAGGCCGTCGCCCAAGTTGGCCACCCCAATGGGCCGGCCCTGCATGTATTCCGTAGGTGGAGCCTGATGCTGATAATATAACGCCTGTGCTTCTACACCCTCCGTTGGCACAGAGATGTACGATCTGGTGGAACACAATAAGGAGATGTCATACGACATCGATGTCATACGACATCGAGAAGCACTCCTTTGACGCTATTGTGGTCTCTGCATCAGATTGAAAGAGGACTCTCTTGTTTCATCGGTACAAAAGTGATTACGCCTCTCATGTGTACCATATTAATAAAAATTTGTACTTTTTGGTATTGTATCCTTCTTATGTATGTTACATTGTCTATTTGGCTTTGTCCTTCGTAGTAAGTGACAATCTTCCGATATTCATCAATGAATCCCACAAACAATATCTTATTTCTCCGTGGTTGTCTTCCATATCATTGTTTTTCTATCCGAAAATAACTTTTATTGTAGTTCTACAAGCACACTCGAGTGTACGGATCGCACGAATACACTCAAGTGTGTTTGCATATCAAGACTATTTTTTTCAAAATGTAAACCGTTGATCTTCACCGTCATACTATAACTAGGCTACATACAAATTTTGAGCCCATTTGGATGAGTGTAAGTCACTCATCCAAGGGCAACAAAATCGACGCGCGAAACTAATTTGAAATGCATAATTTTTGCAGTCGTCATAACATGAGCTATACATATCCAAATGTGCTCAAATTTTGCGTATGTGTTGTTCACGAGATGTTTAAGAAGATCAACAGATTAGATTTTCAAAACAAATATTGCATTATGAAAAACTATTTGAGTGTATTCTGCTCCGGATACACTCGAGTGTATTCTAGCCTGACTATATATATATATATATATATGTTCATGTAGTAGATTAGTCTTCTCAATCTAAACAGTCCAATTTGGTGGACTGCTTGGTGATTGATGAGACCATACAATTGATTGTTAGGAAAAAACATCGAACATATTTTAGAAACAGATCTGAAGTGGCACACAGAACTGATAAAGTAATAGTCACTCTGTATAAAAAGATAAATATATATGAATCATTCCAGTAATGAAAGCGAAGACACCGATGAATTGTAGGTTTGGATTAATTTTGTCACAATTGTTGGTTTACTGCTGAAGGCACTAATAATTGTTGGTTTGGATTAACTTTGTCACAGTTGCTGGTTTGCTGCTGCAAACAAAACAGGAGGGATGCTTTTTAACACCTAGACATATTTCTTCTTGGATATGTTGCACCTATAAAAGAGCCTCTTCCTCTCTACATTAGTCTCTTATAAGGACTTCTCATGATCCATTGTGATTTTTTGAACTAAACAATCACTTTTCATACCCGACAATTACTATTTGTACCACATAGTTGCTTTTTGCACCACATAGTTACTTTTTAGGTCAAATATTTATATTTATTCATATTTGTAATGAATTATGCTTTCAGAAAAGCTATCGCCAACCTCACCATCCTTGAGTTACTCTACATCCAACATATATTGATGTTCAACAATGCATTATTGACCTTGTTGGCTAGTTAGGAAGGGGTCCACGACCCCTGGACTTTGACTTCGGTGTCACAACTATCACACTGTTCAGTAAGCTCAAAATAGAATTCCAAGAACAAGGAATACTTAGTTGTAGACATCCATTAACATAATTAATTTCAAAATTACAAGAAATATGTGTTACTTTCTATAATTGATATGCTACTTTTCATGACGTAATGTTACCTTTCATATGAAATGGCTATTTTCGATATCACATAGTTACTTTGTATGCTACACAATTACTTTATGGTTGTTGGATCAATGGGCTCTAGAAGGGGGGGTTGAATAGAGCTTCACAAACTTCACAAAAGTGATTAGACCACCAAATTATATTAAGTGCAGAACTTAATTCAAAACAGCAATTTGATGTCCTAAACTAGCATACAAAGCAAGGATAAGAGACAAGGAAAGCATGCACTTGGACAGGTGGTTTAGAGTGGTTCCATGTCCTAAACTTAGGAGCAATGTCAGTCCACTACCTAGAGTTGGTTAGGCTCTAGGATTTGTAACTTGGTTCTCTTATATATATCACACAATAAGATTACAAGCTACAACTACCAACCATCCAAGGACTTATATATCAAGCCAAGATCTTCTACCTCACCAAGGACTTACCCACCAAGCAAGTAGTCTTCAGCCTTCTTCAAAGGACTTACCTACTCTTGCTCTAGTCTTCGGCCTTGCAGGAATTACCCATCTTGCTTGAGCTTTGCCTTGCACCTCTCCTTCTCTTGGAGAGCTTTAGCACCTTCCTCCTTCACTTGGAGGCCTGGAGCAGCTAGCCTTCTTCTCCTTCACTTGGGGAAGAACAACAACCTTCTTCTCTTTCACTCGGAGAAGAAACTTCAATTAATCTTCATAGAGAATGGAGATGGGAGAAGTGGAAAGGAGAGCTTTACACGATTACAAATGATAGCTCTCATACATGGGATCCTAACTCACTCATACTCACGAATTTGCTTTGAAGGTAGAGAGAGAAAGGGGCTCAAAGGATTAGAAACCACTCAACTAAGGCTAGGACCAAGCATATGTGAATGAGCAACCTTGGAATGAAGTCCAAGAGGTCCTATTTATAGTTGAGGGTGTCCCTTTGAGGTTGGGAGAGTTAAGTGGCACAAACTAGCCGTTTTACAACTTGCAACAGATCTATTTTGAGTCCCACCAACTCCTCCAACGGTTGGAATTGCTTTTTCTGCATTCCAGTACAGTCCGATCGGCCGAGTTTCATTAAAGGCAACTCGGCCGACACACTAGGCGACAAGTCTGAGAGGCAGACTGTCGGCCGAGTTTCCATGGGGAAACTCGACCGATCGGTCGACCTTCAGTCTTGACCAACCAGTGGATCGGCCGAGTTTCCTATCATTGAAACTCGACCGAACAGGGATCGGCTGAGTTGGAAACTCGGCCGACAGCCCAGAAAATTCCAGAATATATGGATCGGCCGAGTTTGGAATTCGGCCGACAAAATCCCTGTTAAGGGTATTTTGGAATTTTCATAAACTGTACAAACGATGGATTTTTGAGTCCCAATCATTTTATCCATCTTAGATACAATGCAAAACATGATTATGAGTGATTACATAAAATGTTCTAAGCCTCTAAGGGCTATATTACAAAGCGGTTAAAAGTCACATGTTTTGCATGTGCCGGAAGAGTAGCTTTGGAGATAAAGGAGATTCTTTTCTTGTATCTAATATCTGCAATGATCTCAAATAGATTTGTTAGATACATATGAATGGAATGGTTAAGTCATTATCAAAATATGGGCAATGTGCGACACCTAGGTCAACATTCTCCCCCTTTTTGACAATGACAAACCATTCCTCAACATATTGAAAAGAATGTGAAAATTATACCTTTTCTTTAGGGAATTGCAAGGGGATGCAAATATGATCAATTTGTAATGCTCCCCCTCAATTCATGCTTACTCGTTCCTGCATAGTTAGTTAACACACAAGCAGACATAGCATATATAGATACTATATGATTCTAAACAAGTCTAGATGCATTTCAGTTTATAGACAAGAAAAGAACCATACAAGCAATAAAAATAATATGATTGAGGTCTTTCTCCCCCTTTGTCATCTCAAAAAGGCAGGGGGGTAGAAGAGCATAAAAGCAAGGTCTTCTCCAAACACTCAATCAACCAAAACATAGAGAAATAGATAAATATCAAGATAAAGCACGAAAGCAAAAACCTGTCATTCATCAAAATATGGAACACGCTATAAGATAAGCCATACAAAGTGTTTCCAAAAGCAAACATAAGACAAAAACTACACGGACAAACGGAGTAGCAATAGTACAACTCAGATGATGTGACTAATGTAAATAATACAATCGTAGTCCAAAAAGATATATCATGGTCATCCGAGACTAAACTAGACACATCAACTCTAAGCGACACTAATCTATGTCAACATCATCAACGGCAGCCTCCATGTCCTCGTCGGGCTGGTAGTCCTCATCGCCATCATCTGAAGGAGGAGCAGAAGCTGGTGTAGCCTCGTCTTCAGCATCAGCATCGTCATCGTCGTCTTCGGCATCCGTCGCAGTAGCCTCATCAGCGTCAGTCTCAGCATCCTCCTGGTCAGCCATATCCTCGTCTGGAGGACCAAAAGCACGCCCGGGCCACCTCGCACTCTGCTCGGCCCAAGACATGCCTAGAGCATGAAACTCATAGGCAACCTCAATAGGGGGAGCAGAAGAGGTGTATTGGGCTAGAAGCTCAGACAGACGGCCACCTGGGAGCGCCAGAACCAGAGAAGAGTATCCAGCTGTAGAGTGATCAGCGGAAGCAGAAGGGGGTGGAGGAGGATAAAACTGACTGTACGCAAAAGAAGCGTAGTCACCACCGGGGTAGGGCTCGTAGGTGGGGTAGGGCTGAGGGCAAGACAAAGACATGGATGACATGATGTGGCACAGATCCTGATGGTGATGTTGCTGGACCTGCATGTTGTAGGCTTGCTGATGCATGAGGTACCCCATGAGGGCCTCATTGGAGACATGGAAGTCAGCAAAAGCCGGCTGCGGATGAGGTCGGAAAGATGGCTCAGGAGGAGGTGGTGCAGCTGTGGAGGGTGGAGGAGGAGGTGCAGCAGATGATGATGGAGGTGGAGGTGGAGCAGAAGAAGATGATGCACCAGAGGTAGGGACACTCTTCTGAAGAGTGGTCTCACTGATATAAACTCCCTTACGATCGGGGCGGTAGAGAAAATCGGAAAAGAGAGATTTTCCAGTGGCATGCTGGAAAAGACCACAAATTAGGGCAGGATATGGAAGATGCGTGCCCTTGGTGTTCTTTCCCGAGTCAAAACAAGTCATATGGTGAAGGATGTAACGAGCCCATTTGACTCCTTGGTTGTTCAAAAGCAGATACATCATCATAGCTGTATTCTCAGCGATGTCCGTTTGATTCTTCTTTGGATGGACATTGCAACTGAGAACGAACGCCAAGACACGGCGAGGAGAGGACAGGGCAGAAGATGGCAGAGTGCCCTTCTTTCTATAAGGAAAATCGGGTTGCTTGAGAAACTTATGAATATCAGTCAAGTCAACCTCAATGGTCTTATAGACGTCCTCGGGATACAAGAGATCAAGATAAGCAGGGTAATCGGTAATCCATGAAGCCGTGCCAACATTGCCATTGAGATAGAGATTGAACGAGCGTTCAGTAATATGGAAAGGTTGGCCGGCAATCATAGACGTCAAAACGATTGAGGTGTCCGAAGGGGGAACCAAAGAGTCGTAATTCCACCACAAGTTAGCGTAGAATTGACGTACAGCTTTGGAGCTGTATTTTAGGTTATAAAAACGGGCATCCTCAATGCAAAGAGCTTCAAGATGATGTGTGCGAAAGAGTTGACAAGCTTCGAAAAGGTCGGCATGAAAGCTATGGGGCTGATAAAGAGCTCGAAAAGGAAAGGGAGAGCGAGGAAGGAGCTCTTTGTAGCGAGCAATAGCAGCATTGTCAACAAAAGAAAGATTATCAAACACCATATACCTAGGCGCAAGAGGAACCGCAGGAGCAGGGGCGGGAACGGCACGTTTCCGGCGTTGGGACCTCATTGGAGAGGAGAACGAGGAGAGGGAGCCGATCCACGCGGAGAGAGAGAGCAGGCGGCACGCCAAGAACAGCAAGAACACACGAACAGGTCGATTTGGGAAGAAAATCGGCCGGAGAGAGAGAGAGGAGCACCAGGGGAGGAAGGGTCGGGCTGGGCGTCTAGGGTTCGGTCGACTTTGCTCTAGTTGAGAGGGAGCAAGTCGGCCGATTCCTATATATATTAAACCAGTCTGCCGCCGATCGGCCGAGTTCCAGGGAGAGGAAACTCGGCCGACAGAACACACAGGTGCCCTGTGCCCGACCGATCGGCCGAGTTTCCAACTCGGCCGACAAAAACCCTGATGTGGGAAAAACCTAGATTCTAGCCCTAGCCTCAAATGACCTAAAGCAAAATTTCTGGTTGGACTAGATTGTATATTAAGCATATTTAGGCACATTCCCATCATCATAGGGTACTATTTGTCGATTAAAACCCGATTTGTGAGAAAAGCCCGAAGAAGAGATAGAAACAAGAGAAATTTTATCAAAAACAAGCATTTTGAGCAACCAAAGCATTTATAAGCAAGAGCAACACACATAAGATGTAACCAACTAATTAGAGAGCAATTCAACATCATCAAGAGAGGTTATAAGCAATTTTGATCTAATAAAATTAAATTGTTCTCTAGCAAGCGGTTTAGTGAAAATGTCGGCCAACTGATTTTCCGTATCCACATGTGTGATATAAATATCCTTTTTGACAATGTGATCACGGAGAAAAAGGATGGCGAACTTCTATGTGTTTAGCTCTACTATGCAATATTGGATTATAAGAAAGATTTATTGCACTAGTGTTATCACAGAAAATAGGAGAAGCATCAAAATGAATGTTAAAGTCTTGGAGCATTTGCTTCATCCATAGGACCTGGGCACAACAACTTCCGGCTGCAATGTATTCAGCTTCGGTAGTTGATAATGCCACTGTGCTCTATTTCTTGGAGAACCAAGACACCAAGCATGGTCCCAAGAGGAAGCAAGTGCCACTTGTGCACTTTCTATCAATCAAGCAACCTGCGTAGTCAGCATCACTATATGCTACAAGAGTAAAGTCCCTTGACTTAGGGTACCATAGTCCAAAATTTGGAGTTTTGGCTAAGTACCTCAAAATCCTCTTGACAGCAATAAGATGTGATTTCCTAGGGCTTGATTGAAAGCGAGCACACAAGCCAACACTAAACATTATATCAGGTCTAGAGGCAGTTAAGTAAAGTAAACTTCCGATCATACCTCTATAGAGCTTCTCATCTACCTTCTCACCTTCTTCATCCTTGTCAAGTTTTGCAGTGTTTGACATGGGTGTATCCATTGGCTTCATGTTCTCCATCCCAAAGCGTTTAAGAAGTTCAAGTGTGTATTTGCCTTGGTTGATGAAGTTACCCTCCTTGGTTTGTTTGATTTGGAAGCCGAGGAAGAAGGTCAGCTCACCCATCATACTCATCTCGAATTCACTCTGCATAAGAGAACCAAACTCTTTGCAAAGATCAAGGTCAGTTCCGCCAAATATAATATCATCAACATATATTTGAATTATGAGAAAATGGGTAGAAGTGTGTTTTAGAAACAAAGTACAATCAACTTTGCCCATGATATACCCGTTATCTAACAAAAAGTTCTTTAGTTTCTCATACCAAGCTCGAGGTGCTTGTTTGAGTCCGTAGAGAGCTTTTTGCAAGAAATATACATGATTGGGTAACTTATCATTTTCAAAGCCTGGAGGTTGAGCAACATATACTTCCTCCTCGATTGTACCATTTAAAAACGCACTTTTAACATCCATTTGATAAAGCAAGAAATTTTTATAACTAGCAAAGGCAAGTAGCATACGAATAGATTCTAATCTAGCAACAGGAGCATAGGTTTCATCAAAATCAATACCTTCTTGTTGATTGTAACCTTGTGCTACTAACCTTGCTTTGTTCCTTACCACTTTTCCTTGCTCATCAAGCTTGTTGCGGTAGATCCATTTGGTACCGATGATCTTTCTATCATTTGGTCTTGGCACTAAGGTCCACACACGGTTCTTCTCGAACTGTTCAAGCTCTTCTTGCATGGCAAGGATCCACTCATCATCGCCAAGGGCCTCTTTGATGTTCTTTGGCTCCAGTTGAGAGATGAAGGCACTGTCTGCTTGTTCTTTGTTGTGTGCAGCTCGTGTCCTCACTCTTTCAAACGGGTTGCCAATGATCAACTCCTTGGGGTGATTCTTTGCAAAGCGGGGAGTAGGATCCTTTCTTTCTTCTTCTTTTTCTTCTTCTTCAACCTGCTTGTCTTTGTCTTTGATGTTGAGCTCTTTTAAGATAGGAATGATTTCATCTGCAACATCATCATCACCCAAATGCTTGCCAATACCAGGGTTAGTTTCAATAAATTTAACATTTATAGATTCTTCTATTTTAGATAGTTCAATGTTAAACACTCTAAAAGCCCTGCTAGTAGTGCTATAGCCTAGGAAGAAAGCCTTGTAGGATTTCGGATCAAACTTGTCGAGAGAGTCCTTGGTGTTCAAAACAAAACATGGACATCCAAACACATGAAAGAAATCAATTGACGGCTTCCTACCACGCCATAGTTCATAGGGGGTTTTCTTAAAAGTCGAATGAGTGAAAACTCGGTTTTGCACAAAACATGAGGTGCTAACGGCTTCAGCCCAAAACTTCTTAGGAGTGTCATACTCAAGAAGCATGGTCCTGGCCATCTCTTGTAGCGATCTATTCTTCCTCTCAACAACTCCATTTTGTTGGGGTGTGCGAGGAGAAGAGAAATTGTGCGAATAACCCGATTTTTCACAAAAATGTTCAAAAAGATCATTTTCAAACTCTCCCCCATGATCACTACGGATGGAAACAACATGACAAGAAGCTTCGTTTTCAACTCGTTTACAAAAGCTCGAGAAAACATCGAGTGTATCACTTTTAGAAAAGAGAAAGAAAGTCCAAGTAAATCTAGAAAAATCATCGACAATAACAAGACAATACTTGGAGCCGCGAAGCGTTTGTGTTCTCATAGGTCCGAAGAGATCAATATGAAGAAGCTCTAGAACTCTCTTGGTACTCATGACTCCTTTGGATTTGAAGGAGGATTTGGTTTGTTTCCCTTGAGTACAAGGTTGACATTCCTCATCCTTTTCAAAATCCAATTTGGGAAGTCCTCGAACCAAGTCCTTTTTGTTCAGTTTCTTCATTTGATGCAAGTTCACATGACCCAAACGTCGATGCCAAAGCGAAAGATCGTTTTTATCCACGACTAAGCATCTATTTAGTATGGGCTTTAAAGCATCAAGAACAATCACATATAGATTACCATTTCTAGTTCCCTTATATATGACATTATAGGACAGGGAATCTAGAAGCAAGCATTCTAAGGAAGTAAAGAGCACAAGATAACCATTATCACATAATTGGCTAACACTAATTAAGTTGTGATGTAGGCCATCAACAAGCAAAACATTTTTAATGCACAAATCATTACCTACATCACCCTCACCTATAACCTTACCCTTTTTGTTGTCCCCAAAGGTTACCGATCCTCCTTTCTTCTTCACAATTTTGTTGAAATGGCTGATTTCTCCAGTCATGTGCTTAGAGCAGCCACTATCAACAATCCATGTCTTTGTGACCTGCAAGAAAAGAGGATGTCGGAACCCAACTCAAACTTTGGGGTCCGGGGTTAGCTTGGGGACCCATTTCATATTTGGGTTGGTCCCCTTAGGCTTGTAAGGACAATAGGTAGAATAATGATCATCACATTTGCAATGCATACATACCATGGGATTTTTAGAGCCGGAAGACTCTCCATTGAAAATTGGAGTTTCCACACTCTTTTTCTTACCCTTTTTCTTCTTCTTACCTTTTGGAGTAGTCGCATTGTATCCTAGACCACTAGTACCAACTTGTTTGGTAGAGTGCTCTAGAACATCATTTAGAGACTTCTTACCCGAAAGAAACCTTTGCAAAGTAGATCTTAATTTAGCATTATCATCACTAAGATTTGTAATGGTAGTAGATAAACTAGCAAGATCTTCTCTAGCATGCAAAAGGTCGGCCTCAAGACAGAGGGCTTTAGTAAGAAGAGAGTCTTTTTCAAGAGTTAAGTTTGCAACTTCATTTCTAGGCAAGATAGGTCTAGAAGATAAATCATTTGTTTGTGAAAGAAGTTTAGCATTTTCAGATTTAAGGACTACAATTTCCCTTTGATAAGCATACACTTCATCTCTCCTAGCATCATCAATAAGCTTAAGTTCAACATTTTCAGTTTTTAGAACATCTAGCTCATCTAGGCAATTTTGGTTCTCTATCTTAAGATTTTCAATAGTTTTAAGATAAGTACCATTCTCAACCTCTACTCCATTATATTGAAGTTCAAGGTCTAGAACTTGCCCTTGTAAAGAATCTATGCTATCAAGATGTAATTTCTCATTTTGATCTAGAATGTCAATCTTGGCATAGAGATCATCAACTATCTTTCCTAATCTTTTTCTTTTAGCTTTACATTTAGCAAAAGATGATTGACAATCATTAAGCATTTCAATGAGGGTTTCCTTAGATAAATCAAGTAAACTTTCATCACTTACCTTGCTTACCTCACTTACCTCAATTACTTCTTCACTAGTAGAAGCCATGAGTGCAAGATGACATTCACCATCCTCGGAGCTTGAGGAACTTGAAGTAGAGGACTCCTCCCATGCCGCATGAGCTGCATCTTTGGGTCTTCTCTCCTTCTTGTTCTTCTTCTTGTACTTGGCTTCTCTTTTGTATTTGTCATCCTTCTTGTGGCTGCTCTTATGATAGCCCTTCTTGGCTTTTGGGCAGTCATTCTTGTAGTGGCCCTTTTGACCACACTCGTAGCATCTAGGAGTTGAGGATGATGGCTTGCCCTTGAAGTGTCTTCCTTTTGAATAGTTGGCTTCATGATCATTTGCACCTTCATCTTCGCTTGAGGAAGGGCAGGGAGACTTCATGGCAAGTTGTTGTTGCCGCATCATTTCTTCAACTTGAGCTTTGAAGGCTGTGTCCTTCATCTTCTTGGACTCCTTCTCTTCTCTTTTCTCCTCTTCCTCTTGCTTGTCGAGCCTTGGTTCATGTGCTTGGAGATTACCAACCAGCTCCTCGGTTGACAACTCGCTCAGCTTGTAGACTTCTTCAATTGAAGTGACCTTTGGCTCCCATCTCTTTGGAAGAGATCTCAAGATCTTTGCATTGATGGTACCTCTATCCATGACACTTCCAAGGGCTGCAAGACTGTTCAAGATGACATTCAACCTTGTGTACATGTCCGCAACTCTTTCATTCTTCCCCATCTTGAAGTTCTCAAGTAGGCCGCCGAGCATATAGACCTTGGCCTCCTTGACTTGCTCCGTCCCTTCATAGGTGACACACAACTTATGCCAAATCTCATGCGCCGTGTCCCAAGAAGAGATGCGGTTGAACTCCGATGGTGAAAGGGCGGCGTAGATGATGCTCACAGCTTTAGCATTGAGTTGAGCACGCTTCATCTCATCTTCCGTCCACGTGGTGATGTTCCCCTTCGGCTCTTCATACTTGAGATGGACTATCTTCCACATCTCGTAGCTCACGCCTTGGATGTAGAATTGCATCCTTCTCTTCCAATATAGGAAGTTTGTGCCGTCGAAGACCGGGGGTCTCATGGAGAAGCTTCCTTCAAGATTGAGTGACCCAAGAGCTGAATCGCCCATCTTCTCCTACTTGTTGAAGTAGCTTGGAGAAGACCTACTCTGATACCACTTGTTGGATCAATGGGCTCTAGAAGGGGGGGTTGAATAGAGCTTCACAAACTTCACAAAAGTGATTAGACCACCAAATTATATTAAGTGCAGAACTTAATTCAAAACAGCAATTTGATGTCCTAAACTAGCATACAAAGCAAGGATAAGAGACAAGGAAAGCATGCACTTGGACAGGTGGTTTAGAGTGGTTCCATGTCCTAAACTTAGGAGCAATGTCAGTCCACTACCTAGAGTTGGTTAGGCTCTAGGATTTGTAACTTGGTTCTCTTATATATATCACACAATAAGATTACAAGCTACAACTACCAACCATCCAAGGACTTATATATCAAGCCAAGATCTTCTACCTCACCAAGGACTTACCCACCAAGCAAGTAGTCTTCAGCCTTCTTCAAAGGACTTACCTACTCTTGCTCTAGTCTTCGGCCTTGCAGGAATTACCCATCTTGCTTGAGCTTTGCCTTGCACCTCTCCTTCTCTTGGAGAGCTTTAGCACCTTCCTCCTTCACTTGGAGGCCTGGAGCAGCTAGCCTTCTTCTCCTTCACTTGGGGAAGAACAGCAACCTTCTTCTCTTTCACTCGGAGAAGAAACTTCAATTAATCTTCATAGAGAATGGAGATGGGAGAAGTGGAAAGGAGAGCTTTACACGATTACAAATGATAGCTCTCATACATGGGATCCTAACTCACTCATACTCACGAATTTGCTTTGAAGGTAGAGAGAGAAAGGGGCTCAAAGGATTAGAAACCACTCAACTAAGGCTAGGACCAAGCATATGTGAATGAGCAACCTTGGAATGAAGTCCAAGAGGTCCTATTTATAGTTGAGGGTGTCCCTTTGAGGTTGGGAGAGTTAAGTGGCACAAACTAGCCGTTTTACAACTTGCAACGGATCTATTTTGAGTCCCACCAACTCCTCCAACGGTTGGAATTGCTTTTTCTGCATTCCAGTACAGTCCGATCGGCCGAGTTTCATTAAAGGCAACTCGGCCGACACACTAGGCGACAAGTCTGAGAGGCAGACTGTCGGCCGAGTTTCCATGGGGAAACTCGACCGATCGGTCGACCTTCAGTCTTGACCAACCAGTGGATCGGCCGAGTTTCCTATCATTGAAACTCGACCGAACAGGGATCGGCTGAGTTGGAAACTCGGCCGACAGCCCAGAAAATTCCAGAATATATGGATCGGCCGAGTTTGGAATTCGGCCGACAAAATCCCTGTTAAGGGTATTTTGGAATTTTCATAAACTGTACAAACGATGGATTTTTGAGTCCCAATCATTTTATCCATCTTAGATACAATGCAAAACATGATTATGAGTGATTACATAAAATGTTCTAAGCCTCTAAGGGCTATATTACAAAGCGGTTAAAAGTCACATGTTTTTCATGTGCCGGAAGAGTAGCTTTGGAGATAAAGGAGATTCTTTTCTTGTATCTAATATCTGCAATGATCTCAAATAGATTTGTTAGATACATATGAATGGAATGGTTAAGTCATTATCAAAATATGGGCAATGTGCGACACCTAGGTCAACAATGGTGAACTTCTGTTGTTCATAGTTTGTAATGTGTTCATTTACATTATATACATTGTTTATCTTTTGGTTACTTATTTGTGTGTCTACGACCCAGATGTGTGGCCCTTTGTTTGGGAATCATTTCTGGTTTAGATGACCACCATGAACCCAAAAATAACCTTGGGTCATAAAATGTGAAAAATTAATAACTTCAAGTAATAAAAAATTCAGGTTGCACAAGAAAGGTATACATAGTGTTATGTACAATTTTACTTTTTGTGTCATATAGTTACATTTTGTGTCCTGGTGTTACTTTTCCTATCAGATAGTTACTTTTTGTGTTATATATTTACTTTTTGTGTCGTGGTGTTACTTTTGGCATCGGATGGGTATTTCCATACAATACAATTACTTTTGTGTTAATGTGTTACTTTCAGTGTCGAATAGGTTCTATTTGTATCCTGGTACTACTGCAGATAGTTACTTTTTGTCTCATGTTGTGACTTTTTGTACCATTGAGTTGCTTTATATAATAGATTAATGTCGAAGGAATATGTTCCAAAATCTACATCTAACTATTAACATACATATTTAAATGTAACAAGTATTTTTTTCATGTTATAACTTCTCTATGACAACTTTAACAGTCGATCAACCAACACTAATGCTATTTGGCTTACGTTGCATTATATGCATTTTTCATTTATCGCAAGGTAGTGCTAGAAACCTAGAAGGTAAAACTACCATGTAGAAGGATATCAGAATAATGCAACTTCACAAACTCACCAACCTTGCGATACAAATACCTTTCCATATCAGTATAAATTCACAAACTATACGACATAATCAATTATAAAAAATGTGGTTTAGCATTTTGCAATCCACTATGATATAGTTTATATTTTCTCAGGCCATGTTCAACCATCTTCCCATCTCTTCATTATTTTGAATGGTTCCATTGGATTGGGGGATTTGTATTTTCCTTTCTTCATTAAATTTGGCAATCTGCACTGATTTGGCCCTGCAAGGGAAAACATAGTATTGGTCGTGCTGGTGAGTAGCAACAACTTCCTTCCACATCTGTCCACATGGAAGATTGCCATGATAATAACCACCCTGGTCACACCCACGACCACCATTGCGAGCAGGAGCTGGTTGCCTGACTTTTTGGAAGATTCCAATGTTGTACAACACGACTTCTTCGATCCCACAACGATTCGACGTACAATGTCGCATACTAAACATCATTTGGAAAAAACCTTCCACCCTACTGCTCTCGTTATTTACCTCGACTGGGTGGGAGGGTATGGAGACCCAGAGTGTCAGGGAGGAGATCTGGTCAGAGTAAAATGAAGCTACGAGCATGGCAAGCCTGACACCTATGTCAGCCACACAACATATGGACATGAGTGTCTTGTAGTTACTAGCCAAGCTCATCACTAACGAGCCAAAAAGTTTTTTTTTAAGGTAAGCATTTTTCATTAAAAAGTGAAAGGTCATACGATGTCTACAAACACAAGAGATCCATACATAGAGGGTTGAGCAACAACATTAAGCAAGAAAGATCGGATACAAATGAAACACTTCTGTATAGATTCCTCCCTATCACGCTGGCTAAAACAACTTTTAAACGGAATCTTTCTACAATCAAGGGTGGCACTTGCATAACTGAACATCCTTCTCCTCAAAATGAAACCGAACATACTCTCAAATTTGTAGAAACTGTAATCCATCCAACAACAAGAAGGCACGACAGATCCACTCACCAAAAAGATTGAAACGTAATTAAAGGGCAGAGATGAAACCACACCCCAAAGCAAAACGTAGTTATGGGGTGATATGTGATTGGGTGTGTTTGTTTGGCATTAGTGTTGCCGATGATGTCTTGGAAAACAGTAAAATAAGAAGTCTCGTGGTTATTACTTCTTGTTTGTGCTCCTCTTTCTTAAAAAATTCTTTCTATTCATTATGTCTCAATGTGTTATATGAAATAAGAGCATCATGGCTGATTTTTTTCCAATATATCAAGAAAATAATAGAATAGAAACATGTGCCTCACAACTCACTAATTTAGAGAATCAAAGGATAGTTCAAAGGGATAAGCAGAAGAATAGGACTGTCAGTCTGTCATGGCAAGAAAGGTGTACCAAATAATATTTCCTAACCAATTCATTTCTGTAGTAGATATCACATAGTGTGGGAAATGTATGCAAGGAAACAGAGTAGAACGCTCCAGTTTCATTTGCTCCACTGACTTTAGGTAATCCCAAAGAAACACAAACTGTCCAGCCTGCAATGAATGATATTACAGAATGGGAGGGAAGTTGCATCCATACGGCAGCCTAGGATCCTGATAAGAAAGTCTCATGGCTCTTCCTAGGGAAAGAAACCAGCCTGCAGTTAATAGATTAGATGCTTAAATCTATATACTCTTGAAATTAGATGAAGAAATATCTAACAAGATGTAATTCCTATATGAATAGTGCCTAAGAATTATGTATCATTTGGGAAGTTGGAGATCATTCTTTGACAAAGAAGCAAAAACGAAGTGTTTATAGGAGATGTAACATACTGGTGGCACATTGCACAGAGGTCCGGCTTTTTAGTTTCAAATCAACTTTCACATGGATGATTTCATTACACGGCAAACCCCTATACCCACAACACAATTCTTGCCATCAATTCATGACGAGTATTGTTACTACAGTAGAATTTTTCATTACTAAGGCATCAATGAAGAAACGGTCGTAGCATTCATAATACAAGGGCTCTACCAAAACACTTGACGGTCATGAAATCAATAACACGTCTTACAATTTTATGGGAAGGATACCACAAACGCCACTGTATCCAATTATCCCAACCACAAAATTGACAGTGACATCTTTTACTGGCATTCTAGTGAACACTTCCCTTGAGGCTTCGATGCAGTCTATCTCGGAGTAGAAGTCAACAAAGGTGGTTTCTCTCTCGAGGATTCTCATCCAAATTGGTAGCAACAGTCGTGATCCTCATCATCTTTTACTACTAGGACGTCTGTTGCTGCTGTACCCTCAGCAGCCTCTCAGACTCCTTGTTCCTCCTCCAGAAGTAGGCACTGTAACTTCTCCAAGACAAGGTTCTGACGCTTCCCAACCCCAATGAGCAACCTAGTCGTGTCTTGGCTGATCTTGGGGTGGTGTACCGTCAGGATTAGAAGATGGGACAATCCAATATTGGTCTCAGCTACCCAATAATGGAGGATCCTATTGGCAGCGTGACGGTCAATGAGGACAAGGAGGAGCCAGTGCAGGTTGTCAGCCTACCGCGTGATCTGGGGGAGCCCGGGGTGGGGCTTGAAGAGGTCAGGGGATGTGCGATGGAGAAGTGACGGAGGAGCTGGGTGAGGTAGGTGTTGCAGCCTCGCAGGAAGCAATATCATTGGACGCTGAAGGAGACCAGTAGGAGCCGCAAACCTACAATTGTGTATATGGTCAAATAAGGCCTCGAGGGCATCGATGGAGCCTCCGTGATGCCTACCCAGGTAGGCACCCGTCTTCAAAAGGGAGCGGAGACGGGAGGGGAAGGCATAGATCTTATTTTTAAAATAGAATTTAATGTATAGATAAGTAGGAATTTTATTTTTTTATCACAATTACACATATAGTTGTCTTCTTGTGCAACTAACAAATATACATGTACACTTTATTTGTTGTCTATGTTATTATGTCCATTTATTGTGTACATTCATAAATTATGTTAATGCTATTATAGGTAACAATTTTTTTTCTTGATGTGGCATGGTGTGGTTTGGTTAAACACGATTTTTCAGCGGTGCAGATATGATTTCTCATATTAAAAACCGCAATGGACATGGTGTTTGATTTTTCTATATAGTGTGGTTATTATCTTGCTATAAACCGCACCATATCTGCACCACTATAATCACTACTTGCATTTCAATTATTATTCTACTTGAGAGGACAATAAAAGTACAATAGAAACATACAATATTTCTTTTGAAATGAAGTATAACTCTTTCAATTGTATCATTAGAAACAAAGATAATGTATGAAGCACAATTTAACACACATCAACATGCCTAGTAAAAAAGAGACCAAAGAAGGAATCTCTTAATCTATTTATTACCTTAAGAGCATATAACTAAAACATATAACACTAAAAATAACAAGCTTAGACTAGTCAACTAGTTAAGCATCAATTGGGATTCAAGTGACTACATCTGACTTAAAACATCAGCCAAACCAAAAATCACGTAAAGGATCTTATGGTTATGTGTTTAGAAAAACCAATTTTTTCACTACATCACAAGAGCAACTACGTTACCAAGTATCAGGAACAATTATTACACATTCAATAGATATAAAACGTTAGATAATTGATATATGTTAAAATCATTTATTTCACTTGGTCTTATATATTCAATCTTGTATATAAAATCATGCATTGACATGATCTTTTACTTTGATATTTATGTTCATAGTTTGTTTTTTTTCTCAATTTTATGTGATTTCGTATTGCAATGATGGAATGATTAAGAAATCCATGATAAATGGGAATCAAATATCACTAACACTACAAACAGTGCTCCTAACTACTTTGACTATGAAGATTACATGTATTGGTATTTTCCCATACAATTAGGATATCAATAAGATGAAAAACTGCATTCAAAGTATTAAAGTATCCACCAATTAATTAACTACCTAGTCAACAGACCAACTCACATATAACAAAATGATGGCTTAAACTATTTTTTTAGAGGAACACACTACATATGGGAATAACAAGATCAACCAATAGTCTAGATATAAATTGACTGAATAAACCTCCATGAGCTTCACTGATTATCAATCAATTAACTAATCCTTACATCAATTATAAAAAATGATTTAGACATATGAAGCTCAATATTAGATCCATTTGATCAATTGCATTCAAAACTCAACTGAATGGCTACAAATTGACAGATATCAATGTTACTTAAGTTGAATTGTTGGACCCTAATTGCCAATGAGCAGTAGCTCATGTGGTCACAGCACGGGGCCCCTCATGAAGGGTCCCGAGTTCGAATCCCCTTGGTGGTGCTATTTGGAATTGTTTCTCCTGTAGCATAACAGGCCTCTGCGTGACTTAATGGGTTATGCTCCTTACGAGATGGGGCTGAGCTCCCCAGGATGGGCTCGACACAAGCCTTACGAGTCTCCTGGGTTACCAAAAAAAATTGTTGGACCCTAATCAAGTCAACTTAAGTATCTCAAGATGATTCTACCACATAAGAATGAATGACTATCTAGTTAAAAACTGGGCCAATGGCTGATAAAAACCCTAATTAAGGTTGGAACCTAAGAACTTGATTTTGACCCCAACATATAAAAAAGTTATAACCCCCCCCCCCCCCAGACCATGAGTGGGAGGGACCTCCTATACAGGGATTGAAAGGTTACCCTTGGGTGAATATAAACTTAGATGAGACACGAGGAGTGCTAGAAGAAAATATTCTCAAATATATTTCACATATTTGACACTACTGGGGTGCATTCAAAAGATTAATGTAAACTTATTTACCATCGAATTTTCTCCTCTGCTTTACTTTCTCAACGATATACTATCATTTTTTGTTAGTCCATCATCATAACCATGATGTGCGAGTAGATTTTTTATCAGTCCTAAGTTGATCCCCAACAAATGCATTTATTCCTATATTAATTTTCCATCATATTTGACTAGTTATTTAATATATTTCATAATTCCTCCTTTTTATGTTTGATTTGATGCTTGATCATCATTCTATATATTCATATCTCTAGATTGAATTTTGAGAGACTAAACTATATAACACATGTGATTTATGGGTGGCTCTCTCCTATTCAAAATTAAAGGAGAGAATCATGGGTAGAATTGAATTATTAATGGATTGGTAGGTGTAAGTTATCTTAAGATCATATATAACTTGCTAATAACACTATTTCTTATATTCCTAAATAGGAAATTAGAAACCAACTTAAGTATTACTCAATATCTCAACAATTAAGATGTATGGAAAATGGGTGATTAGGATATATGTTTTATGGTGGTTAAACCCTAGTCCTAATATTCCCTTCTAAATTTAAATCATACCAAATTAAATTGATTGTTTCTACATTGAAAATCTAGTTCGTAATTCATTCTTTACAATTCACCAATCAGATTATCTGATATAGACAAAATACAAATTCCTTATACGATGTGGGGTTCATTCCTAAGATACTATGAAAACATTCATCACTTGAGGGAAAACAAGTATGAGTGATATATAGGGTATATTTTTATCCTAGACAACCATTATGTGAGATAGGCGTCATTTTTGGGGTGTAATATAATCATACAAAATTTTTGAGTTAGAATAAACTATAGGCCCTATCTACATCAGTTGTATTTACTCATTAATTTAGTTTAAATAATTTTTCTCTTCATTACTAGAATAGATGAACTTGTGTCTTTCTTTATCAGTGTCTAAATTTGTGTTGAACTTCATTCAAGGTTTCTGGCATAGTAGTTCATGTGAAGATCTTATAGAAAAGGAATTCTCCTATAAAATTGATCCAATAATTAGTTTCATACTACAATAAGAGAAGAGACAAAGATAAATTATAATTTAGGGAAACAAACCTCTCAATGAGTTCACCATGTCCACCTTGACCACGTCTAGAGTGGTGTCATAAAACCCATTTTGATGTGAACATTTTCTAAATCAAAGCAAATTGATTCAATGTTTCAACAAGTCCACAAGGACAAATAATTAAGAGCCCAAAGAGCACATTCAACACTTCACAAACTTCAATTATGTGAGTAGGATAATAGACTATTGTTGATAACTCTTTGATTCCATATCTTTCACTTGTCCTCGAGGTACATATGTTGCCACTAGTTTACACGTATTTGATGAATAACATCAATGAAATTGGAGGAGCTTGTCGAGGCCTTCCTCACAAATTTCTTCAAGTCAAGCATAACCATGAATCCTTCACAAGTTGATCATGAAATTTTCTTAATAGGAGGATGAATCATTCTATGAGACAGGGAAGTAAATCAAATAAATACAAACCAAGTGCTCACGTCACAAACTTGAGAAGTGGTTCTTCTCCCACAACTTCTAAAATAGGTGATGATATACTCCACAAAGAAGATTCTAGACATAGTCGTAGGAGTTGAATTTCTCGATAACAAAATCTATACAGGGACAAAGATAGTTGAAGATACAAAAAACAATCACACTAAAAAGTGCAATGAGAGGAAGTATGCTCTTTGTAATAGCCTCCTATGTGTATTATCCCTATTAAAGATAAACCAAGGGGACAGGGATCATTATTCTACTTTCAAGGGTCCAGATTAAAATATATTACATATTATTCAATAATTTCAAATCATAAACTTTTTTGATAGAAGAATGCAAGATAATGATCCTCAAAGGAGTTAGATACAATTTCAAAGGAAAATTTTTACATGAAAGGAAATCTCACGACCATCTAACTAATCCTCTGAATGTCTTTAGCCTTATCATCTTTTGGCGTATTCTTTTGGATGTGCATATATTCAAGTTTAAGTATAGAAGATAACCTAAAACCCTCCAATAGATGAAATTGCACGCGGTCAACATATTTATGTAGTGTGTACGTGGGTTCATACATAATTAAGTAATAACATACATTTCATATCAATCAATTATTAACAACATGAAGTTCCTTTAAATATTCACCCTATTATTTGTAGAAATTGGGACTTCATTTAAAGCCCAATTCTATCCTTCCTTTTGTGTAAGTCCCCTTACTTATGTATTTTTTGTCTTGAAAACTAAGAGTATTGTTTGTAGCTTGTAACTTTGCCCCTTTCGTGGGTTGGAATATACATAAAAGATTTTCCAAAAAAAATATTAATAGTTATTGAACTAGCATTTTCTCTTTAATTCTTTAACCCATATTTGTTCCAAATATTTGGTGTACAAATCCCTTGTTCCATCCATAGACTCCATCATTTCTATCCATCATTGGATTTTATGGTGACTATCCAAAATCGGACTTTGTCACAACATCATCTTGGATTTTTAGTTATATGTTCAATGACTATGCCTGTACTTATCTCCTTAAACTACCCGTAAGAGATTGTTGGGTTCAAAAAATTAATATATTAACAAGTGAGCACATAGGGAATTATAATTGCATTGGAATTGAAACAACCAAACAATTAGGTATATGATCAATCATAAGGAAAACATCCACAAATCATCAGAAGTTGATATTGACCATTTATTCTTAAAGTAACATTGTATACTTTTGAATGAGAGGTTCTTCTCCAAGTAATAACAATCCAAAAGATTGACTTTACATCCAACCAAGACTTTGTCAAATCAATCAAACTAAAATTACTATGTAGCACTAAGGTGTCACCATTGTATTCATATAAAATGGATTAAGTCTAGTCTTGGATCTAGGGTCACGCTTTAGGGACCTGGTATCAAAATTTTGTAGGGTTCCCCTTAGTCAAACATAGGGTCGTGTGTCGTTTATCTCAATCAACCAAACTATTTAATAAAAAAATTTATACAACTATTGAAAATATATAACTTTTGAACAATAACTTAGATTTACTTGAAATTTTATGAACTACTTTTTTGTCAAATAATCTTATCAGGGCCAGGTTTCACAAAAAATACAACATATTAATTTCCAAATTGAAATTCTAAAAATACACACACATATATGTATATATATGGCTAAACATTGTGTACCCGAGTACATGTATCTTATATGTACCCATCTTTATTTATGACAATTGCACAACTCTAGTGAACAATCTAACCTTATGGATGTGTTGCATACCCATTATCTAACATGTGCATAAAAAATACCTCAATATGATATTTTTGGATCCCCCAACTAAATAAAATGTATATTTTCTTATCAATGGTAAGTTGCACGAATTACAAAAACCATTGGATAATATATTGTTATATTACATGTTTTACATGAGATGTGATTGTGATCTTTTAAAATATCCAATCTAAATAGTATTGATTCAATCCATATGGTTGGATTTGATTACTAGATTCTACATATGTTGTTACGACCCCGCCTCCCAGTAACCCCCAATTAAGGGAGACCGAAAGGACAGAGCTGTTAACCAATAACCCAGATCAAAGGTTCAACAATTAACCAAGAACAATTATTAAATTTTAACAGACTAAACTAAAAAGCTGTAAGAAAATAAACTTTTACATACCTCTTTTTTTCTTTTTAAAAACTTGGATCTCTAAACTTCTATCCACTTAAGGATTCTACTCTAACTAATCCTCCTTGTCTTTTACTTCATGTATTTCCCAATATGACGATTTACTGTTTGTTCTTTTGGCTTGTACCTAAAGCGCCGACAAACAAAACGTCGGTCATCCGAAGCTGGTATGTGGGGGAAACACTAATCATGCAATTATTCTTAACAATGTAATCATTCAATTAATCATTCAACAACCAAGATTACGTTTTAAGACACACTAATCAATCCTTACCTATCCCCTAACTCTGTGCTATCCATGTAGTGGACTTGTATTCTACCTCTCTTTAGGTAGATTCTTACCCCCATGGACCTACCTTACAGGTAGCCAATACCTAGGGTAATAGAGTCGCATGGCACTACCCGAAGGTAGCCCAATATCTAACTCAATGTGACTTGATAGACCTACCCCATTGGTAGCCATGTACTAAGTCATCCAATGACCTGATGGACCTACCCCATAGGTAGCCATGTACTAGGTAAACTATTAAGCCACAGAGGGGACCAGGATCTGAGCTAGTAGGCACATATCTTATGTGATAGTCATATCCACATTATATTTTGCATGAATTAAAATCATCCAACAATTAATTCATGACATCGATGAAAACTTCGGTAAACCTCGGGAAACTAACTCGAGATATTCATAAGCGTAACCACATACCTGATCTGATGATTTGAATAGAAATATCCATGCAAATAAGAATCCAAGCAAGCAAGCATTTTCAATAAGATCCTGAAATAATCATGTAATTCCCTTTTTATTACTCATGTCATCAAGATCTATTAAACCTAGCTCGCATCCTAGGGTTTCTAATTCACTTTTAGGGTTTCCATTACAATTAGGGTTTCCCTTCATCTTTTACTATTTCAAACCCTAATTTTATACCATTACTCATAAACCCTTATTATCTTATCTATTCTTCAACATTAAGGTTATCTTAACAACATATAACCCTATTCTCAGATTAAAAGGCACCATTAACCATCAATTAATTTCATTAAGCTTCTTTTACTTTAAAGCTACAATTTTTTTATCCTTTTAATCCACGACAAGATTTCTATGCTAATTTATCATCAATTTAAAGTTCATTATGGTCTAATCACATATGAACTCGAATTGCCATTAATACTACCTTTTATTCATGAGAAAACCCTAATTACTATTTTTAGGGTTTTTATCCATGATTAGGAACTTTAAAGCTTGAAATAGATTAGAACCATCATATAACAACATATTTTTATAATTTTCAAATTAAATATGATCTTATCCTCTTTTACCCTAAATTAGGGTTTCTAAATTATTTAATCATTCTCATATGAGGTAAAAACCCTAAAGCATGAAATTTTACATCTAGATCAGGTTCGAATCTAACATTATCATTCAACAGGTTATTAATACTTCAATTAACCCCTTGAGCGTACTAGATTCAACCTTTAATCACAAAAAGGGTTTTTAACTTAACTTTAATGCACTTTTCATCAACTTATTATACTTTTTCAATTATGAACGGAATCGATCTTTTCTAATATTTTTGTTGGATTCCTCTCATTCTCCTGATCAAAATACATATATTATTCGTATCTATCCGAGTTACGGTTTACTAGATATGATTTTCACAAGAATGCACTTACTTGGCCAATCGGATTGCGCCACGTCACCCTTGCCATGCAAAGCAATCGTCTTTGGAAACATAACAAAAAGTCAAATTTGCCCCCGCGTAAGTATGCAACACTTCAGCCCGCGGAGGGGCAAACTTGTCCAACCTGCCTCCCCTCCTTCTTCAACCTTGCACCGGTGGCTACAGATGCCCTAGTCGTGGTTGGGCGCGATCCCTCCTCACTTCCTGACCCCGATGACCACCAAGGAGGGCGGTGTTGCCTCCGCCATGCCCATGCGCACCTACGGGGCTCCCAAACAACCGCTGTGGTGGTGCGAAATGGGCTGGGTAGACCCGCGATCTAGCTACCTGATGCAACCGTGCTGCTGCTATGGTGCTTTGCTTCGGGCATGGCGGCTCCGGTTAGGCCTTGCCTTGGCATCGACTCGTGCCCAACCACTATTGCAACCGCACCTGGGTCCTCCGTTGCTTCAGGATCTCGTGGGTTCTCATGGTTTAGGGTTTAAGTATGAAAACAAAGAAGAGAAAGAAAGAGCAATGTGGGACTCCTCTCCTGGACTCGGTCCAGGGCTCCCTTTCTTTTTATAGATGAGGGTAACCACGTCCTATGATGCTTGCTTGCAAAGCAATAAAGTCTTTCCTACTAGGAATTAGATTCCTTCATGAAAAAGCAAGTTTCTCTCTCTTAACTTAATCCTTTAATAAACCAAAACTCTTGGATAAATAGGGATTCAAAAATCCTCTTACTTAATCTCTTTTATTCTTGCCTTCTATCCCATAGGCACAAAATTCTATTTTCTTTAAAAGAAATTACTTTCCCTTTTTTAACAATACATCCTAATTCATTAATAATGTATTACATTATCTTTTATTTTGCAAATTTGGCATGTTCTCTTCCTTTCCTCTTTATTGGGACTCCTTGGATCCCAAGACACTCCATTATATCGAAATTCCTTCATAAGGATACCTATTATCCTTCTAGATGCATCAAAACACATTATTTCACATTATCTTGTTCATTTCTTATTAAAATAACTCTTTTTGAGGTTTTCTCTTTATTTCTCTTTTATTTTCCTCATTGGTATTCCTTTTATCATTAGGAATCATTGGGATACGAAATTCCACCAAGGATAACCCAATTATCCCTTTTTCCACTTATTTCCAACATTTTAACATTATTTTCAATTTCTTTCTTACTAAAGAAATACTTAATTAATATTTTCTTTTCTTATTGCTTTCTTTTTGCAACGTTGGACTCCTTGGAATCCAAGGAACCCAAGAGGCACGAAATCCCTCTTTGGATTTGCCTTCTAGAGGTTTCCACATATTTCCTTTTCCTCATTTTCTTATTTACTCCTTTAATAATGAAATTTCTTTTGTCTTTTCCTTTTTATTGGGCCTAATAGCCAATAAAGCCCACAAAACAATTAACAAGGCTATTGTAGACGAAATCCATTTATTCAAAACAAATTATATTATTATTTGTTCAATTATCTTTAATATGAGAAATTACATTTCTCACCAATTGAACCCAAAAATTGGGGTTGTAACATCCTTCCCCTCTTATAGGAATTTTGTCCTCAAAATTCTATCAAGCAAACAAACAATTCAGGATAAGACTTTCCATGTCCATCATTGGCCCCTACGTGGCTTTACCGTACTCATGACGCTTCCAAGGAACCTTTACCATCACATATTCTTTTCTCTGAGTTCTTTCATCCTGGTGTTTATAAACTGCACATGTGACTCAAGCCATTTCAGCCTCCCTTGGGGCTCACTAGGTTCATTTCTCAACACATGGTCGGGGTACCTCACATAGTGCTCTAAATTGGACACATGGAACTCATCACCCATTACTTTATCCTGAGGGGTAAGGTCAAACTTAACCTTCTCCACCAGTCCATCTCAATGGACCCATGTATCGGGGACTCATCTTTCTTAGCTATATCTCAAAGGGGTCGGATTATCATGTCATATATTTCCCACAGTGAACTGCATGTCAGTCTACTTTGTATCCGCTCACGACTCTTGTCGTCTTTAGGCTCCTTTCAGCCATTGCACGATCAAAGAGACTTCATCTACACACACTATGGTCCTTTTCTAACCATCACGTGGTCCTTTCACCAATATCACCTTACTGAAGTGGTGACCGACACAACCTCTCTTACAAAGCTTCTTTAAATCCCGATACTCGCTATGGTGGTTATCTTCATATCTTGCATAGGACAAAATCTGTCTCCAGCTATCACCCTGAATGAGTACATATGCTCTCATCAGACCCTTTAGTCTGGATCATACTAACCATTAGTTAGGGGTGATAAACTGTACTAACATCGAGTCCTTCATGTACCTACTCCCACCTTTTGGAAGGGAACCTTTAGGTCATACTCAAGGACTTTTGAACTCGATTCATGGTGTAGTTGAAGCATCTCTCTCATGAGTAGTTCAACCAGATCTGTCTCGTGACAGAACTCTCTTCTTTCTCATGTCATCTACGTAAGGCGATCTACCATAACCCATATTGCATCTTGACCTTCCTTGGTCTAGGGGAGACTTATCACAACATCCATAATGATGAACTCCCATTCCCTCTTAGGGACTCTTTTGTCCTCTATATAGATACACTGGGTTATTGGGGTTCGTCCTTTACCTCATGGCTTGCATGGCCATATACCACATGCAACTTTATCCAAAGTCCTACTGTCACTTATCATCTTGGTGGTACGGTGTATGTTGATCTTAAAATCATGATCTCCTGTATGTCATTATTCCTCAAGATCAATACCTCAAAACCGTAAACCATTCTAGTCAGAGTTTCATTGCCTTCTTTTCCAAAGAAGTGCATCTGAGGTTCTACCACCATTCTTTCGTTGCATCAAGGACTAAACTGGCTAACCATTAATTGATCTTGTTACATTAGTGTTAGCCAAACATATCTTCTTTTCCAAACTTAGGGTTAGTCTAACAACCTCTTTTAGCCAAACTAGGTAGATATATCTCAACCAGAGCATCCATTACCACTTCACCTTCTTATGCATAAGGTAAAGTTGATGTCATATACCTTCATGTATTCCACTTATTATCTCATTTCAGCTCTAAGTCTACTTTATTGAGAACACCTTGAGCTCATCTTCTTGGTGATCAAACTCAACCTTGTATGACTTCAAATCTCATGATAACATCATCCTCATAAGGTGGCTACCTCATTCTTCTTAGTGTCTGAAAACCATCCATGTATCATTCACTTTACCAGGGTATGTTATCATCTTTGTCCTCATACCTCGTAGCAACGTTCCAACTCACATCATCGTTTATCCTTGGTGTATTGCATGCGTAATGTCCTATCTCTCACCCCCATAATAAGAGGAAATAAGCATTTGGCTGCAGTCCAAATACATAGTTCTTCCTGTTCCAAGAGTAGAGATGGTGCATCCCACCTTGCCAGTACACCTTTAAATCTAAGTTGAAATGTGCCACATATGTCTCAACATCACCTTCATATCAATATCAAAGTTACCTCCATGGAAAACTGGTTTCGAACCTACTTGGGTTTACACACAACCCTTGGTCATCTCCTCGAGGTCTATAGGGTGCCGACACTTTTGGGGTCATCCCTCTTCCCTTATGCATCCAGAGAGTGCCCTACTCATCTGCCCTTCGGGTCCCATGAGTTCATGAAGGTGATCAATCTCCTAACCCATGGCCCTCAGACAATGATAGTTGTTACCTCCCGACCCTATGGTCATGTGCAACTAGGGAATTAGGAAACTCCTACCTTCATCGGTCTTATCCCTACCTGACCCTAGGATAGACATAGGATTCCATTTATAGTACATGTCCAACTTAGAACCTTACCCAAGCCTTCATCATCTCTCTTTGTATGCATGGGATGACATTCATCCTTTCATAGGGGTCATGGTGACCTACCTACCTTGGTCAGGCCCCTTACCGGTTACCTCCATGGTAACACATCCACATGCACTTAGAGATGGATATCAATGGGTCTACAGGTTCATTCTCATACCATGTACTTTTCACTTAGCTTCTCAAGATCCTATGAGACCTCTTTAGGTTACCTTAAACCAACAAAACTGATATACACCCTACCAAAGAGGTCCCTCTCCTAGGATGGGAGGAAAAGTATCTCTTGACAACAAGGTCACAAAAGCTCTTAGGTCTAGGGTTTACATCCACATGAGCCTACTTAACCCTAGCAAGCTATTAAAGCACAAGCAGATCACCTATTGAACCATGCTAGGTCATACTTGTCCTCTTTCCTCGATGCTGGATCAAGATCATACTTTCCTTTATCATCAACCTAGTTGGGAGGGGTTCATCAAACATACCTTAAACTTAAGGGGCTTCCTTTTTCCTCTTAACATAGGAAGTATCATGCTCGCATCTATGGGAACTCAACTCTCATCATGAGCATTAGGTACACCACTTCCCCTCTTAGGCCTAGGAACCCTAGGTTCACCTTTGGGTATCCAACTGCATGCTCAATCTATCATCTACGAACCATGCATGTATAAGGCATGTCACATACTTCCTGTCATCCTTGTACTCGAGCAACACTGCAGAGTCGAGTCCTCCTTGAGGACAAACAACAAGGTACAAGGCCTTTCAACCTGTTACTAAACCTCTACATGGTTTAAGGAACTCTTCTTCTTATCTATACCATAGATACAGAGGTATTAGAAGACTCATCCTCTCTCTAGGGTTTAGTTCCTCTAAGGCCACTAAGATATCATCAGTCTCCAGGGATCAAGCATGTGGTGACCACTATCATCCACTTAGGTCACATCATGCTCAACTCACTATTTTTCCTCATATCCCGGAGTCTAGGATTCCAACCTTCTTGCTTGGTTTCCTGCTCTCTCTTTCTAGAGCTAACCCTACAACCAACCTCACCATGAGAGGCTCTCTCTCTAAGAGGAATCAAGCTCACAAGAATACCCCTACATGATGAAGCATGTGTTTTCTCACAGTTATCCATAGCTCTTTATGCTTCCCTCATACTCTCCTAGCCAGGGTTTTAGCATACTGTCAGCACTACCGACACACTATGGGCGCCTACTATGCCATGCTACTATAAGATCATGGGGTTCCCATGGGTTCTTCTCTAACCCTGTCAATGAAGGAGCTATCCTTCACTCTAACCTACACGACCCTTCCCAGGGTTGGGTCACCAAAGGTACTGGGTCATCCAACCTCTCATGGCTCATACGGCATGCAAGGCATATCCATCCAAACACCTGGTCTAACTCATCATGCCATCTCTCTCTCTAACCTTCACTTAGGGTTAGGGTTAACATCATCCTCAGAGGATGTGCCAGGTCTCTACTTGCAATGGAGATTTCTATCTCCAATACTAACTCTCTTTATCTATCCTCATGATACGAAGGTCTAGCCTCAGGTCTCTTCTAAGGGCATGACAACTTATGTCATACGACCTAAGCATGTATCTATTCTTTAGTTTGCACTTACTCTATTAAGCTTATGTCCATGACATCTTATTTACATGCTTTTCCTTTAATTTGGTGGAGGATCCCTTAGACCTTATTAATCTTACCCATACCTCAAGAGGGTGAGGAGAAGAGGGAAAAACCCTAATCCTTAAGGCCCTTAACATAATTTGTGATGAGAAGGGATGAATGAGATGAGAAAGTCCTAAAGGTATCTTATTTCGATTCATACCCTAAGACTTTGGCCAGACAATCACACGGATCCGGGAGTCCTCGTATTTCGACTAGCGGTGTGGAGGAAAATATTGCCAGCCCCCAGTCGTGAACCTTTTCTAGACACCTCCATCTTTAGGATAATCCTCTAATAATTCCCTTGGGTTCTATGGAGTTTGTAAAATTTAATAATTATTAATGGTTAACTGAGGAACCTAAGCTCTGATACCAAATGTTACGAACCCGCCTCCCAGTAGCCCCCAATTAAGGGAAACCAAAAGGATAGAGCCGTTAACTAATAACCCGGATCAAAGGTTCGACAATTAAGCAAGAACAATTATTAAATTTTAACAAACTAAACAGAAAAGATGTAAGAAAATAAACTTTTGCATACCTCTTTTTTTTGCTTTTTGAAAACTTGGATCTCCAAGCTTCTATCCACTTAAGGATTCTACTCTAACTAATCCTCCTTGTATTTTACTTCATGTATTTCCCAATATGACGATTTACTATTTGTTCTTTTGGCTTTGACCTAAAATGCTGACAAACAAAATGTCGGTCAGTCGAAGCTGGTATGTAGGGGAAACACTAATCATGCAATTATTCTTAACAATGTAATCATTCAATTAATCATTTAACAACCAAGATTACGTTTTAAGCCACACTACTCAATTCTTACCTATCCCCTAACTCTGTGCTATCCCTGTAGTGGACTTGTATGCTACCTCTCTTTAGGTAGATTCTTACCCCCATGGACCTACCTTACAGGTAGCCAATACCTAGGGTAATAGAGTCGCATTGCACTACCCGAAGGTAGCCCAATATCTAACTCAATGTGACTTGATGGACCTACCCCATTGGTAGCGATGTACTAAGTCATCCAATGACCTGATGGACCTACCCCATAGGTAGCCATGTACTAGGTCAACTATTAAGCCACAGAGGGGACCAGGATCTGAGCTAGTAGGCACATATCTTATGTGATAGTCATATCCACATTATAGTTTGCATGAATTAAAATCATCCAACAATTAATTCATGACATCGATGAAAACTTCAGTAAACCTCGAGAAACTAACTCGAGATATTCATAAGCGTAACCACATACCTGATCTGATGATTTGAACAGAAATATCGATGCAAATAAGAATCCAAGCAAGCAAGCATTTTGAACAAGATCCTAAAATAATCATTTAATTCCCTTTTTATTACTCGTGTCATCAAGATCTATTAAACCTAGCTCACATCCTAGGGTTTCTAATTCACTTTTAGGGTTTCCATTGCAATTAGGGTTTCCCTTCATCTTTTACTATTTGAAACCCTAATTTTATACCATTACTCATAAACCCTTATTATCTTATCTATTCTTCAACATTAAGGTTATCTTAACAACATATAACCCTATTCTCAGATTAAAAGGCACCATTAACCATCAATTAATTTCATTAAGCTTCTTTTACTTTAAAGCTACAATTTTTTTATCCTTTTAATCCACGACAAGATTTCTATGCTCATTTATCATCAATTCAAATTTCATTATGGTCTAATGACATATGAACTTGAATTGCCATTAATACTACCTTTTATTCATGGGAAAACCCTAATTACTATTTTTAGGGTTTTTATCCATGATTAGGAACTATAAAGCTCGAAATAGATTAGAACCATCATATAACAACATATTTTTACAATTTTCAAATTAAATATGATCTTATCCTCTTTTACCCTAAATTAGGGTTTCTAAATTATTTAATCATTCTCATATGAGGTAAAAACCCTAAAGCATGCAATTTTACATCTAGATCAGGTTCAAATCTAACATTATCATTCAACAGGTTATTAATACTTCAATTAACCCCTTGAGCATGCTAGATTCAATCTTTAATCACAAAAAGGGTTTTTAACTTAACTTTAATGCACTTTTCATCAACTTATTGTACTTTTGCAATTATGAACGGAATCAATCTTTTCTAATATTTTTATTGGATTCCTCTTGTTCTCCTGATCAAAATACATATATTATTCATATCTATCCAAGTTACGGTTACTAGATATGATTTTCACAAGAATGCACTTACTTGGCCAATCAGATTGCGCCACGTCACCCTTACCATGCAAAGCAATCGTCTTTGGAAACATAATAAAAAGTCGAATTTGCCCCCGCGTAAGTGTGCAACACTTCAGCCCGTGGAGGGGCAAACTTGTCCAACCTGCCTCCCTCCTTCTTCAACCTTGCACCGGTGGCTACAGATAGCCTAGTCGCGGCTGGGCACGATCCCTCCTCACTTCCTGACCCCGATGACCACCAAGGAGGGCAGTGTTGCCTCCGCCATGCCCAGGCGCACCTACGGGGCTCCCAAACAACCACTGTGGTGGTGGGAAATGGGCTGGGTAGACCCGCGATCTAGCTACCTGATGCAGCCGTGCTGCTGCTATGGTGCTTTGCTTCAGGCATGGTGGCTCCGGTTAGGCCTTGCCTTGGCATCGACTCGTGCCCAGCCACTATTGCAATCGCACCTGGGTCCTCCGTTGCTTCAGGATCTCGTGGCTTCTCATGGT
This sequence comes from Alisma plantago-aquatica, assembly GCA_963693085.1. Lineage (NCBI taxonomy): Eukaryota > Viridiplantae > Streptophyta > Magnoliopsida > Alismatales > Alismataceae > Alisma > Alisma plantago-aquatica. The sequence continues at coordinate 1,756,505,399 of OY856409.1, forward strand.
TTAGGGTTTAAGTATGAAAACAAAGAAGAGAAAGAAAGAGCAACGTGGGACTCCTCTCCTGGACTCGGTCCAGGGCTCCCTTTCTTTTTATAGATGAGGGTAACCACGTCCTATGATGCTTGCTTGCAAAGCAATAAAGTCTTTCCTACTAGGAATCAGATTCCTTCATGAAAAATCAAGTTTCTCTCTCTTAACTTAATCCTTTAATAAACCAAAACTCTTGGATAAATAGGGATTCAAAAATCCTCTTACTTAATCTCTTTTATTCTTGCCTTCTATCCCATAGGCACAAAATTCTATTTTCTTTAAAAGAAATTACTTTCCGTTTTTAACAATACCTCCTAATTTATTAATAATGTATTACATTATATTTTATTTTGCAAATTTGGCATTTTCTCTTCCTTTCCTCTTTATTGGGACTCCTTGGATCCCAAGACACTCCATTATATCGAAATTCCTTCATAAGGATACCTATTATCCTTCTAGATGCATCAACACTCATTATTTCACATTATCTTGTTCATTTCTTATTAAAATAACTCTCTTTGAGGTTTTCTCTTTATTTCTCTTTTATTTTCCTCATTGGTACTCCTTTTATCATTAGGAATTATTGGGATACGAAATTCCACCAAGGATAACCCAATTATCCCTTTTTCCACTTATTTCCAACATTTTAACATTATTTTCAATTTCTTTCTTACTAAAGAAATACTTAATTAATATTTTCTTTTCTTATTGCTTTCTTTTTGCAACATTGGACTCCTTGGAATCCAAGGAACCCAAGAGGCACGAAATCCCCCTTTGGATTTGCCTTCTAGAGGTTTCCACATATTTCCTTTTCCTCATTTTCTTATTTACTCCTTTAATAATGGAATTTCTTTTGTATTTTCCTTTTTATTGGGCCCAATAGCCAATAAATCCCACAAAACAATTAACAAGGATATTGTAGACGAAATCCATTTATTCAAAACAAATTATATTATTATTTGTTCAATTATCTTTAATATGAGAAATTACATTTCTCACCAATTGAACCCAAAAATTGGGGTTGTAACATATGTCATTTAATTGGATGATAAACATAAATTACATGTACCAGAAGTACACACTTCTTAACCCCTACATATATGACATATCCATAATTAATGATATGTGCCTTTTATGAGATTTTGAAAGACATGAAACCCTTGTATTTTTCATTCCATATTATTTTACAATCAAAGATGAGAATTAATTGGACAACTCTCATGTCCATGTCACAACCCTAAAACTAGGAAAAAGTGCTTGTGCATGTGAATTTATGAGGCAATGACTAGGCTAATGTAACCATTATTGACCAACATTTATCTCAAGGAATCAATATATCTATAAATACCATTTATATCATTGCACATATCTTCTTGCTATGCACCAGAACAGACTAAAATCAAGGATGCAACCACTTTATTTCTTTTATGAGATTATAATTAATAATAATTTTTTAGTTCAACTTCTACAAATTTGAAGGAAATTATAAGTCCTAACATTTCCCATTAAAAGAACTTTTACAACAAAATTCAATTCATATGGGAAAAGGGTTGGGGAGAGCTTTTCTAATGTCATGTTTCATCTCTCATCTCTCATGTAGCTTCATGCTCTCCATAGTTATTCAATTGAATCTTAATTTCTATTTTTTATGTTGGAGCTCCTTTAACTTTGAATTTAAGATCTTCATGGGTGTCCCTAGGTAGATCCAGCTAACTTTGAGAAACAAAAGGTCTGACATTTAACCCATGAGTATGATCGTTGATATGGTGCCTTTAGTTGGACACATGGAACAAATTATACATCAGGTCATATAGGCTTCATGGGGGAATATGATGAACAATATCATATTCAAAGACTTCAAAGGACCCTCATTCTTGGGGTTCAACCTTCCCTGATTCATGGCAATGGCATGGATGGTTCTGATTCTTAAGAAGACATAATCATCCAAGTAGATTGGTAAGCCCATGCATGATGCATTAGCATAATATTTTTTGGAGATTGGGCACTCACATTCGAATATAGTATTTCCAAGGCGGATGAAAAATCATTAGTATAAAAAATACTAATTTTTATTTATTTCAATGCATGCCATTATGTTAGGTAAATCCTAAATTATCAAGTGTCTCTTTATCCATCAACAAGGCTAGCTTAAGCAAGGTCTCTATATCATCATCATCATTATCTATAATCTTTCTTCAAAATATATTGTTTCAAGGTTGACCTCACAAGAACCTCAGGACGAGCTCTCAGTCTCATGTCACTGAATATTGGCTCTACCCAAGTTAACATGCCTACTCATGACAATGTATTACCCAAATCTCTTGGGTACAACCACTAGATTCATGTACTAGGGACCACTAAACAACATTTAAGGATTTATCAACATACCTTCTCCACTTTCGTGGGACTCTTCGCTCACCTAGAAGTAGGATTCATTATGCATGCCTCCTCCAATGTCTTGAGACTTGCCCCTCACCCATATGTAAGGTTTAGTAGGCATAAGTACCATAGATTTTCTATCACAACATATATATAGTCATTTACAAAATCATAATGTCTAAACATTAAGTGGTCTAACTCTTCTATTGTAGGAGCACCTTAGATTAGGGATTTTATCATATCACATTATAATTTATAGTAAGGATCTCTGGACTCCTATGCTTGGATTCCCCCCCCCCCCTTAAGATATGTCCCTCTTTGGGGATGACTAACAACAAGTCCTAACACTAGATGACCTCATATATAGAGAGTTCATGTCTCAAGTTGATCCTATCAATTTCTTAGATTGATATATGTTTAAGTACACATGTATTGAATTGGAAAGACACATTACCATCAAGGTTAAATATTGAAGATGATATCACACATGTTTCTTGTTCATACAAGGGTTTCCAACATATAGAGGGTTCCTAATGTATTCTTGGTAGCGATGACCCCTCTTAGATAGGTTTTTCTACAAACCATCATCGATCTTTGTTAAAGTAAGCATAAAAATAAATAAATACACACACACATACACACACACACACAAATATATATATATATATATATATATCCACTAAGGCTGGAATCGACACTCTCTTTACTAAAGTTTCACATTGCATTATTTTATCATTCTAGTAGTGTTTATCCTAGAACTGTAACCATTAGTTTGTGAGGTAATAACCTCATATATTTTGATCATATTATATCACATATTTGAGATCAAGATATCCATCACAACTTTTGTGTGTTATAGGTGGATACTCTTACTCTTACATCTGAATTTAGATGAAATGAGTATTTGGATAAAATCCAAATGCAAAGTTATCCTCACGTGTAGATATGTTGAGTGTATAGATCCTAAAATTTGAATACAGGTGGAGTCACTCTCAACAAGTGACTCCTAATACATGCATATACTGAAATCAATTTTTTTGGAAAAGTTAAAGTCCCTTCTATTCATTCTGCCCTCCTTGTGCAGACATAAACAATTTATTATAATTATTTCCCACATATCCTACAACCATGGGAGAACTCATTTTATTTATATTGGCCCTATCTGATTTAACCAAGTTAGGAGACCTTCAGGAGGTCAACCATAGGTCCAATGACCTTTGTGGGTTTTTAGATGGAATTTATCCAGGCTATCAACCACATGGTTGGCATTTCTTGTACTAAACCTTAAGATGAAAATATCCACCATGTTCGACTAGCTACACATATTAGACAAGGTGTTCATATGGGTAGGGAAAGCCTAATTTCCGAGCATATCCATTACGTATCCTTCCTACTATCACTCTCTATAATGAGCTTGTCCATGTTCAGGGCACATGCCATCATTAAGTCCATCTCTACTGCCTCCAATTCCACTACAAGAACATACTTAAGCCTCACATTCTTGCCTTTTCCTAAAATCCATCTACCATAATCGTCTCTAGCCACATCAGCTAATGGTTCCACTCCTCTCCTAGTTGCTTCATCAATGTTCATCTTTACCCAACCATTTATAAGGGATCATGGGTTTCCATGTCTAACTTAGTGTTCTTGACCTTTCATCCCACACAATTAATGTTTGTGAGTTCATTGACAATATAGTTCTTTTGTTGTTTAGATAACCTCGACTTGTCCTCAAAGACCTTCGTGTTCATGTTGTGTCAAATGTGTCGTGTAGTACACATGAATTAATCTTATCTCTCTCCTTGATTTTTAGGATCCTACTCATCCAAGACTCGAAAATTGTAGGCACATGTCCACTATTTTCAAAAGGGTCCAGATCTCTATTGACCCAAGGCAGTCTCATAGGTGGTGGATGGTGGACTCCTTCAAATTACACCTCGAGCACATGGTGTCGCCAATCATGTTACTGTCTAGTATTCTCCTATTAGTTAGAATGGAACCCAAGAAAGTAAGCCAAAAGAACACCTTCACCTTCTCTGGTACCCTAGTGTCCCACATCTTATCCCAACATCCAACTCTTCTCCTGCGCTTACATTCTCATTGAAGCCTATAGATTGAAGTAGTGGAAAAGTTGTTTCGGTGCCCTGGACCCAGATATCTTTCCAATCACCTTCTGTGGTGGTCCTAGCTTGCATATATCAGCCACGACATCCTTGTTAAGACAATCTAAGAGGAATTTTTCATCCTAGTTGCCATCCCCATTAACAACACACCCCACTTTCAAGTCCCTCAACTCCTCTAGAACATGTTGGATTGCAATACAAGAAAGGCTGTTGTAGGTAGGAACCTAAGATTCAAACTAGAATATATGTCTTCCCATTGCATATTTTTTAAAAAATTCCCAACCAACCCCATCCACTCGTGAGTAGCTCTCTAAAAGGGGGTAGCCGGTTTTCCTACCCGACCAATAATGTTCTTGTATTTATACAGACACCTTCAACCCAAGGGACTCACTGGTTGGACTTCACCTCCTAGGCATTCCTAACAAGTAAGGTCTTGTTCCAATTCACATAGAATTCACTCCTAGTCAACCATCCTTTATTTTAGCTGTGAATGACTCCCACACCACCAAAGATATAGGATGATTCTTGTGCCCCCTCCCTAGATAAATTTTCTCACAACTCCATTTTCGATCATACAAGATAATCTTAATATTTTCCATTTGCATGATATAGGAAGGGATGACATTCAAAGTAGTTTTGCTAAGGAAAATCCTCAATTCCAATGGCAAAGTGTGTAACGTCGAGACATTTACCTTCTTTTATACTCTATCAATGGTGGAAGCATAAGATTTTGTAGAGGTTTTTTTGTGGAAAACAGATACCCACATATGTCTTCAAGATCATTAACTTTATGAATAGAATCATTGATGTAAATCTCCCACTGGACTTGGGCAAGCACACTCCTAGAGAAGATAATGTTGGGTTTCTTGAAGGAAACTTCCTACCCTGAACCTAGCCAAAATCTCTAATACATTTCATAATAATTTTGATTTGATCAGTGAAGGAATAGGAAAAGAAGATGATTTCATCCATGAAGGCCACATGAGAGATGTTGGGTCCTTTGTTTGACATGTTAACCGAACTCCATTTCTTCTTAGCAACCTTCACATCAATCACTTGACTCAACCTCTCCATACAAAGAACAAAAAGGTACAACGATAGTGGATCTCTCTAGAAAAGTCCTCGACTCTCCTTGAAGGCCGGTAGATGCTTGGCATCCCAAATCAAAGAGATATCCCCTTGTGAAATTAAGTTCATTGTGTATGTGATGATATCGGGAGTCCAGTTGAATTTCTCAATAGAATCTTTTATGAAATCCCAATCCATCTAATCATAAGCCTTAGAAAAATCAATTTTGATGGCCATGGTGGGGTCCACACACCTCTTCTTCATATTGTGAAAAAGTTCTTGAACTGGCATGATTGGTTATCTTAGATTCCCCTCCTCAACACAAAGCTAGTCTCTGTTAGATGCAATCCAATTTTTCATGCGTTCCTTTAGATGCTCAACCAAGGTTTTGGTTGCAATATTCAAGATGGATTTGTTTAAGGACATCAGATGGAGCTGAGTACAAGACTATAGGATGGTTGTCTTAGGGATCAGGACAAGTGAGGCATCACACATCTTTCTATCCTGGTGATGCCCTTGGACACAATTTGCACAACTGAACTAGCAATTATGTTCCAATTTTTCTTGAGTAAAGGTCTATCTAACGAATCATGACTCGATACCTTGAACGAGTGTACTCTATAGGGGATACATTTGATCATCATTTCTACTGATTGATCTTCTATCTGGTGAAGTTCATCAGAGATAAGGGGTTTGAATGACCTAGGATATTTGGAGATCTTCTCACCACTAGGCTAGAAGGAAGGACTATATTGATTTCTAAAGAAATTGAGATCATTATTTTCCTCCACCCACTCTCTTTCTCAATTATTAAGCATAGTGATCGTCTTCCTTCGACTCTTTGGTTCACAAATTCTTTATAATTTTGTATTACTATTATCATTCTGCAACTATTTCTGATGGACTTTTGGTTTCCAATCCTTCTCCTCCTTGAAGAGAATTTCCTTTAGTTTGGTAGACAAATGATGGTACTCCATACAAATATCTTAATTGTAGTTATTCAATTATAAACTACTACAATCTTATCCATGAGAGTAGATCTCATCTTTCTTCATTACCTGAGTCTAGCTTGTCCACTTAGCAATCCCGACCGAAGCCTCATCCCAGGAAGACTCAAAATCCTTAGTAGGATCCCAAAAACTTCTCAAGTTTTGAAAACTAACCATTCATCATCTAGGAAGCCTTGGTATTTAGGATAAAGGTAATCCTCTCCTGGTTCAATGACTTTATCAGGATAGGATAGTTATCGAACAAAACTCATGGGAGATGTTTCATGTGTAGGTGCTTGAATTGATTAGGTAAATTGAGATCGGTGACAACACAATCAAGCTTCTCATGTAGCCACCATGATAATAAGTACACGACAAACCTTGAAAACTAAGATCGTACATAATTACATCTAGAAGGGTGTTGGAAAACACTATCACCTAGTCATGGTTGAAATGGCGGTTACCAATGTGATATGTTGGGTTGAGCTTGGCATTGAATTCTCTCACCACTACCCAAGGACCATTAATGGAATTTCCCAATTGGATTGGTCTCTCCCAAAATAGTTTCTTTACAGATGTGTGGGCAAGAATAAATGCAAAGACATGCATTTATTCACTTTGTGGTGATTGAATTGGTGATGTCATTGGAGGATTCTATTGAAAGTCAAATGAGTTCTATAGAAACTAGATGCCCCCAGTAAAGATGCATGCTTCCACACAACGGTAGCTATCAAAGACAAGGGTTTTAATCACCCTATCCACAATGTCTAGATTGATTATGGGCTCTTAGATCACGACTATCTTAACCTTTTTCTGATAGCTGTATTCCTTGAAAACATGACAAGTGTTCTCATTCCCAACTCCTCAGATATTCCAAATCAATGCCCATTATAAGGAAACTTTAAAAGGGGGGAAAGAAAATATGACCCCAACCATCAATTTAAGAGATCCCCCCAAATCTGCTATTTGGTGGTTCTCTCTTATCCTCTAAAATCTTCCTAGCATGGCTTCTGGTAAAATGGATTTAGGGTAGTGGTAAAGTGGCAGTGGAAGGATATGCATTAGGTTAGTAGATAGGGAGGGGTGGTAGTGGCCATGAGAAGGCATCCACAACCTCCACAGATATAGCCTCTAGTTCTACTACCTCCTGGCACTTCCCCCATTATAACTTCATTGACTTTAGGTTTCACCACAGTCTTGGTGTGATGACATAGTTTCACACCATGTCTCCATGTATGATAACACAGTAATTTAAACATCAACCATTTAAAAATACAAATGTTGTTATCTCGAAAAATACATGAGATAAAAAGTTTTGTCCTCTAGGGACTACAATGATAAAAGCACTAAAGAAAAGAGGATCACAAAGGACACCAAGCCTCATGCTCCTTCACCACTTAGTCTCCAACCTCAACAACGAAATCATCAATGTGGGGCGGTCCTTTTATCCACGAATTCCTGGATGACAAAGAAACAACGTATGGACCCCATGAAGGAAAAAATATGGGTTAGAAAGGCTGGTACTAATTCAATTATTGAGATATTTGAAAAATAAAGATTTATGAGATCAAATTTAGGTAAGATTGCTTGGTGGAGTGTGATAATAACAAAAGGATAATCTAGTTACCATATTAGTTTAAGAAGGGTACAACAATGCAAAGTGCTAACTCGAATCAATAGAGAGATTTCCCAAAACAAATTTCAACATATCAAATTATTCAAAATGAAATATTTATCTATTGGCATTATCAATCTAATATTTTGTCTTTTCCAGTGGCTAGGTGCCTAGTGTTTTCCCCTCTATGAGAGAGCATCACTTTCTCCTATGGGGGTAACTAGTACTAGGGGACCTCTAATTGTCCAGTATCCACTATGCAGGGTTGGGGATATTGTTGGTATGTATGCCCAAAGAGCCAATCATATGATAATTTTAATGACATATCTTGTAAATGATTTCAATAATAATAAAGACAATCTTCCATTTATTCTATTTTATCCAGTAATGAGATAATGACGTAACACAATAAGTGTCTAGAGAATGATTTTACTCAATGACATATGTCTTTAGGATGAGGACTTGAACAATGACATCATGCATATGTCAAGATTATATACATTCTTGTTGTACCCCTATTCAGTTGTTATTGTGGATGGCTAATAGACACCAACAACACATAAGACTAGAGTGTGTGTTGGTTGATGAAAGAGTCTCATTAGTCATGATATATGATATCAAACGAAACATAAAGATACTTGTTAGAAAATAGTGTATCAGATGCACCCACCTTGGGAGTATTGCATGGAAACTGTAATGGGTAGTTAGAATAATCTCTCATAGAAATGGTGGTGATTGTGGTTCTTAAACCTGAAATCACTACACTTATCGCATGATGTTCGATGTGATTTGACATCATCCACCATGACCTTGCAAAGGGTTGCCAGAAAGGTGGTGCTCGAGTGCATTGTGACACATGAGGATGACTGTGAGTGATGTAGATGGGATTTTTCTCTCCTATAGGAGTTTAATATCCTAGACACTTGATAATTAAGACTGAGAAATGCATGGCCATGCTGGTGTGAGTCAATATGTGATATTGAGCTTACACATATCTCAGACAATCTTCTCTAGTTTGAGGAACATGGATTGAATGTTGAATAGGATGACAATTCCATGTTCGAGTTCAATATGAATATTAGAGACAAAGGAACTATACAGTCATTGTAACACCAATCACATATTGTAGGTTGAAGTTGTTTTCAACCTTTCCAATTACTCAGCTAGCAATGATGTCTTACTAGATACAACTCATTGCTTGTGATGCCATTAATCAATATTATGGACATTCATTGCCGATGTACTTGGAACCTATAGGGTCACACACATAGGATACACTTGGATAGGAGTTTATTCCTGAATGTAGTTTAAACTTGATTACTAAAGTGTTATGTATTCAATTTAAACTACAATAACTAAAAGTTGACTGACCGAACTATGAACCATATGATTAAAGTGTTGAAGCGATCAATTCAAGTGTTAGGTCAATTGAACCAACATTGGCAATTAGAACTATGAGATGATCAATTCAACAAGTGAACTGACCAGATCAAGTTTGTGACCTGACTGATTCAGGTTGTAAACCAATCGTTTGATTGATAAATTTGATTGGATCAAAGGATTGATGTTGACTTCATGTTGTGCATTAATTAAATATTAATACCAATAGAATAGTGATTTAGAAACATAGTGAAATGATTGGTTAAAGGGTTGAACTGAATGACTCACATGTGAACAAAATGATTCAACATTTGTAGGTTCCAAAAAATTTATGAAATTTTGTCTCTTCAACTCCCACTCACACTAGAAGCCCTGACCGTGGACCTCCTATAAATAGAAGGGTACTGGGGGTCTTCCAGAGACATAAGAATAAGCTATGATTATTGTTGTCTTCTCAGAGTTGTGGTAATGTGAGAAGCTAAGCAAGTTCTACCCGTCAAAGGGAGGAACAATAAGGGAGAGAAAATTGTGGGAGAGAAAGTTGATGCTAGCACGTAAACTGGGAGAGACAACTCCTTCCTGTCTATTCATCTAGAACAACAAGAGTTCTGTAAGGAGTGATACCTAGAGGGGATCCACTCCCTACAAAAATTTGAAGAATAAAACACCCATTCCAAACACACTCAAAAGGTTTACTTGAAATAGGTGTAAAATTTTTAAATCTCAACAATGGTATTCAAAACAACCAAAGTACTGTAGAACCAAAATAAAAGTAATGACTATATTCAAATGATTAAGAGTACATCATCATTCTCTCATATAGGGTTTACATGAAATATGCAACATAAGGATCTAGATAGAGGGAAATCTAAACCATATCAAGCTTGTATCCAAACAACAACTTCATGAGATAGGTCCATGCTGAAAGCCTTGTACTCCTTATCCTAGCCTGGTCCACCATGATCCTTCTGCGCAACTCTGATTTAGAACTAGGTGGTTGGGACACCCATTAAGAGAAGGAAGTAAGGTATGTGTCAATAGTGAACAAGGACAAAAGGTAAAGAAATAACATGTAAATAAAGGCTAAGATTTCATCATAAGATGAAGAGATCAAGAGTATGAGGCCTAACAAATAGATGCTTGCCATAACAAGAAAATAGTAAAAGGTTTGGATGCATGATTAATATTGTCTACATTAACTAAGTAGGGTTGAGGCACCTACCAAACCTCAATCAAATAAGTGAGGAGAGAATAACACATTCCCAGTCACCTACACCATATTTTATAATGGGGAGAGTAAGACATTCCCTTGGCCGAAATAACACATGCCCTATCTATGGGTGATTGTATAAAAGTACCACTAAATTAGCTAAATAGTCTAATAAAATCAACATGCTAAAGAAAAAACATGGAAAGTAGAGGCATCATAAAATTGAAACATGGCAGGGAGGTACAAGACCCAAGAAATAGAATATCAATACTGATTTTGAGGCAATTATAGCAAAAGAAATAATAATAGAGAGATTAGGGTTCATATAGTGCCTCATTAGGGAAATTAGAGTATGGTTTGCAAATATCCCAAATTAGAGTGTAAGGATGCACATACCTCTTTTTCCAATTTCAATTATCAACTTTCACCACTTTAGATGATTCCAAGTTCAACTTTGCCTATTTTCAAGTTATTCACATATATTAGAGACCATATTGTATTAATGTAGAGATACCCAAAATTAGACCTTTTTTAGCAAAACTCAGATAATGACCCTGAAAAAACCCACTAAATGATTTATTAGATTCTCCTGATCAAGAAACATATTTTTATGTTCAATTTGGAGTTAATATGATTAAGTCACAATTTTTATGAATTTTATGCATATATTTCATTTCCTAAAAATCATCCTTCAAAAAACATGGAAATAAGACACTGAAACCCTTTTTATTTGATGTATCTCATTTTACAGATTCCAAAACATATTTATTTATAATTTTTGGAGCTTCCAATGAAAAGATATGGTTTTTATAAGATTCACTTTATCTACTAATCTATTTGTGAAGTTAAATTGCAAGAAACCAATTTGCCCTCAAATAAATAATCAAAACTATACGCTATGAAAGGGTATAAATGTACTATTTGTGCTAGCATGATAAGAGACAAAAATCAAATTAAAATGTGGCTATTTATAAGAATACCCATAATGAGAAAAAGAAAATAAAAGAGAATCCAGGGACAAAAAGGGGAAAACACAAGGGATCATCCCCTTCCCCGCTACACACGCCATGGTTGGATGGGAAAGGAGAAGCTTGTGCAAGAGTTTGGGAAAACTTCATTCATCGCTCATTTGCAAAATAACCAGCCGATCATGATGAACAAGTGCCAAAGTTGTTTACCTGAGGTCTAATTATGCTCCAAAGAAGCAAGACATCCGGGAGATGTTCAACAAACTCAAACCAAGAACCACATTCGATGGTGGATGAAACGATGAAGCAAGGAGAAATTGAAACTAGAGAAGAGTCTTTGGGTGTGCATTTGATATGAAGGCAGATCCCTATTTATATGAGTTGAAGTTTCAAGCGGTGTGCGATAAGTTGCTCTAGAAGACTTGAGGAACAAGTTTAGGCATTTCTAGAATTCTCCATTATAGGTCTCGACTAGTGGACAGATGCAAAATTAAATTTTCAATCCAATGAAACTCATTTCATAAAATTTTATTGAGAAATGAGGGAGTTATCTCTAAAATATTGGACCTTCGACACAGTTACTGTTATTGCGGGCTGTGATTAATGTCATTTAATACAACTTTCTAACCTTGTTCTTTTAATGCATTTAAGGTATAAAACTTTCTATAACTATTTGAGGGTGCAAGTAATGTCCAAATATACCCAAATTGTGTAGGCTAGCTAATTTTAGGGTGAGCAATCTGATTTTGGCATTATTCTATTTTTTTGAAGACTTATAATATTTTATCAATTTTTTAAATATTATCACTTAATTTATTCCTTTAATGAGTTAGAGGCATCTAGAAACTTTCAAAAATTATAAAAATTGGCCTGTAAGAAATACTAAATGTAAGGAACATGATTTTTCCAGTAATTAATTTTTTCTTCAAAATATTATTTAATATTTTTGCTCCTTAAATTATATTCTCTCTCCTAAATTAATTAAAATATCTAAGATTATCCAAAATAGTTGAAAATTTACCCATACACTAATTTTGGCATGTAGATTTTGAATTTGAGATTTATTTTCTCATATAGAGTCATTTAATAATTTATTTAATATATTTGACTCTTGTCTTGTTTTCTTTTTTGATTAAAATAAAATAGTTATTATTATGCAAATAATGTGAAACTGCACCCTCAAGCAAACTAAAACATATGAAACACTAATTGGCCATTAATTTTATCTCTTGGTATTATTTAATATGATATTTAATATTTTGGACTTTTACATACTTTCTCTCTCCTAATCTGCACATGTATATTAAAGATTATCCAATCTAGATGAAGATTTATCTTAAGGCTATTTTTAATGTTAGATTATGAATCTAAGATTAGTTGCCACTTTTGGAATCATTTAATGACTTATTTCACATTTTGGAGAAAACTCACATTTTCTTTTCTAAATAAAAGAGATATGATAATTATCATCCCAAAATTGTGAAACTTGTCAGTCAAGTCAAACCAAACACAAGGAAAATGAATCTCAAGTTATCTTTAACCAATTAGTCTTCCTTTTATGAATTTTTGCCCATTATCTAATATTAACATTATTTCTCAAGTTAAATAATTCAATATCACATTAATATGTTTAAAACATTATTATTCATTCTTTTTTCTCTTTCTTGATCCATAAGGCCAAGGAATGTTCTAGAACAAATTCATTTTATCATTATCTCACATAAGTGGTAAATTTGTATATTAGATCTTGATTGAAACATCAACTGAGGTATTTATGCATAAACCCATATATTGGCATAAATGGTGATCAAATTCACCCCAAACTACAAATAATTCCACAAATTTAACATACAGGATAAAAGGGATAGAAAGATAGGAAAATCTTAGGAAGAGGGTCAAAAAGATAATATACCCATATTTCAGTTCGTTACAAGTTCCCGAGGAGGCCAATGCTACCCACTAGGAGGATGTAGACAACCATTGTCCATGGTGATCAACCAAGAAGTTGTTGTTGTTTCCGTTCAGGTGCAAGTTGAAGAAAGTCACACATTACAACAAGGAATTGTCACTGGACGCTCTAGGACCAGGTATAAACCTTGCAACCCTCCTTCCCATTAGATAGTTGTTGACGCGATCTACTATTTAAGGAGAATATGACAAGTTATTTTTTTTGCTGCCTTATATGAAGTCATATTTTCCAACAGTGGTATCAGAGCCACATCAATTTACTATATTTTGGGATTTAATCGATATGATTAAATTTCTATATTATCATTTATAGATACGATGGATATACTTAAAATGATTAATGTACATATCCAATTAATATCACATACGATCCCTATATATATATATATATATACATATATATATATACAATATGTGTTGCCCTAAAATTAGTTTTGATGGTGGATGTTTACCATGGTTATGTCCAATAACCCTTAGATCTTTGTGTGTGGTTTGATGGTCGCTATTCCTATTTTATCTTGATTTGCATACCGAGCCTCAATCTTCTCTTCCATATGTAAAAGCATTAGTTCTCTCTTTCCTATGCTCACAAAATGTAACTTGAGGTTTCCCTATTATCGTGTAATATGTTAAATAGGATTAGGAAGTTTTAATTATTGTTATGGAAAATAAGAATGTTTAGCACCAAACGAACCACCCATTTCAGAAGATGAACCAATCTCCTAGAGGACCGACGAGGCCAGACAACTGGAGGAGACAAACTGATTGGTTGGGGGCCAACCTAGAGACTGGAGGTGTCCAAAAGTGATTTGTACCAATAAACAGGTGATCGACTAGGAGGCAAGCCGACCGTTTCAAGAGTTGAGCCGATTAACCCAAATTTATTCAAGCACAAATCTTCATCAACAGTAGGTTGCTGCATATGATGTAGACCTTAGGTGGTAGTAATTCCTTGTGGCTCCAAGAAATTATAATAGATATGACCATAACCATCACTCATGTTTTATAATTGCATATTTTTGTTTGTGGTATATGTCATTAATATGATACGTACAAGTATGTGGTATATATATATATAAATAAAAAAAACACTCAATAAAACATATTAAGTATTAAATACTTTTCATTATAAACATACATGAAAAACTTGATCGACTAAGCATAGGTTACACCAAAGTGTGGTGTGCTTTCCATCTCGTGAAAGTGTGATGGTAGATGTAAAAGAGTGAAATCGCCCCTTTACTAGAAATTTGAAGAATAAAACATCCATCTCCAAACATGCTCAAAAGGTATGCTGGAACAGGTGTAAAAATTTCAGATTTATAATAATGGTATATAAAAGACCAAAGTGTATTGTAGTGGAATAAAAATCATGAATATATTAAATTTTTCAAAAGATTACAAAATTCCATCATATCTCCCATTAAGGGTTTACATCAAGGTACGACAAAAGGATCTAGATAGAGGGAAGTCTAAACTACTTCAAATCTTGTCTCCAAAGCAACATCTCCAAGATATAGGTCCATGCCTAAAGCTATGTTCCCCTTGATCTTGTTCAACACCTCGTGCTTTACTTGGGTGGTTGGGAAGTCACCTAGTAAAAGAGAGAAACAACATATGTGTCAACAATATGAATAAGAAACTAAAATAGGAGCAACAATGAAACATAAGGATATAGATTCATCATAAGATGAGAAGGCGAAGAGAATGAGGCATATAAAAAGATTAGTGCACAAACCAATAAATAATAATGAATTTGTATGAATGATTAATATTGAACTAAATTGACTAAGTAGGGTTGAAGAACCTACTGACCTCAACAAAATAGGTGGGGGCGAGTAACACATTCCAGTCACCTATAAGATATTTTATATTGGAGAGATTAACACATTCTCCTGGGCAAAATAACACATGAGCTATCCATGGGTGGTTGTACAAAAGTACCACTACACTAGTTAAGTAGTCTAATAAAACCAACATGCTAAAAAAAACTATGGCAAGTATAAGCATTAAATAGTTCTAACATGTTAGTGGGGTACAAGACCCAAGAAATAGATTATGAATAGTGATTTTGAGGCAAAATAGAAAAAGAAATACCAAAAGAGAAATTAGGGTTCAATAAGTGCCTCATTAGGGAAATTAGGTTAGGTTGGAAAATATTCCAAACTAAAGGTGTAAGGATGCACATACTTCTCATACTAATTTCAATTATTCACTTTCACCACTTTAATTGAGTCCAAGGTCCACTTTTCCAATTTTCAAGTTAATCACATACATTAGGGTTTTTCATATGCATTTCGGTAAAGAAAACCCTAGTTTTAAACTTTTTGAACAAAACTCCGATTTAGACTCTGAAAACATCACCGTTGATCTTATTATGTTCTCTTAATTAAGAAAACATATAATTTTGTTAATTTCATAGTTATAATGATTAAAGTGTATTTTTGGTGAATTTTAAGCATTAAAATAATCTTTAAAAAACACCTTTCAACAAAACTCAAAAGTATTTTTATTAGAAAGATTACAATTTTCTAATTCCAAAACATATTTTACTTTAATTTTTTGACAACTAGAGCAAAAGATATGATTTTTGCAAAACTGCCAATAAGAAAAAGACACGTCAGCAACTCCATTGCGAGAGAGGAAGAGAGAGAGGGCGGCCATAGTGAATTGGCCAACTCAGCTCGGCCCCAAAGACAACAAGGAAACCACTTCAGTGTGGAAAGAAGAACAACATAGCAAGAAATGACTATTTTTCCCCTAGTATGGAAGTGAAGAATAAAAAAAAGGAGAGGGATAGGGAAGTGAATCCACATGGAGTCATCTTAACCTTTAGTCTGTTCTTTACGCGATGAAACAACTGCAAATGATGCTGAAGTAGATGAAGATTTCAGAGCCAAAACTCACGAATTCATCATCCAAATCACCAAGCAAAAACCACTAACTAAATCACAAGGCTTAGTCGAATTCGAGAGCCCCAAAAATTAGGACCCAAGGTGAGAAGAACTCCAAATAGGCCCGCCTCCATGGAAATAGAGTTAGGGAAAGGAAAAAAAGGGGGAAAGGGAAATCACACCTCAAAAGATGGAATCGATGGGAGAACAAGCTTCAAAAAGGCTCCCGGATGTGAACCACACCCTTGTGATGATGTCCCACTACCAAAACGGTGACGCTGAACCCCCTTGGAACACACACATGCCGTCGGAGTTGGGGAGTTGTCCTTGTAAAGGCCAAAGAGAAGAAAAATGGTTAGGAAGGGTTTGAGATGGTTGAGAGAAGGTGTAGGGGGTATTTATAGGTTAGGGGACCCGTTGAGGCGAGAAAACCCGACGGAGATTGGAAACACGGGATGTGAGGACCCCCTTTTGTCGACCAGGTGACTGGTGTGACAAATCCCTAACAAGTGTGGGATCAAACCAATCGACTATGCGTAAGGATTGAGGAGGGAAAGATTAATAGAAGTGAGGATGCAAGGAGAGAGAGAACAAGGGCCGAATATTGCGCGACTACTATAGGTGTCCTACAATGTCTGGACTCGAGGTAGAAGAAAATAGGGCAACTGTGGTATCCCAATCAAATGGTCTACAATGAGCATGAAATCAGCTATGATGAGAAATATGCATGACAGGAATATCATTTCCTAAATCGATTAGAATAAAGTGTCATACATATTATTTTTCATTTTCTCTCTCTTCATTTGAGGGTGCAAACGAATATCAAATTATATGAAATTTGACACCCAGCTTATTTATAACATATACAATCCAAATATGGCCTTAGTTTTCTATTTTGGAGACTCTAAGTATTTTTATTTAATTCTTTTAAATAAATTAATATTTTCTCTTTCTAAACACAGTAGAGACTTCTATAATACATCAATTAATGAGAAACTTCACTCTTAAGCAAACCAAAACATGTGGAACATGAATTGACCATTGATTTTGTCCTTTGAGATTATGGATCACATTATTTAATATTTTGGACTTTCTCTCTCTTTATCTACCCATGTATATTAAAGATTATCCAAATTACATGAAAATTCACCCAAAGGCTATTTTTAATGTGTATTTTACGAATCTAAGATTACTTTCCACTTTTTGAGTCATTAAGAATTTTATTTCGTATTTTGAGGAAAACTCACCTTTTCTTTTCAAATAAAATAGATATCATTATTACCATGTCAAAATTTTGAAACTTGGCCTCCAAGCCAAACCAAACTCAAGAAAAATGAATTTCAAGTTATCTTCAATCAATTCATCTTCCTTTTATGATTTTTAACCCATTATCCAATATTACCACTATTTCTCATATTAAATAGTTCTATATCACATTATCATGATTAAAGCATGATTATTCCTTCCTTTTTCTCTTCCTTGCTTCATAAGGCTAAGGAACGATCTAGAACGAATTCCTTTTATTATGTCACATAAGTGGTAAGTTTGCATAGTAGATCCTTA
Organism: Alisma plantago-aquatica; assembly: GCA_963693085.1. Classification (NCBI taxonomy): domain Eukaryota; kingdom Viridiplantae; phylum Streptophyta; class Magnoliopsida; order Alismatales; family Alismataceae; genus Alisma; species Alisma plantago-aquatica. The sequence continues at coordinate 1,756,523,583 of OY856409.1, forward strand.
TTGACAAATTAACTGAGGTATTTGTGCATAAACCCATATGTTGGCATAATTGGTGATCAAATTCACCCCAAACCACTATTATTTCCACAAATTGAACATCAAATCCAAAAAGCATAGAAATGAAAGGAAAAGATTAGAAAGAGGGCCAAAAAGAGAAAATGTCCAAGTTTTAGTTTGTTACAGCACTCCACCCCTTAAAAAGGATTTCATCCCCGAAATATCAAACAAAGAGGGAAGGGTGAGTGTGCAACAACTCATCTTTAAAAAACCCATAAAAATTTCACTAAAAACTCCCAACTCCTCTTGGGTTAGGTTCTCAAGGATCACATGGGGTTCCGCTATTAAGATTTCTTTTATGAGATTTAACATTATTAATATTTTTGGCTCATTAGCATTATATTTTTTAGGATATTACATCATCATTATTATTATTATTTTATTATATTCACTTTGTTGCCATAAGAGTAATATTTCATTATTATCCATGAAATCATATATATTTCTTTACTGATCTTATTAAGGGTTTGAAGCATAATTAGAGTTATACTCAATTATTTCAATATTTATATTTGACCATTATCCTTAATAATTTGGATTGAAACTCCATTATCCTTATATTATCACCATATTGAATTATATCAGATTACATACACAAAATAGGCAAATTTTATTCAACTTGTTATTAAGTCTACTATCAACCCAAATAATGTCACATTAACTACTTATATATATATATATTAAACACTGTCACATTACCTTTCTTTCTTACATTGATGTCATCATAAATTATTTTCTCATATTTATTCACTATTATTGATTATGTACATTTGTGTGAATCTAGTTACTTCTTATCCATATCTGAGTCATTATATGTATTTTAATGAATAAGGTGGAACATATTACATATTAATGATTTGATTCACATACCAAGTCATGATTAGGTGATTAACTAGGTGTGTATTAGCGAACAAGGTGATATGCATCTCATATTGATGACTTGATTAATCTTTGATTAGGTGATTATATACCATTTATGTGCATCAAAGTATACCATTAGATTATAACACCTAATTCCATTAATGTATCATGAAAGGCATTAAGGATGTAGATATTAAGGTTATATCATTACAACTTAGGATTGAGGTTAATGTGATCATTATTCTTCACATATATCTTCTTAGCATGTACTAAATCCAAGATTAGATTACAATTATCTTGCTAATCATATCATTAGGGTTTATTAGCTGATGACATGGTTAACATCATGCATATCCATTATTAATATTAATATGTGAGTTACTCTTATTATGTGCATTAAGTATTCATTAGGGTTCAAACATATGAACTATTCATTAGATGACCATTGTATGTTCATTAGTGTATAAACAAGCATGTTGAGTTATGACTATAACTTGTTTGTTCCATTCTAAAGATTCAAGCACACTAACATCTCAATCACGGAGTTAGGATTTTCTAAAGTCACGTAGCTAGATCTCGGTATGGCACAAGGCTCCATCCCCCATAAAAAGTTTTTCGTCCTCAAAAACTAACCACCTGAGCATCAACATCCAACTATTCTCCACCTCTTAAAAGGTTGAACTATCTAGACAAACTAATATAGGTAATAGGATGAGTCTAACTAAACCATGTATAAGATTCATCATGCTTCCACTGCGCACTCTGATTGCTTAACACCAAACTTTAAAGTCTAGGATTTAGGGTTAGGCTAACCAAACATGTGTTACTAAGGAACAAAAGGAAGCTATATTGGGTATCCATCCTCAAAACAAGTCACAACACCTGAAAGACTAGGTCATCACATAAGGTTCCAAAAAGATATGCAACATAGATGTCTAAGGTTACTATTGCCTAAAAGCATGCAATTTAGACAATCTCTATCAGCTCAAGCTAGGAAGGTATCATGCAGATCTGAGAGTCCTCGTAAACCAAGCTAGTGGCACAAAGGAAAATCTTTCCAGCCCCCGAACCTTTATCCTTTCTAGACACCTTTTCTTTCAACTTCATGTCCTAGTAGCTGCCTAAAGGTAAATCTAAAAAACCTCAACTTACTATGGCTACTTACATCTTTTAATTGTAAATATTTGAGGGGGTATAATCAAAAGGATTCTAATGTGGAACTCGTAGGATCCTACATCAACCTTTCATCATCTCAAGGGTTGCATATATCAATTCTAGGGCAAACATGTCACTTAAAGGGGAACTATGTAAGGCAAGGTTTCTAATTAGGGAGACAAAATTGAAATAGTCAGATTCCAACTACCATGGGCTCTGATACCATGTTGTAAAAGAGTGAAATCACCCCTTTAACAAAAATTTGAAGAATAAAATATCCATCCCCAAACATACTCAAAAGGTATGTTGGAACGTGTATAAATTTTCAAATTTATAATAATGGTATAAAAAAGACCAAAGTGTATTATAGAAGAATAAAAATCATGATTGTATTCAATTTTTCAAAAGATTACAAAATTCCATCATATCTCCCATTAAGGATTTACAATAAGGTACGAAAAAAGGATCTAGATAGAGATAAGTCTAAACTACTTCAAATATTATCTCCAAAGCAACATCTCCGAGAGCTATGTCCATGCCTAAAGCTATGTTCCCCTTGATCTTGTTCAAAACCTTGTGCTTTACCTAGGTGGTTGGGAAGTCACCCATCAAAAGATAGAAACTAACAATGAGGATGAGGGGTTGGAGGTCCGGGATAGGGGGAGCCCTGGGGTGGTGGTGTTGGCAGACAGGGTGAGCCCCATCTCTCCAGACGTCAACCAATTCTCTGTGCTTCAGAACTTGAATGCGGAGGAGCTACTGGAGGAACTTTCAGGAACCAGCAGGATAAAAAATGACAAGGTATCCGCAACCAGTGCGAGGGGAAGGCGTGCATCAAATATAGTGACCTCTTCCAGAAGGGGGGCCATAAAGGAGGTTGATATGTCAGTCCTCACATGGAATGTGAGGGGGGCTTCTAGGCCTGGGAGACAGAGACGGGTTAGGAAGAAGATAGGGGAAAGCCAGGCATCGTTGGCGATCATTCTGGACACGAAAATGAAAAGGAGGATGCAGGATAGTCTGTTTGGTGTTTTTCCGGCTGATTGGGGTGTTGAGTCCAATCTTGAGCAGGTTGAAGGGGGCCGCATTGCTATTGGGTGGGATGGGAATGTCTGGGATCTTCAGGTGATCGGTGCTACTGACCAAATGATGGTCCTTAGTTGTATCAATGGGGGTGGTTTTCATTGTGTGATCACTGCCGTGTATGGGCACAATGATGAAGGCAGAAGAAGAAAATGCTGGGAGGACATTATCAGCTCTACATAGTAGCAGGTACCACACTTGGTGCTGGGAGACTTCAACAACATCTGCAAGGCTGGTGAGAAGGTTGGGGGTAAGCCTATACCTGATTCAATCTTGGAATGGTTCAATGGTATGGTGGATGCTGCTAATCTGGTGGAATTAAATATGGTGGGGGGAATCATAACTTGGCACAATAAAAGGATGCCGAAACATAGGATCTCGAGCAACCTAGATAGAGGTTTTGTTAATGCTTCCTGGATGGATATTTTTCCGGAGACGAAGGTGCTTTTGGGGGGGCACCCTCTTAGCGACCATGCTTGGCTCAAGATTCCCCTGGTGAACATCCGTATGAAGAATAGACCATTTAGATTCTTGAATTTCTGGGCTGAGTGGCCAGGTTTCAAGGATTTGGTGGCCCATGTTTGGGCGGAGAGAGTGGTAGGTAATCCTTTGTTCAGGATGTCAGAAAAGCTTAGCAGAACCAAGGTGGCTTTGAAAGAGTGGGCTGCTGATTGCTCCAACCTCCAGGTTCTGGTCAAAAAAGTGTCTGAAGATTACCAGGCCGCTGCGGAGGGCCTGAGGTCACACCCAGATGACCCTAACATGATGAGGAATGAGGAAGGCAAAGCTAAAAGACTGTTACAGCTGGAGAAAGCTGAGGAAATGTACCATTGGCAAAGAAGCAGGATCCAGTGGATCAACGACGGGGACAAAAACACTAAGATTTATCACAATGCTACTAAGAAGAACCACATGCGAGATTGCATCCATGGCCTGGTAAAGGCAGATGGGTCGGTGATGAGAGGAGTAAATGAATTAGGACAAGAGGCGGTCCAGTTCTTTGAACATTTATACAACAAACAACAGAACAACAGGGGTGATGCTTTGCCTGAGAGGAGAGTCACTGAGATGATGAATAGAGAGCTGTGTGGGCCTGTGTCAGATAAAGAAATCAAAGAGGCCGTCTTCAGCATTGGCACAGCTAATTCTCCCGGACCGGATGGGTTCAATAGCAAGTTTTTCCATGTTTGTTGGGACATTATTAAGGATGACGTGTGCTATGCAGTGAGATGGTTCATGGTGGGTGGTACCATGGTTAGGAAAGTCAACCATGCCTTCATCAGATTGATTCCTAAAGTCAATAGGCCGACTTCTATGTCGGATTATAGACCCATTGCCTGTTGTACGGTGCTCTACAAAATTTTAGCCAAGTTGTTAGTAGGGAGATTGAGGAAGGTGTTGCCAACAATTATATCAACCGAGCAGCTTGCTTTCATTAAAGATCGTTCTATGGTTGACGGGGCTCTCCTAGACAAGGAATTCTTGGAGGATTTCAATCGTAAAAGGGCTACGAGGAAGGCGTGCATAAAATTAGATACCACCAAGGTGTACGATCATGTCGATTGGTCTGCTCTTTGGAGAATCATGGCGGCGCTTGGGTTTTCGGAGAGATGGATTAAGTTGATGAGGCAATGTGTGGAGTCCACATCCTTCTCTGTTCTTGTTAAGGGTGTACCTAATGGCATGTTCAAGGCGTCCAATGGGCTAAGGCAGGGTGACCCCCTATCCCCTATGTTGTTTGTCATCATTATGGAGTCTTTAACCCAAAGCATACAAAAGGAACATGACAATGGAAATTTGAAGGTGTACAAGGTTGGGGGGGGTTCCTATTTGGTCGCACATCCTATTCGCCGACGACGTCATGCTGTTCACTGCTGGACATGCGAAATATCTAAAGACGGTAAAGAGAATTTTGACACAGTTTGGGAAGTTGACCGGGTTGTACATTAGTGATATCAAGTCTAAGATTTTTCTATCTCGTTCCTGTGATCAAAGAAGAGGGAGGTTGAGGAGAATTGTGGGGATCACTTGGGGGGTTTTCCCCACGAAATACCTGGGCATACCACTTTCAGGTGGCAGAAGGAATGGTACTCATTATAGCTTGGTAATTGATGACTTGAGGTGCACGGTGGGCAGATGGGCCGGTAATAACATCTCTATGGCAGGCCGTTTGGTGTTAATCAAGTTTGTGCTTGAGACTAAGATTAATTTCTGGTCCAGGCTGGCGGAGCTGCCTAGATTCATCATCGACAAGGCTAGGAGCATTATGAGTGGTTTTCTCTGGGGCGGGAGAGGGCATGGTGTTGCTTGGGACACTGTTGCGAGGCCGAAGGAACTAGGGGGCCTCGGGCTGTTGGATCCTCAGCACTTGGCAGACAGAGCTACTGGTTACCAGATTGACAAATTCCTTACGAGGCTGTGTTCCCCTTGGGTGACTTGGTTGAGAGTGAGATATGGTGTTAATCTCAACGTGCAGCCGGTGATGGGGGTTTCCCTGGTCTGGCGTAGAATGATCAGTATGTGGCCGTTAGTTAAGCACGAGTATAACCAGTTGAATCAAAATCTTTGGTGTCATGGTGTTCCGACTCAGATTCTAAGGATGATTGGGCCTCCAGTTCCGTGGTTCATGGTTGTTTGGAATAAAATGCTGACTCCCAAGTGGAGTTGCACCGTTTACAGATGTATTTTGGGTCGGCTTCCTACTACAGATAGGATGATTGGGTGGGGGCTGTAGGTTGAGCCGATTTGCAGCTTGTGCGAGAAGCTAAATGAAACCCATGGGCATCTCTTTTTTGACTGTGATTATTCTAAATATTTGTGGGTACGCTTGATTCTCAAATGTGGGTGGGGTGGGTCTCCCCCTCTTCTCTCGAGGATATCCTGGATTGGCTGCGCACCAAGATGGCTAGGGAACATTTTTTGGGGCACTTTGTGAGTATAGGCTTCTCGGCGCTGGTGTACCTGGTTTGGCAGCAAAGAAATTCCAGGTTACATGGCGGGAGGGTGCTGGATAAATTCCAAGGTTTTGATGTGCTGACGGAGAGGCTACATTTTGTTTGTAAGGCTAAACCTATGCTTTATAAAGGTTTAGACCTCAATGTGAAAAGACGTTGGGGCTTTTGTAGCTAGTACCCTGTGGGTTTTGTAGTTACCTTGTATAGCACGGTATAGGTTCACTATACTTTGTTTATAATAATATTTTACCCGATAAAAAAAAGGTATGTGTCAACAATATGAACAAGAAACAAAGATAGGAGAAACAATGAAACATTAGGATATAGATTCGTCATAAGATGAGAAGGCCAAGAGAATGAGGCATATAACAAAATATTCTTTCCAAAACCAGTAAATAATAACAAATTTGCATGAATGACTAATATTGGACTAAATGAACTAAGTAGGGTTGAGGCACCTACCAGACTTCAACCTTAATATGTGAGGGAGAATAACACATTCCAATCACCTATAAAATATTTTATATTGGAGAGAGTAACACATTCCCCTGGGCGAAATAACACATGCCCTATATATGGGTGGTTGTACAAAAGTACCGCTACACTAGTTAAGTAGTCTAATAAAATCAAATGCTAAAAAGAACTATGGCAAGTATAAGAATAAAATAGTGCTAACATGTTGGTGAGGTACATGACCCAAGAAATAGATTATCAATAGTAATTTTGAGGCAAATATAGGAAAAAAATATCAAATGAGAAATTTAGGCTCAATAAGTGCCTCATTAGGGAAATTAGGTTAGGTTGGCAAATATTCCAAACTAAAGGTGTAAGGATGCACATACTTCTCATATTAATTTCAATTATTCACTTTCACAACTTTAATTGAGTCCAAGGTCCACTTTTCCTATTTTCAAGTTAATCACATGCATTAGGGTTTTTCATATGCATTAAGGTAAAGAAAACCCTAGTTTTGAACTTTTTGAACAAAACTCTGATTTGGACTATGAAAACATCACCATTGATCTTATTAGGTTCTCCTGATTAACAAAACATATAATTTTTTAAATTCAGATTCATGATGATTAAAGTATATTTTTGGTGAATTTTAAGCATTAAAATCATCTTTAGAAAACACCTTTCGACAAAACTCAAAATCGAAACTCAAAAGTATTTTTAATAGAAAATTTTTTCTTATTCTAAAACATATTTTACTTTAATTTTTGGATAATTAGAGCAAAGGATATTATTTTTGCAAAATCGGTCAATCAGAAAAAGACACGTCAGCAACTCCATTGCGAGAGAGGAAGAGAGAGGGCGGTCACACTGAATTGGCTCAATCATTGCTGGCCAACTCAGCTCGGCCCCAAAGACAACTAGGAAACCCAATTCAGCGTGGAAAGAAGAAAAATAGAGTGACAAATGACTATTTTGCCCCTAGTATGAAAGTGAAGAATCAAAGTAAAGGAGAGGGATAGGGAAGGGATCCATAGGGAGTCATCACACGCACGCACGATGAAACAACCACAAATGGCACTGAAGTAGACCAATATTTGAGAGCCAAAACTCGCGAATTCGTCATCCAAATCACTAGGGAAAAACAACTAACTAAATCGCAAGGCTTAGCAAAACTCGAGAGCGCCAAACATTAGGACCCACAGTGAGAAGAACTCCAAATAGGCTTGTCACCATGGAAATAGAGATAGGGAGAGGAAAGAAAGGGGGAAAGGGAAATCACACCTTAGAAGATGGAATCGACACGAGAACAAGCTTTGACAAGGCTCTCGAATGTGAACCACTCTTTTGTGGTGAGTTCCTACTACCAGAACAATGACACTGAACCCCCTTGGAACACGTACATGCTGCTGGAGTTCGGGAGTTGTCCTTGCAAAGGCCACATAGAATAAAAACGGTGAGGAAGGGTTCGAGATGGTTGGGAGAAGGTGTAGGGGGGTATTTTTAGGTTAGGGGACCCGGACGGAGATGGGAAACAGGGGATGTGAGGACCCCCTTTTTTTGATCGAGCGACTGGTGTTTCAAATCCCTGACAAATGTAGGATTAAACTGATCCTCTATGTGTCAGGATTGAGGATGGAAAGATTAATAGAAGTGAGGAGGTAAGGAGAGATAGAACGAGGTCCATATATTGCTCGACTACTATAGGTGTCCTACAATGTCTGGACTCGAGGTAGAAGAAAATAGGGCAACCGAGGGATCCCAATCAATAGTCCACAATGAACATGAAATCAGCTAAGATGAGAAATATGCATGACATGAATATCATTTCCTAAATCGATTAGAATATAGTGTCACACATATTATTTTTCATTTTCTCTCTCTTCATTTGAGGGTGCAAATGAATCTCAAATTATATGAAATTTGACATCCTGCCTATTTATTACATATAGAACCCAAATATGGTCTTAGTTTTCCATTTTGGACACTAAGTATTTTATTTAATTCTTTTAAAGAAATTCATATTTTCTCTTTCTTAACACATTAGAGACTTCTATAATACATCAACTAATGAGAAACTTCATTCTTAAGAAAAAACATGTGTACTAAAAATTGGCCATTGATTTTGTCCTTTGAGATTATTTATCACATTATTTAATATTTTGGAATTTCTCTCTCCTAATCTACACGTGTATATTAAAGATAATCCAAATTACATAAAAATCCACTCAAAGGCTATTTTTAATGTGTAGATTACGAATCTCAACTCACTAGAAGATTGTATAATGAAATCTTAAAAATTCATAAGTGAGGGTTATCAATTTGAACAAAATAGTGGGAGCTATAATTAATTAAAGTCCTAATTTAACATCATTAAATTATTTTAATAAAAATAAATCAGAAGTATTTTGATAAGTTGTAAATTTTCTCTTGAGAATCAATTGATGAAAAACAACACATTTTTCTTGTGATCAATCCTTGATAAGGACAATTTGAATGGGAATAATTACCATGACTGGTTTAGGACGCTGAGAAATGATTTCACACAAGAGAACAAGCTCTATGTCCTGGAAACACTGGAGCCAAATGAACCTGCTCCCATTGCGCCTAGGGTGATAGGGATGCTTAAAAGAAACACTCTGTAGATATCTTAGATGTCAAGTGCTTGATTCTATGCTAAATGAACTATGAGTTGTAGAGACAACATGTGAACATGGATGTTATTGAGATGCTCACACATCTTAATAAGATGTACCAAGATCAGGCAAGATAGGAGATATATGATGTCTCCAAGGCATTATTCAAGTGCAACATGGCAGAAGGATATCTAGTAGGTCCCCATGTGCTCAAGCTTATCGGGTATGTGAAGAACCTTGCCAGACTAGGATTTCCCTTGGATCAAGAGCTGACCGCAAATGTGATTTTGCAGTCACTGCCAGAGTCATATAGCTATTTTGTTAGGAACAATTTTCACAAGTCATTGTCAGAATTGCTTGGTATGTTGACGACTGTTAAAGCGTAATTGAAGAAGGACAAATCCAAAAATGTGATGATGATTGGAAAAGAAAAGGGGAAGTCCAAGGACAAAGGAAAAACTAAGAAGAGTTCTAAAATTGGCTAGAAACCTAAGTCTTCCACACTCAAGGCAAAGGGAGGGGTGATCAAGGGAGGTAATTGTCACCACTATCACCGGCTTGGACATTGGAAGAGGAGTTGCCTCTCTACATGGAGGAACTGAGGAAGAAGGAGGGGATAGAGATTGTTACAAAATTGGGGCGACGAATAAGGTAGCGGGAACATAAACTTATAACCCGATTTCTCAATCCGCAAGTTCACCTCAACAAAAAATGTATATGGGAAGGAAGGTGACAAGAGTTATACTTGGTCCTTGAGAAAGTCCAGTGAAAACTCTTTATGCAGTATCATGGGACTTCACCAAGAAACAATGAGCTTCTTCTTTAGGTAGGATCACTCAAATAGTCATCAACAACGTCCTCCTGGTGCATCACCACAGACGGAGGTTGACGTTATCCTCCTAGTGGAAAAAACTCCTCACCTCTAGAGTAGTCCATGCAGACCACTGAGAACTCCATGTTGTACTACCAGAGCCAATGGGAAGGAGTTGTCCCTTAGAGCATCACTGCACTAGCAATGATTCACTCTCCCACAATTGTCTCTCCCTTGCTATGCCTCCTTTTATCGGGTAGGACTTGCTTGAGCTCTCTATGGGTTACCACAACCAAAGAGGACAACAATTGTCAGAGCTTATTGTTATGTCTGGCAAGCCCCCAATACCCCTCTAGTTATAACAGAGGCTTGGGTCAGGGTTCCCAGTCTGTGTAGGAGTTGAAAGGATGGAATTCACAATTTTTCTGGAAACTTTGGATGGCAAACCAGTAGGTTCATGCATGAAGCAATCAATTCATCTCATGAATGGTTAGTTCATGTTTTATCCTATTTTAAATCATATTGGCAATCAATGCATGATTAATGAAAAATCATGACATCAACATCAATTCTTGATCTAATCAAATTGACCATTGAACTGGGCGATTCATCATATGAAACAGTCATTTGGGACCATGAACCAGTCGGTTCACTAGGTGAATTGGTCAGTTCTTGCCCTAGTTTAGGCATTGTTCAACCAATGTTGATTCCAATTGACCTAACATTCAAACCGATCGGTTCAACACTTGAACCGGTCAGTTTAGAATCTAGTCAGACAATTTTGAACCTCAATTTACTAATTGAATACCTAAACACTTTTAGTAATCTAGTTAAACCACATTCATGAATAAACTCCTATTCCAAGTGTATCCTATGTGTGTGATCCTGGATACGAGTATGTCATGGATACTGTAATTTTTTTACATTTATTTCAATATTTTTGAAAATAACTAATATATCTATTTTAAAAATAGATGAAGACAATCAAATTTCATTCAAAAATCACAATATTCCTAAAAAAATGGAAACCAATACCATACTATCAAACAATGATATATATAAGGGTCTTTCATTCATATTAGTATGAGATAGAAGTTACAAAAAAAATGATAATATCATATTTTAAAACTTTAACATCTCATATATCATGTAATGTTATGTTGTAAAGTGAGTTGTATCATATGTGATACCAAAATATCTTCTCTCATGTATGGATAGCTACTATGAAGCATGCATATAGATATAGAAATAGATACGGGTATGGGTACGGTACAGGGATACGAAAATTTTAGAAAATATAAGATACGACTACAATGTGGATACAACATTTTTTTAATGTTTATTTTAATTTTTTTTATAGAAAATACCAATTTCATTCTCAAATCACAATACAATAGGGGGAATATATAGTTGGAAGTCACATGGTTTTGGGATTTTGAGAGATCACACAAGTGGGGTGCTCCCTTGGATGCTAAATGGGTTGGTTGTATCCTAGATGCATTGAGGTCTTATCCTACTAATAAAAAAGGAATACGACTTAAGAAGTATCCAATATGTATTAGAGAGTATATAGGGAGTATTAGTATCAGATATGTATTCAGTGCTGGTAGGACACCTATTTTGGAGTATTAGTGCTTCATAGGGGGAGACAGAAGGATGGGGATGCAATGATTATCTTCAAAGGAGATGAGATAGATATTGTCTAGATAGAAATCGAGAATAAATCACAATGGATTTAGTCACCAAAACAAGAGGCACGTTAACCAATGATACTAAACCGAAGCCTTTCATAGAATATGGAGGACATCAACATGCATAAAACATGCACCTTAAAAGGAAAAGCATCCGCAAGTACCATGTAAAGGTGAATGAATTGGTTTGCAATAAAGAACAAACAAAAATCCAAGTTACATATGGAAGTTCTTTAACAAGTGAAATCTCAAAAAACAAAGGAGTTACAAATAATAAAATGAAGAAGGGAGATTGGCATTTAGCAAGAGGAATGGTGACTGACCTTGAACTACTTCAAGGAAGCAACTGTGACAGCCTTGCTGCAAGCTACAACTTAGCAGAGAGGGTTGAGACAGGAGTTGGTATCAAACACTATCAAGCAATGTCATGCCCATATTTTTTTTGTAGTTTTTACTGACGGGATACGGCCTAGATACATCATGGATACGGATTAGGACCATCTGATATGTATCCAGGAGTATCCACAGAGTATTGGTACTGGATACGGGTACGACACCTATTTTGGAGATCATATCCATACGGTTTGGTGTGTGAATGTGTGCATGCGTGCATGCTCGTGATTGTGTGTATACATAAAGAAAGCAAAAGGAGATATTACAACAAGATTCCACGATGTGTAATATCTACCTAAGAACTTTACTATCAAGGTTTAATTGAAAAGTCAAGATTCCACTAATCTAGGCAAGAGGCCGCATTTGGCATTAGTCAGTCACCATATCTCGGTCCCTGAGTGGGTTATCTATCTCCCTCAACATCTAAAGGGGGTAACCAACCCCCACTAGAGGTCGAATGAACCTAGCTCTTCTATATCCATGTCGGTTCGACCATTTGAAAACCACCATGGGAGTGTTTTGTCGATCATTCTCATTGCTCTTGGTTTCTACTAGGTGGCTCAATCTTCACCTTGAAGTCGAGATGCATCTCCCCCTGGGAATGTTGTTGCTAGCACATATAAGTGTGGTAGTTCTCCCTACAGTTTTTATGGAATTGAAGGCTAGAACCACAAATAACACCTTCATCTGAGTGGTATTACCCTAGAAGTTGGTCCAAATAAGGCTTCACCTTATTCCTAGCAATACCTTTCCACCTAGTGTTTCTTCCCTTTCTTTATAGTATACACGAGAACCCTATTTCTAAAAGGCAGTTGCCTCTACACTAGACTTTCACTATCAAAGATGATTATGACTATCATTCCATGGTCTTAATGATCACTCTCATGGTAGGTCTGTCTGATACATTGTTCTTTAACCTGTACATGTGTGCTGGAATTGATATCATATATTATGACTAATGATACTCTATCATAAATCAACACACACTCCAGTCTTATATGTTACTGTTGTCCATTTTGCTTCCACAGTAATATTCGACTAGGTACATAACAAGAATGTATGTACTCTTATCATACATATAATCTCATTGTACATGTCACCAACCGAAATACATATGTCATCGAGTAACATCATTCTCTAGACATCTACTATGTTTATGTCATCATCTCATGATTGAGACAAACATAATAGATGGAATTACTTTTATTGTTATCAAATCAGGTATCTAATGCCACTTTCCAATCATCATATGATTGGCTCTCTCGGCATACATACCAACAAGCTCTCGCTTGCACTTAGAGCCATCCACCCATGAATTTTATTCCAAGTGATCTTAACATGTCCATCATGTTTCTACAACGCAAGTGCTTTTATAGCGGGTTAGCAACGTTTTCTTTTTATCGATATTTTGCAAGTTTCACATATCCTTGGTTTACAATTTTTCATATGAGATGGAAGTGTTATAGTATGCTATTTGAGATTCCTTACCTAACTACTAGCTCTATTGTTGTCACTGTATCTCTACTGTGCCATCAATGGTCATAAATACCCACAAGTTCATCTTTATGAATGTCTAGATCCATACAATATCCTATGTTATTCTTATAACACTAAGATATTCTAGTTCTGATGTAGAATTAAACAACTCTCTCTAGCTCAGAAGTTTTCTAGTTTGTAGTTCTTATTTTAGGTCAAACACAAATTTAGATTGTGATCTTTAATTTTATTTGTTATTTTGGAAGCTTGCATCGGTGTAACGCTTTACACCCAACTTTTCATTATTACCATTAACCAAGGAACTAATCCTTTTAGTGTGTCTCAAGTACTTAAGGATGTTCTATGTCATTTTAGTGACCTTCATTGGGATCTGAAAAATATCCACTCATCATGTCCAATACGTATGAGACAACTGGATGGGTGCATATCCTCTCATCATCTCAATACACATGAGATAATGGGAGTACATAACATTGCATACCTGATACATCCAATTGTGAATGCATATGACATCTCACTCATGTTTTCTCATTCTTCACAAGAATTGGAACACTGGGCTCCGGAGAGACTAACTCCATTGAACATGAACAAGTTTTTCTCTCATTGAGTCCTACATATTGAACTCCTCAAAATCTTGCCAATGTATGTGCTCTTTCTTAGGTCAAGAATCCTTCTAGATCTAAATCTATAGATCTTCATTCCTATCACATAGGATGCTTCTCCTATACCCTTCATAAAGAAGGTACTTTCCTTGCCAAGTTTCATATATACAATATAAGGATGTTATTCCCCATCATTATGTGAATATGAATATGCTCCCACTAAATCTTTTGTAATAACATATTTCATCTTCACTTTTACTCAAGTCAAACTCTTTGACTATTTTGTCAAATTTATGATTCCAGCTCTGAGATACTTGCTTCAACCCACATATTGACCTTTGTAGATTACATACTTTATTTGCACTAATAGATTTATAAAACCATTAGGCTCTATCACATACACATCCTGTACAATCTTCTAGTTAAGGAATGCGTTTTAACATCCATTTTGCCAAGTCTCATAGTCATATTAAGTCACAGTAGCAATCATTATCTTGATGGATTTAACCATGGAAAATGGTGACAAGATTTCATTATGTTCAACACCTTGAACTTGTTTGAAACTCTTTGTAACCAATCTATCCACTTGGACTTCTCTAAAAGACCCTAAATGCACCCTATGAGTTTTACCCCTTCAGGTGGATCCACCAAGGTCATACCTTGTTGGTATACATGTAGTCCATCTTTGATCTCGTAGACTCCAACCATTTCTCATATTATCATTTCTCAATAGCTTCTACATAGATTGTTGACTCATCATCTATGATCAACTCACCACCTTCTTGACTTATATAATATCATAATCTTTTAAACTCAAGGCATGTTCGACTAGAACTATGAGTTTTTGTGTTATATAAGGAACTTGCAATTCCACAATAGTTTGTGATTCTCCTTGTTCCTAATGTACCTCTTTAGGTTTAATGTTTTCTTGTTTGTCTCGAACTTTTAGAGTTCTACTTTTATTCCCACTAATTCCTTTAGAATTAAATTCACTATAGGAATACAACCATCCTGAAAACAAATGATATCGTTGTTAGATGGGAATATATAACTAGTAATTTCAATAATAACATTTATGTGATTTATGGACAAATCCTTTTAAGAAAATAATTTTCTTATATAACCTTTCAATCCTAATCTTCATAAAATACATATCAGAACACTTCTCATGCCATATCTCTTATGGTTTCTTTGAAACCAATTTAAGATGGTACATTGTTTTTGTGTAAATCATGTGCCCAAAAGGAAATTGGAAGATTATCTAGATTTATTTATAATCGCACCATGACTTAATAGGGTGTCAATCCTTCTATTTAATACACTATGATGATACACTATCATTATGTTTCAGGTGGAGTCATCATGATACATTATCATGGTATCCCAAAAGGTTCTCAAAGTCTTGGTATAAAATATTTCAACATCGATCACATTGAAGTATCTTAATACTTTTACCAAGTTAGTTATGTACTCCATTCATAATCTCCTTGAACACTTCAAGAGATCTATATTTGTATTTCATCAAATACAAACTTTCACATCTACTGATAGCATCAGTAAAATAATGAGTTACCAATAATTACCTTTAGCATTTATTTTAAAAGGTCTATATAAATCAGTATGCATGAGCCCTAATAGAATGGCCGCTCTCCCACTACATCTAGTGAAGATGCTTTAGTTATATTGACCAATAAATAAAACTTGCATGTCTCCAATTGTTCAATAACCAAAAGATTCTAGATAACCATCATTATGGATTGTAGAAATGCAATTCTCATGTATGTGCTTTAAATGACAATGCCATAGGCATTCATTGTTTTAGTCATTAAGTCATTCAGTATATGTTTCATACATATTTGTCTCTATAACTAGCAAGTATAGATTATGAGACATAAGAGAATTTCCATATAAGAACTTATCTTTTAGACGAAACATAAATTCATTTATAATATTCTTGTCCATACAAGATACACGATATTTTCGTCAATTACAGGTGCATAATAGCAATTCAATAATTCTATTACATGCCCTTTAGATAAATGACAAATTGCAACTGTAGTGGTAGCAACTCTTGCTCTGCATAGTTTCTAGTTTACTTCTTCTCAGGTCTTGAAGTGGATATCTCTATCTCCTTCTTCCTGAGTTCCTCTATATAAAGAGGGCAGTTCCCTTTCTAGTGTCCACGTAGGTGACAATGGTGGAACTTTCCTTCTTTAATCATTTAAGTGAAGTGGACATATTCCTTTTGTGCTTACCCCTCTCCTTATCTTGAGTGTAGAGTACTTAGACTTCATCTTAGACTTATACCTCTTCTTGGCCTTGGCTTTGTCCTTGGACTCACTTCCTCTAATCACCATCACATATATCTCCTTCTTCAGTCATGCTTCAACATTAATCAACATGCCAAGAAACTTAGACAATAGTTTTGCCAAGTTACTCAAGTGATAACACTTGATAAACTAGCTATATGTTTTGAGAAACACTTGTAGAATCATATCCATGGCCAACTCTTGACCTAAAAGAAATCCCAATCTCTTCACATGCCCAATCATATTAAGCACATGAGGCTCTACTGGATGTCCCTCTATTAGTTTTCACACAAACAATGCTTTGAAGACATTATACCTTATTTTCTTTACATAATTCTTCAGATGTGTTACCATCTTGAGAATGTCCATTTTTTCATGTTGTTCATGCAACTCATAGTTCTTACAACATAGCATAAGGTCTTTCATGTCTGTGGCATCATTGGCATGCTTCAAGTAAGCATCCATTTCAGCCTTAGCACATTTGGAGCGGGTTCCTCTAGCATTAGTGTTTCAAGGACATAGAGTTTATGCTCATGATTGAAAACACTTCTCAAAGTCATGAACCACATGTGGAAGTAAATCATGTTTAGTTTGTCCTACTCAATGACTGATCGCAATGATAACATGTTTGTGTTTGCCATTCTACAAAAGAAATTTTACAACTTTGTTAAAACATATTTTATTAATTTGATTAGATAAGCTTGACAATATTAATTAGGCATTTAATTAATTATCGCCCCACTATTTCATTCAAATTGATAGCCCTCATGTATCAATTCAGAAGTTGTAGTGTATAATCTTCTAGTGAGACAAGACCCAAAATAATTGAATTATTACTCGGCCAACGCCAACGTCCATAACTAATTATTAAGGTAGGAAACATTTACCAAATGCATCTTATGTATTTTTTGGATTGATGATATGCGCAACTCTTTGCCACAGTTATCTGCATGCCTCAAGGTGCTTAATCTCATTAAGATCACCTAGTTAAGCCTAACCCAAAAGCCAACACATGAGAAATGCACCCCGCTTGGTAGGACCACATAACTACCATCACACTTCCATGAGATAGAAAACACATCACTCTTGGTGTGCCCATGAATAGTCGATCAATCTGTTCATGTGTGTTTCTAATGGAAAGCATCTTAGATTTAATATTTAGATTGAGAGATTTTATATAAATACATAAACATATCCAATCACCACATACTTATAGTACATATCACATACATGCTATAACCACAATGAAAATATGTAATTATAAACGCAAGTGATGGTTATGGCCATACTATTATAATTCCTTAGAGCTATAAGGAATTACTACCACCTAAGGTTTACATCACATGCAACAACCTATTGTTGTGAAGATCCATGCTCAAACCAACCCATGTTGATACGTTCAACATTTGAACGATTGACTTGCCTCCTAGCCGCTCGGTTGGGCTCTTAAAACGGTTGTCTGGTCTCAGGTTCAACTGATGTCTGGAATCCTCCAGTCGATTGGTTGGGCCACTAGTTGATCTGTTCATCCTGTCATTTGGCCTCCTCAGTCCTCTGGTAGACTGGTTTGTCTATAGAATCAGTCAGATTGTCTAGTGCAAAATGTCTTCTCATGATGAAACATAAATTAATACTATCTTATTTCATATTACATTGTAAAAAGGAGAACCTCGAGTTACATTTAAGGGGAAATAGGAAGAAGAAATTCATTTACATTTTAAAAAGGAGGAGAGAGGCTCGATATACAAACCAAGATATAAACAAGAATGAATATTCATAACCATGCACACATAGATATTGGGTTATTGGCCATAAACATGCTCACATCCACCATCAAAACCAACTTTTAGGGTGATGCGTGTGAATTGCATATATATCATATCATATATATGGCTAAAAGAAATGTGTACCTGAGCACATGCAACTTATATGTACCCATCTTCATGTATGATGGTTCACAATTCTACACAACAATCTAATCTTACATATGTGTTGTATACCCCTTACACAACATGTGAATCAAATATCATCTCAATTCAACATTCCTATGTCACCTAATCAAAGAAGATTATATTTTTCTAATCAACAGTAAGTTGCAGAAATAGCAAAAACCATTGGATGATATGTTTCTATATCTCATGATACAAGTAAGATATGGTTGTGATTTTTTAAATATGTTGACTCTAAACAATATCAACTCAATCCATATAGTTGGATTTTCTTAGCAGATTCCTCATATCCTATTTTAATGGATGTTACACATAACATATATGTATCGGCCAATACACACTTCCTAACCCTTATATATATTAGTTTGTGGGATCGTATGTGGTAATTAATCAAATATGAACATTAATAAGTTAATATTCACATCATATGCAATAAAAATAAATCCTATCACATCGATTTAAATCCAGATACATTGTAAATTGATGTGGCTCTGATACCACTATTGGGAAATTGAGACGACAGATAAGGTAGTGAAAATAAAAATTTAAAGCCCAATTCCCCAATCAGCAAGATCACATCAACAACAATGTATCTAGGAAGGATATACCTGGTCCTCGAGCAAGTCCAGTGAAAATTCTTGATGTAGTATCATGCTTCTTCTCTAAGCAACAACAAGCTTCTTCTTCAGACAGCATCACTCGAACAGTCGTTAGCAACATCCTCCTAGTTCATCACCACAAATTGTAGTTGACATTGTCTTCCTAGCGAGAAAAACTCCTCGCCTCTAGAGTAGTCCACGTAAGCTACTGGGAACTCCACGTTGTGCTACCAGAACCAACAGGAAGGAGTTGTTCCTTCGAATACCAATGTATTGGCACCAATCTGATCTCTCACAATTGTCTCCCTTGCTATCCCTCTCTTTATTAGGTAGGACTTTCTCAGGCTCTCTATTGGTTACTACAACCAGAAAGGACAAATAATTGTCACAACTTATTGTTGTGTCTGGGAAGCCCCCAATACCCCTCTATTTATGTGAGAGGCTAGGGTCATGGTTCTCAGTCTGTGTGGAGTTAAAAGGATAGAATTCACATTTTTTCTAGAAACTTCAGATGGAGGACCGGTCGGTTCACGAACCCAAATGGTTGATTTATGCATGAATGGGTTGGTTCATGTGTTTTCCTATCTCAAATCATATTGGTAATCAATGCACAATTAATGCAAATCATGACATAATCATCAATCCTTGATACGATTGAGTTGACTGTTAAACCTGGTGGTTCATCATATAAACTGGTCAGTTAGGACCATGAACTGGTCGGTTCAT
Source organism: Alisma plantago-aquatica (assembly GCA_963693085.1). NCBI lineage: Eukaryota > Viridiplantae > Streptophyta > Magnoliopsida > Alismatales > Alismataceae > Alisma > Alisma plantago-aquatica. The sequence goes on from OY856409.1 coordinate 1,756,543,359, forward strand.
GCCTAGGTTCAGGCATTGTTCAACCAATGTTGGTTCCAATTGATCTGACACTCCGACTGATCAGTTTAACACTATAACCGATCGGTTAAAAGTGCATTTAATCAATTTTGAACCTTAATTGTTTAGTTGAATACCAAAAAACTTTTAATAATCAAGTTAAACATCATTCATGTATAAACTCCTATTCCAAGTGTATCCTATCTGTGTGACCCTATAGCTTCCAAGTTATGTCAACAATGAATGTCCATAACCAATCTATGACATCACAAGCAATGATCAGTATCTAGGAACACATTATTTCTACCCTAGTAATTCACAAAGTTGGAGAACAATTTCAACCTACAATCCATAATCGATGTTACTGTGATCTTATAGTTCTTTTGTCTCTGATATCTAGATTGAACTCGAGGCATGGAATTATCATCCTCTTCAACATTCAATCCGTGTTCCTTAAATTAGAGTAGACTATTTGAGATGCATGCAAATTCACATATCACATATTGAATCACATGAGTATGGCCATACATTTCTTAGTCTCACTTATCAAGTGGCATGGATATCAATCTCATGTAGGAGGAATAAATCCCATCTACATAACTCAAACTCGATCCCCATGTGTCACAATGCACCTGAGCATCACCTTTATGGAAACCCTTATTGAAGGTCATGATGGATGAATTCTAAAAGCAATGAACAACATGTGATGAGTGTAGTTACTCCAGGTCTATGGACCATAATCACCACTATCATTATGAGAGATGATTTTGATTTCCATTCCATGGTCTCCATATATCACTCTCATGGCGGGTGTGTACAATACACTGTTCTCTAAGATGTACCTATGTGCTTGACTTGATATCATATATCATGACTAATGAGACTCTATCATCAATCAACACACACTCTAGTATTATGTATTATTATTGTCTATTTTGCTTCCATAGTAGTATTTGACTAGGGACATAACAAGAATGTGTGTACTCTTATCATACATATGATCACATTGTTCAGTCATCAACCTAAAGACATATGCCATCAAGTAACATCCTTATTTAGACATCTACTATGTCTGTGTCATCATCTAATGATTGAGACAAACATAATAGATGAAATTACCTCTATTATTATCAAATCAGGTATGTTGTGAACAAGAAAGCAATTTGCAGAATGAGATATGTTTAGTATTGATAGGGCACACCTATATATATGGATGCGGGTGGTGGCCAATACTCGTTTACACAATGTGGGGAAAATCCCATATACACAGTGAATATACAAAGGTATAAAGAATAATGAATAGATATTTTAATAAAGACCTATTATTCTCACACTCCCCCTTAAGCTTGTACTCAGATGTCATAGGAACTAAGCTTTTTACATAGAAATTTTACTCAACATCCATTGAGGGATTTTGTGAAAAGATCAACCACTTGATCTTCTGAATGGACTGGAATAAGTACAATTTGGTGATCTTGTACTTTTTCCCGAATGAAATGACAATAAACTTCAATATGTTTGTTCTGTTCATGAAAAACTAGTTTAGAAGCAATGTGGACATCAACTTGATTATCATACATGGGTTCCATTGCTTTGGACTGAATGAGCCCCAGTTCTTCTAGTATATTCTTGGTCCATAAGAGATCACTAGTTACATGTGACATTGCTCTGTATTTAGATTCAGTGCTAGATCGAGGTACTGCTATTTGCTTTTTACTTTTCCAAGATATGAGATTTCCACCCATAAAGACACAATATTTGGAAATTGATCTGTGGTCTATGACATTACCTGCCCAATCAACATCTAAAAAACCTTGTTCTTTGAGATGTCCATGATTGGTGTACTATATACCTTTGCCCGAACTTTTCTTGAGATAGCCAAGATTCTGTCGACAACCTCCATATGAAACTGTAAGGTTTATCCATGAATTGACTAACCACACTAGTAGAAAAGGATATATCTAGACGAGTGACAGTAAGATAATTTAATTTTCCAACCAGTCTTCTATATCTATACTGATCTTCAAGTAGCTCCCCCTCTTCCTTGTGCATCTTGACTTTGGGATCCATAAGAGTATCTTATGACATTTTTCCAAGCATACTAGTCTCTTCTAGGAGATCAAGAGTGTATTTCATTTATGAGATGACTATTCCATCATTAGATCTAGCAACCTCAATGCCCAAAAGATATTTTAATTGGCCTAGATCTTTAGTTTGAAATTTATTTTGAAGAAACTATTTAAGATGCAGAATACCCTACTGATCATATCTAGTAATGACAATATCATCAAGATGGACAATAAGGAGAACACAACCTGAAGATTGTTGTTGAGTTTGGCCTTCTACATGGAATCAAAATCAAGAATTTAATGATAACCATTTGATCCCTCTACTTTTAGAGGATGTTGAGGTCCGCTGTAAGCGGAAGAAGAGAATGAAGATTGTCAATGATGCATGTTATCTCCCCAAAATATTGAGTCAGATATTTGTCATCTTGTTGAAGATTGTACATATCCACAATCATCTTGTACATGTGGGAGATGTTTGACTCGTACATGAGGTTAAGGTGTTCCCATACCTTTTTGCATCTCTCTAAGTGACTGGTGAGATTAGGTACTTGTGGCTCCATGGAATTCCACAAGATGGAGAGAAGATTGGCATTAGCTTACTCCCACTGTTCTAGAATGTTATTAGTAGGAGGATCTTTTGTGAGCGATTTGTATTTTCCTTGGCCTTTGAACAAGATTTTGACTGATTGACTCCATTGAGTGAAGTTCTTTTCATCGAGCTTCTGAGTAGTGATGACTTGATCTCGAATAAGAAGAGAAGCCATCACTTCCTTCTTTTTGACATGATGAAGATAGAAGGTAGAACAAGACAATTAGTTCCTTACATGACATGTGTGGAACAACACACAATGTGTTTGAACATGTTTGATGAAACACACGCTTTGTGTGGCTCCGTCGACTCGGAAATTTTAGGTCTTCTTCCCAAAAAAACACACCTTGGAAGGATTTTCTTAGAGAGATAAACCTCCTAGGCATATATCTATCTACCACTAGGATGGTGGTGGAGATATTGTAGAGGAGATGAGATGGAGATGAAGACCTTTTGGATAGTGATGTTTCTGAAAAAGATGTTTCGAAAGGTGGATATGACTTCTACCACTAGGAGACGGTTCCCAAAGTGGAGATGATATCCACAATGGAAGGAGAAAGGATTCTGTGCTGGGAATGACTGTCACGGTAGCGAAGGAGACGATATTCCACGATGGAGATGATTTCCATGGTGGAGATACAGATATGACCACAATGGAGTAGCCTAGTGAGGATGACATCAACACCAAAAAATGATGGCTACTACTGTTGTAGATCACCTTCTCTATATAATTAGGGTACCAGTTGCTCTAATACCATGTGAACAAGAAAAACAATGTGTGGAATGATATGCGTTTAGTATTAACAGGGCACACCTATATATGGGATTAATAGAGGCATTATGTCCACCTCTATCATGCCCGTGATGGAGGCCGAACGTCTGGGAGGGTGGTAAGTCAAGGTGGAAGCTGGGATTTGAACCCGAGTCCCTTTGTTAGGGGACACTGTGCTTGACCACTTGAGTTACTCTGTGTCGGCTAAGGGCACACCTATATATATGGACATGGGTGGTGGCCAATACCCGTTTTCACAATGTGGGACTAATCACATATATACAGTGAATATACAGAGGTATAAAGAATAATGAATAAACAAAATAATAAAGACCTATTATTCTAACATAATATGATTGGATCTCTGGGTCTCATGATTGAGACAAAAATAATAGATGAAATTACCTTTATTATTATCAAATTAGGTATGTAATGCCACATTCAAATAATCATATGATTGTTTCTGTGGGCATACATACCAATAGAGATCTCCACTTCAGGTATATGCATTATGTTGGTATGTATGCCCTGAGAGCCAATCATGGGATGATTGGTGGGATACATTAAGATTGATTTGATAAACATCAAAGGCAAGCTTCCAATTCTTTCTGGTTCAGTCATTTGAGATAGTGATAGAACAGATTGAATGTCTAGAGAATGACAGTACTCAATGACGTATGCCTTCAGGTTGAGGACCTGAACGATGAGATCATACTGATGCTAAGAGTTTGTACATTCTTGTTATGTCCCTAGTTGGATGTCATTGTGGAAGGTAGATAGACAGCAATGACACACAAGACTAGATTGTGGTGTTGGTTGATGACAGAATCTCATTATTCATGATATAGAGATATCAAACCAAACACATAGGTACTTGTTAGAGAACAAGGTACCGGACAGACCCACCGTGAGTTTGACACATGGAACCATGACATGGTAGTCACAGTCAGTACTCACAGTGATAGTGGTGAGTGTGATTCTTAGACCTGAAATCACTACACTCAACGCATGTCGTTGGGCACACTTTGACATCATCAAACGCAGTCCTGAAACATGGATTGTTATAAAGGTGATGATTGGGTGGCTTTGACACATGGGGCTTTTGAGGGGTGAGTGATAGATATGGGATTTGTCCCTCCTGAGGGAGTTTGATATCCAAGGCCACTTGATGAGTAGGATTGAGATAGGCGTGCGCACACATGTGTGAATCAATATGTGATATTGATGTCATACATATCTCCTTCAATCTACTCTGAGATCAAGAAAGTGAATGAACGTTGATAGGATGACTGTTCCATGCCTCGAGTTCATTCGGGATATCAGTGACAAAGGAATTATACATTCACTGTAACACCATTCACGGATTGTAGGATGAAAGTTGTTCTCCAGCTTTCTACTTTCACTTGGGTAGCAATGATGTGTGACTAGGCACCGCTCTTTGCTTGTGAAGTCATAAGTGTTATGGACTTTCACTGCCAACGTGAAATGGACCTGCAGGGTCACACACATAGGATTTAACCTGGAAGAGGAGTTTTGTCCACAAAGCAATGTTTAGATTGATTACTAAAGGAGTTTAGTAGTTCAATTAAACACTCAATCATTGGATAGCTCAATATCATATGGTTCAAGGTGTTGGACGCATTGATTGGAATATCGGATTGATTGAAATCGCAATTGACTGATTTTTGCCCAACCTGTGCTCCCAACCGATCGGCTCATGTGATGAACTGGTCGGCTGAGGTTGCTAAACCGGTCGGCTGGAGTGTCCAGGCCGATCAGCTCATGCCCAGGATGAAACGACCAGTTCAAGAGTTGAACCGATCGGCTCAATTGGTGCAACCGACCAGTTGGGAAAGTCATGTCGGCAAGAATTTTCCTTTGGTTTCAAATTGCCCAATTCGATTGGGAATAACATTGGTATTCGATACCAATTGGGAACAAAACAAGGAAAGTCTTTTTGAGCCAGATTAGGACCATGAACCGATCGATTTAGGGCACCAACCGATCGGTTGGAGTGCCCCAAACGATCGGATCAGGTCCAACCGATCGGCTCAATGGATGAACCGATCGGTTCAGTTGTGAACCGATCGTTTCAAGTTGCGAACCGGTTGCTTTTTGTAGAAGATTCTCAAACCCTTCTACTCCTACTTTAGTCCCATATTGACGGGGCAAGAGAACCCTGTCCCATGACCCTCCTATATATAGGGGTATTGGGGGCTTCTCATGGTACACTTCAGTGCAACTAGTTGCTCTGTAAAGTTGTCCATATCTCTGGTTTTGGTAACCGAGAGAGAGCCCGAGCAAGTGCTTCCCGCAAAGGGAGGTGCAACAAGGGAAAGACAACTGCAGTTGCAACTGGAAGCAGGAGAGTGTGTTGGGGACTAGTACGTCAATAGGAGGGTGCGACTCCTTCCACTTCCTTGTGGGACAAGGAGAGTGGAGTTCCAGGTGGTCCGTGTGGACTACTACAGAGGCGGGAGGACACTGCCTCTCAGGAAGACAACTGTCATCCAACAGTCCGGTAGGAGGAGGTGTCGTCAGTCCCGGTGTGACCAGGAGCTGCACAGACACCGTCTAAGACCAGAGGTGAAGACCGCGCAAGGCGCGAGGTATTGTCGCCGAGCAAGCCTCGGGACAAGGTATGATTCCACAAACCATCCTTTACTATTATATAGACGTTGACGCGTTTCCTCGGTATGGGTTGGGGGAGAAAATTTTTGTTTCCACTGCCTTCTCTGTCTCCCCTAAAACCCAACAGTGGTATCAGAGCCACGTCAACTGTTCTATATTTTAGGAATATCGATATGATCGATTTTGGTTTGTCGCCTTTATTTATTGCATGCGATGCAAATAATATCATCTTTATGCATGTCCAATCCTAAATCCACAAATCCCAATTACATATATGATATGTATTATAAATGCACTCGATACGCGTCGCCCTTAAACGAGTTTTGTGGTGGATGTGTGTAGCGTGATTATGGCCAATAAACCCTATCTGTGTGTGGTTGTTTGTGGTTGCTTGCATCTCAGTCTGTGCACTGATCTTCCCTCTCCTATTCCTGATGTAACTCGAAATAATTTGAGATTCTTTCCTACCTTTGCTCCCCCCGAATGTAACTCGGGGTTTCCCTTTTTTAAAGCAATGTAATAATAGGATAGATTTTATTTCCTGTTATGTCGAAGACCGGCAGACATCAAGACGACAGCTGAAACGATCGGTTCAACGCGTGAACCGATCGGTTGACGTTCCAGACGGTCAGTTCAAGGAGTGAACCGATCGGTTGATGGCCGGTTCGAGGAGTGAGACGACCGGGTGGCGGACATGACGAGATGCACGATGACCAGGCGAACTGATCAGTTGGAGGAGCCAACCGATCGGCTGGTGGCACCCAAACGACCGGCTGGAGAGAACAGATCACTCATGTGATGAGATGATCTACTCGGATGGCAAGGCACATGTGTTCATCTTGTAAAGGTTGCATGTGATGTAGACCTAGATGACCGTGATTCCTCTTGGCTTGAGGAATCACATTAGGATGGCCATAATCATCGCTTTTTATTGTTTTGTGCATGTTTTCTGTGGGATATAGCATGTATATGATACGTACTATGTATTGTGGTGATTGGATATGTATATGTATATAAAAACCAAACCCCTCATTAAAATATTAAGTCTTATATGCCTTCCATTAGCGGCACACATGAAAAGCTTGATCGACCAAGCATAGGTTACGCCAAAGCGTGGTGCGCCGTCTATCTTGTGGAAGTGTGAAGGGTAGACATGTAGGTTCTGCCAAAGCAGGGTGCATGTTTACTGTGTCGGCTTTTGGGTTAGACTTAACTGGTGATTCTTAGAGCGTCTAGGCCCAGAGGCAAGGAATGTTCATGGCAAGGTGTTGTGCATGTTCATTCAACAAGAGTTGCATATGATGCAATTGGCAAATGTTGCCTACCTGAGAGATCTAAGTTGTGGGCGATCAGCCAAAGCTGACTCATGATTTAGAGGATTTCAGGATCTTGCCCACTAGAAGGTTGTACGCTGTAATCTTCCGAATTGATGGTGAGGGCTATCAATTTGAACTAAAATAGTGGGAGTGATAATTAATTAAAGGCCTAATTTTTATCGTCAACTTTTCAAATCAATCAAATAAGTCAAAAGAGTTTTGGACTAAAATTGCATATATTTCCTTTTGTTAAAATAAATGGTTAATCAACAATAATCACTTTATTTGCGATCGGTCTTTGAGACCAACAAATTGAATGGGCATAATTCCACGATTGGTTAGGACGTTGAGAAGTGTTCTCATTTGTAGAGTGAAAGCTCTAAGTCCTAGTTATACCAGAACCAGATAAACTCGATCCCACCACATCAATGGCTGAAAGTATGCTTATGGAAGCATACCGAGGATGACATTGATGAGGAGTGCTTGATGTTGTAGAGACAACATGAGACATATGATGTCTCCAAAACATTGTCCTAGTATGTCATGACAGAAAGAGACCCAGTAAGGTATTCAGACACTCAATGAGATTGGGTATGTGGAAAACCTGACTAAGAAGGATTCCCTCTGAGCAAAGAGTTGGCTATTGGTATGATACTGCAAATGTTGCGAGAATCATACAATTCATGATAAGCTATAACATGAACAACTTTGACAAGCGTTGACAGAGTTGTTGGACATGTTGTGGATAGTAGAGGCAAAGATGAAGAAAGACAAACCATAATCTTTGATGTGATCAAAGAAAGGGTAATTCTTAAGGGAAAGGACAAAGGCAAAGCAAAGAAGTGTTCTGATGCTAGCCAGCAATCCAATCCGTCTTCAGCCTCAAGGCACATGGGGAAAGGGTGTATGAGGGAATTGCCCTCTATATCTGGAAGAACAAAATAAGATGAAGGAGGGGATGGAGATCTCCACCTAAGGTATCATGAAATGAACCGCTTCTTTATCTGAGGTATATGATACCAAGATATGGATCTATCATATATGATATGCAAGATCCGCAAAGAAGTGATGGCCTTTGTGAAAGGACCAAGAAAGAAGTACCCATCATTGGAGCAAGTGTTGCTGCCATAGATAGGAGTATCTTTCAGTTTATTTCAGCCTAAAAGGCATGAAATAGAGTTGAGAACTGCTATTTCAATTTGCCAATAGATAGAAACACTTTATTTTTGCATATTGTATGACAATGATGGCAATTAATAAAGTTGATGTTTCAATCTTAAAGATATGATCTTTGTGGCAATGCCTTATTTATCTTGTGATATATGGTATGCATAAGATAAAATGATACCTGAAAGTTATAGATAACTCAAACAATCAAATTAGCATCAATCATGAGAAATTCATTTCTAGTTTCCATATGATGGATAAATCTAGACTCTTTTGGTTAGAGAACCAGTAAGAGACATGAATCTCTTGTACATGATTAATCAATCTTCACTAATGGTAGTGGGAGAATGATTATCCAATTAGGTATAATACATGTGATGTATTTACATACCTATTGGAGTAAATGCTAATACTTCAAAAGGTGTTTAGAGAAATACCAATATGAATATCTTGAAATGTTCAAGATTATCATAGATGAAGTACGACTTTGGTAAAGTGTTAATTCTTGATGAGATCAATGAATGAAATACTTGGACCAAATGTTTGAGATCCTTATGAGTGATTATGATAGTGTATCATAGTGAACTCATGATTAAGGCATGGTGATGTCTAAATCAAGAAGGAATCATGCTCTAAGAAGTTAGAGAATGATTATCAAATAACTAAATTCTTCTTAAAGAATACCCCACACTAATAAAGGACATTAAGAATCAAAAGGGTTGTGAGTTCATATATCCTTGACAGATACACCTCAATCATCTATATGATGAGTTGTTCATGAGATGAGTCAACTATCTAGATGAATATGAGGAACCAGATTTTGAGTTATGGTATATGACTATTACATCCTAAATGACATCCATGTGAACCATAAGGTATGACCTTGATGGTAGCACCCATTGGATGTAAATCCATAAGTGCAAATGAGTCTTAAGTGTTAAGACACATGGATAACATTTTGAGAAGGATGATGCTTGTTGATTGCAACTTAATGACTAAGACATTTGGCATATGGATACTAAAACTGCATTCCTATGAGGAATAAAACAAGGATGTGTACGTGACACAACCTATAAGGTTTATGAATCCACTAATGCAAATGAAGTCTATAAGTTACAATGGACTAATCAATGTGATTGATTGAGTACAAGCAACTCAGAATTGGATCTTTACTTTGATGATATAGTCAAAGGGTTTGACTGATATGTCAAAGATAAAGAAGGGAACTGTGATTTAGTGGGAGCGTATTCACATTCCACATGTTTATGTAAAATGGAAATCCAAAAGTGGAAATTATCTTTAAGGAAGATAGAGATGTTTCCTATGTGATAGGAATAGAGATCTATAGAGATAGTTCTCGAAAACCTCTTGACCTGAAAAGAGAAAGCATACATTGGCAAACTGTACTGAAGGGTTCAGTGTATACAGATTCAGTGGCAGAAAAACTTGTCCATGTTACATGGAGTTAGTATCCCAAGGCCAAGTGTCCAATTCTTATGAAGAATGGGAACACTAAGAATAGATATGGATCTATCACGTATGTAATCATCCCATTATCTTGCATGTATTGACATGGCAAGAACAAAATGCATTCATCATATTGTATGTAGGACATGACAATATGATGTGCTCATCCTGATAACTCACATGTGGGACATGACGAGTGGATGTCTGTCTATTTCTAGTAAGGATTACTAGAATACCATGAGAGCTTGATAAGTACTTGTGAAGTACTAGTTCTATGGAGATAAGGAAGAGTTCGATGTAAAGAGTTACATTGATGTGAACTTCTGAAAGGACAGAAAATTAATCACAAAATATATATAGGATATATAAAAGTGAAAGTTTGTTGATAAGTGGAAGTGTTCCAATGAAACCATTTAAAAGGAAATGCCGAGTATCTGTGTGTTAGAGAACATCAGTGGATACTATATGGATCTAGAAGTTCATGAGATGGACTTATAGATATTCCGGTCATTGATGACAAGTCTGGAATCCTTGATCATGCAATGTGGCTAAAGGTTAGCCAAGGAATACTAGATCACATATTACGACAACTCCATCTCATACGTATGACGTACAACGAAGAGATGTGAGACATGCAATTTATACTGACTTTGGCAAGGTGTTGCCATTACTCACTATGTGGGCACTAGAGCACAGTGACATGTGGGACATGTTTGAAGATCACTATGAATATGATTCAAGGGTGATTGGCTCGCAGTGCAAGTGGGAGTCTGTTGGTATGTATGCCCTGAGAGCCAATCATGGGATGATTGGCCGGATACATGAAGATTGATTTGATAAACATCAAAGGCAAGCTTCCAATTCTTTCTGGTTCAGTCATTTGAGATAGTGATAGAACAGATTGAATGTCTAGAGAATGACAGTACTCAATGACGTATGCCTTCAGGTTGATGACCTGAACGATGAGATCATACAGATGCTAAGAGTTTGTACATTCTTGTTATGTCCCTAGTCGGATGTCATTGTGGAAGGTAGATAGACAGCAATGACACACAAGACTAGATTGTGGTGTTGGTTGATGACAAAATCTCATTAGTCATGATATAGAGATATCAAACCAAACACATAGGTACTTGTTAGAGAACAAGGTACCAGACAGACCCACCGTGAGTTTGACACATGGAACCATGACATGGTAGTCACAGTCAGTACTCACAGTGATGGTGGTGAGTGTGATTCTTAGACCTGAAATCACTACACTCAACAGATGTCATTGGGCACACTTTGACATCATCAAACGCAGTCCTGAAACATGGATTGTTATAAAGGTGATGATTGGGTGGCTTTGACACATGGGGCTTTTGATGGGTGAGTGATAGATATGGGATTTGTCCCTCCTGAGGGAGTTTGATATCCAAGGCCACTTGATGAGTAGGATTGAGATAGGCGTGCACACGCATGTGTGAATCAGTATGTGATATTGATGTCATACATATCTCCTTCAATCTACTCTGAGATCAAGAAAGTGAATGAACGTTGACAGGATGACTGTTCCATGCCTCGAGTTCATTCGGGATATCAGTGACAAAGGAATTATACATTCACTGTAACACCATTCACGGATTGTAGGATGAAAGTTGTTCTCCAACTTTCTACTTTCACTTGGGTAGCAATGATATGTGACTAGGCACCGCTCTTTGCTTGTGAAGTCATAAGTGTTATGGACTTTCACTGCCAACGTGAAATGGACCTGCAGGGTCACACACATAGGATTTAACCTGGAAGAGGAGTTTTGTCCACAAAGCAATGTTTAGATTGATTACTAAAGGAGTTTAGTAGTTCAATTAAACACGCAATCAGTCGATAGCTCAATATAATATGGTTCAAGGTGTTGGACGCATTGATTGGAATATTGGACTGATTGAAATCGCAATTGACTGGTTTTTGCCCAACCTGTGCTCCCAACCGATCGGCTCATGTGATGAACTGGTAGGCTGAGGTTGCTGAACCGGTCGGCTGGAGTGTCCAGGCCGATTGGCTCATGCCCAGGATGAAACGACTGGTTCAAGAGTTGAACCGATCGGCTCAACTGGTGCAACCAACCAGTTGGGAAAGTCATGTCGGCAAGAATTTTCCTTTGGTTTCAAATTGCCCAATTCGATTGGGAATAACATTGGTATTCGATACCAATTGGGAATGAAACAAGGAAAGTCTTTTTGAGCCGGATTAGGACCATGAACCGATCGGTTCAGGCCACCAACCGATCGGTTGGAGTGCCCCAAACGATCGGCTCAGGTCCAACCGATCGGCTCAATGGCCGAACCGATCGGTTCAGTTGTGAACCGATCGTTTCAAGTTGCGAACCGGTTGCTTTTTGTGGAAAATTCTCGAACCCTTCTACTCGTGCTTTAGTCCCATATTGTCGGGGCAAGAGAACCCTGTCCCATGACCCTCCTATATATAGGGGTATTGGGGGATTCTCATGGTACACTTCAGTGCAACCAGTTGCTCTGTAAAGTTGTCCATATCTCTGGTTTTGGTAACCGAGAGAGAGCCCGAGCAAGTGCTTCCCGCAAAGGGAGGTGCAGCAAGGGAAAGACAACTGTAGTTGCAACTGGAGGCAGGAGAGTGTGTTGGCGACTAGTACGTCAAAAGGAGGGTGCGACTCCTTCCACTTCCTTGTGGGACAAGGAGAGTGGAGTTCTAGGTGGTCCGTGTGGACTACTACAGAGGCGGGAGGACTCTGCCGCTCAGGAGGATAACTATCATCCAACAGTCCGGTAGGAGGAGGAGTCGTCAGTCCCGGTGTGACCAGGAGCTGCACAGACACCGTCCAAGACCGGAGGTGAAGACCGCGCAAGGCACGAGGTATTGTCGCTGAGAAAGCCTCGGGACAAGGTATGATTCCACAAACCATCCTTTCCTATTATATAGACGTTGACGCGTTTCCTCGGTATGGGTTGGGGGAGAAAATTTTTGTTTCCGCTGCCATCTCTGTCTCCCCTAAAACCCAACACATTATTGAGATAAATTTGTCTACTTCTTCATCTTGGGTACTAGATACCAGATGTGGATCTCACATATGCTTGAATATGTAGGATATGAAAAGAAGTAAGCCTTTACAAAAGGACAAGGTTGAACTGTGTGTTGCAAAGGGAGCAAGAGTGGCTGCCACTATAGTTGGAAACTATAATTTATCTCTACCCACGAGGCTTGGAATAGAGTTATTGAACTGCTATCTTGTACCTACCATAAATTGAAAAATTATTTATGTATCTTGTATGAAAAAGAATGGATATTAATTTCATATAAAGAATGGTCAATGTTCTATTTCAAAAGATGATATCTTTAATGGCAGTGCCCCAATGTCCTATGGTCTTTATTTTTTAGATTTTAAGACAAATGTTTATAATGTAAATACAAAAAGGTTAAAACTTTATGAATGAAACAAAACATATATTTGGCATTGTCATCTAGGACACCTCAATGAGAATCACATCTCTAGGCTCTACAAAGATTGTTATCTAGACTCTTTTGATTTCAAATCAATAGAGACATGTGAGTCTTGTTTGTTGCACAGGATGACAAAGACTCCCTTCACCGGAAACAATGAGAGGGCTAGTGATCTATTAGGACTCATACATACTGATGTATGTGGCCCTTTTAGAACAAATGCTAGAGGTGGTTATCAATACCTCATTACCTTCACTAATGACTTCAGTAGGTATGGTTATGTTTACTTGATGAAACATAAGTCAGAAACTCTTGAAAATTTAAAGGATTTCATGAATGAAGTACAAAAAAACTTGGTAAAAGTATTAAGGCACTTCATTGTGGTCGAGGTCGAGAATACTTAAGCCAAGAGTTTAAGGTCCTTCTGTGCGATCGTGGTATTGTATCACAACGGACTGCACCTAGAACACCATAGAACAATGGTGTTTCAGAAAGAAGGACTCACACATTGCTAGATATGATGTAACCAAGGATGAGTTTGCCGATCTTCCGACCTCCTTCTGGGGTTATGCTCTAGAAATCACAATGTTTACACTTAACCATGTACCATCTAAATCAGTTCAAAAGACACCATATGATATATGTACTAGGAAGCGTCCCAAAATTTCTTTCATGAGGGTTTGGTGATGTGAAGGTTATGTCAAGAAAATGTTTCCTAAAAAGCTTGGCCCTATTAGATAAATGTTACTTTGTTGGATAACCCAAAGAAACCAAGGGATACTACTTGTATAACCAAAATGACAACATAATGTTTGTTTCCAGGGATGTTGCATTCCTAGAAAAGGAATTTATTTCCAAAGGAATCAGTGGAAGGGAAGAAGATCTTGAAGAAGTTCTATACCAACAAGAAAGCATAGAACCAATAGAGGTAGAAGTGGAACATGGAGAGTAACAAATTGTTGTGGAATCTCAAATTCTTCATGTAACACAAGAACCTCATAGATCTAGTAGGACATACCTTAGTCAGATAGATTTGGTTATCTATTAACTCAAGAAGGTAATGAGTCAGTCATTGATGATGAACCAACTATCTTCCTAGAAGCTATTAAGGGACCAAAGTCTAAGAAATGGATTGATGCTATAAGATTTGATATGGTATCCATGTACACCAACAAGGTATGGACCTTGATGGATCCACCTGAAGGGGTGAAACCCATAGGGTGCAAGTGGGTCTTCAAGAAGAAGACCGACATGGATGGTAATGTACAAACCTATAAGGGCAGATTGGTTGGAAAAGGTTTCAAACAAGTTCAAGGTGTTGACTATGATGAACCCTTTTCTGTAGTTTCCATGGTTAAGTCCATCAAAATCATGCTTGACATTGCAGCTTATCATGACTATGAGATTTGATAGATGGATGTTAAAACCACATTCCTTAATGAGAATCTTCTTGAGGATGTGTACATGGCACAACATGAGGGTTTGATGTGTCTAAAGGATGCAAATAAATTCTGTAAGCTAAAAAGGTCAATCTATGGATTGAATGGAGCATCTCGAAGCTGGAATCCTCAATTTACAAAATAATCAAAGAGTTTGTTTTTAGTCAAAATGAAGATGAACCATGTCTTTATAAGAAGGTTAGTGGGAGCACAATTGTATTCCTCATATTGTATGTATATGACATACTATTGATGGGGAATGACATCCCTAATTTACAGATGGTAAAGACCTAACTAGGAAATACATTCTTTACGAAGTACTTAGGTGAAGCATCCTACATTCTAGGAATAAAGATCTATAGAGATAGATCTACAAGGCTTCTTGTACTAAGTCAGAGCACATACATTAACAAAGTGTTAAAGAGGTTCATCATGGAGAACTCAAAGAGAGGAAACCTACTCATGTCTCATTGAGTTACTATCTCTAGAGCTCAATGTCCTAATTCTTGTGAAGAAACAGAACACATGAATAAGATTCATATGTATCTCAATTGGATCTATCATGTATGTAATGTTATGTACTCATCCAGATGTCTTCTATGCCTTGAGCATGAGGAGAAGATATTAGTCATATCCTGGTGAATCTCACTAGACTACCATGAAGTACATCCTTAAGTACTTGATAAGAACTAAGGACCAGTTCCGTGTCTACTACAAAGAGGATGAGTTGGTGGTAAAAGGTTACACCAATGCAAGTTTCCAAACTGAAAAAGATGCCTATGGATCACAATCTAGATTTTTGTTTTTCCTGAACAATAAGTTGTGAGTTGGAAGAGTCTCAAGCAAGAGATAGTTTCTGATTCTACAACAGAGGCCGCGTATATTGCTGCAACCAATGCAACAAAGGAGGGTTTGTGAATCAAGAAGTTCATCTCAGAACTTGGGGTGGTTCCAACCATCAATGATGCAATTAAGCTATATTGTGACAACAATGGAGCTATTGCACAAGCTAAGGAACCAAGATCACATCAACATTCCAAACATATACAAAGGAGGTCCCATCTCATTGAGAAATCATATAGTGAGGAGATGTGAAGATTTATAAAGTACCAACCAAAAGTAATGTGGCTGACCCCTTGAAAAAAGCACTTTTGCGGAAGAGGCATGAAGGTCATTTTAGATCACTTGTGATTAAGTTCATGGGTGATTGGATCTAAGAGCAAGTGGGAGTCTGTTGGTATGTGTGACCAGAGAGCCAGTTTATGATGATTGTAAAGGCATATCTTGTAAACAATTTGATTAATAATAAATGCAATCTTCCATTTATTCTATCTTATTTAGTTATGAGATAATGATGTTAGATAATAAATATCTAATGAATGATATTACTCATTGATGTATGACTTTGGGTTGAGGACCTGAATGTTGAGATCACACAGATGTCAATAGTATATACATTCTTGTTATGTCCCTAGTCGGGTATTATTGTGGAAGGCTAATAGACAACAATAACACATAAGACTAGTGTGTGTGTTGGTTGATGAAAGAGTCCAATTAGTCATGATATGTGACATCAAACTAAACACATCAATATTTGTTATAGAATAGTGTATCAGACAGACCCACCTTGAGAGTGTTGCATGGAAAACATGATTGGTAGTTGGAATCATCTCTCATGGTGATGGTGGTGATTATCGTTGTTAGACTTGAAATCACTACACTTATCACATGAAGTTCGATATTCTTTGATATCATTAACGTGACCTTCAATAAGGATTTCCATAAAGGTGGTTCTTGGGTGCATTATTACTCATGGGGATGACTTTGAGTGATGTAAATGGGATTTGTCCCTCCTATAGGAGTTTGATATCCTGTCCACTTGATAAGTGAGACTTAGAAATGCATGGCCATGCTGGTGTGAGTGAATATATGATATTTACCTTACACATATTTTAGATAGTCTTCTCTAGTTCAATGAACATGAATTGAACATTAAATAGGATGATGATGCCATGCCTGGAGTTCAATTTGGATATCAAAGACAAAGGAACTATACAGTCACGGTAAGCCAACTCATAGATTGTAAGTTGAAGTTGTTCTACAACTTTCAAATTGCTTGGATAGTAATGATGTCTTTCTAGATACCACTCATTGCTTGTAATGTCATAAATTAGTTATGGACATTCACTGCCAATGTAACTCGGAACCCATAGGCACACACATTGGATACACTTAGAATAGGAGTTTATTCATGAATGTAGTTTAAACTTGATTACTAAAGTGTTAGGTATTCAATTTAAACTACAATAACTAAAAGTTGACTGACTGGATTGTGAACCGACATGTTCAAGTGTTGAATGAATCAATTCAAGTGTCTAGTCAATTGAACCAACAGTGGCAATCAGAACCATGAGACGACCAGTTCAAGTGTCAGGTCAATTGAAGCAACATTGGCAATCAGAACCATGAGACGATCGGACTAGCAAGTGAACCGATCGACTCAAGTCTATGATCCGAGTGGTTCACATTGTGAACTGACTATTTGGTTGATCAATTCGATTAGATCTTGGATTGATGCTGACATCATGTTGTGCATCAATTGAATATTGATTGCCAATACAATTGTGATTGGGAACATAGTGAAATGATCAGTTCAAGGGTTGAACCGATTGGCTCACATGTGAACCGAATAGTTCGACGTTTGTAGGTTCCATAAAATTCATGAAATTTGGTCTCTTCAACTCCCGCTTAGACTAGAAGCCCTGACCCTAGACCTCCTATAAATAGAGGGGTACATGGGGTCTTCTAGAGACATAAGAATAAGCTCCGATGATTGTTGTCTTCTCATAGTTGTGGTAACGTGAGAACCCGAGCAAGTTCTACCCGCCAAAGGGAGGAACAACAAGGGAGAGAAAATTGTGGGAGAGAAAGATGATTCTCGCATGTCAACTAGGAGAGACAATTCCTTGCTATCCATTCGCGTAGAAAGAAAAGACTTCTCGATGTTCCATATGGACTACTATAGAGGTGAGGAGGTCGATGCTACCCTCTAGGAGGACACTGACAACCACCGTCCATGGTGATCAACCAGGAAGCCACTGCTATTTCTATCTAGGTGCAACTTGAAGAAAGTCACACATTATAGCAAGGAATTTTTGTCGGAATTTCTCCAGGACTAGATATAAACCTTGCAACCCCCTTCCCATTACATAGTTGTTGACGCAATCTATTATTTAAGGGGAATGTGACAAGTTAAGTTTTTTTTTCTACTACCTTATCTGATGCCATATTTCCCAATGGATATGACCCACCAAATCTAGTTATCCAAAGCCTTTAGCCAACATTCAAGTTTTTTTTCCAATATCAAAATCAACCATGGTGAACTTCAACAAGAGGTAAAGGCTAATTTTTTTCTTCTCCACATTTGCAAATTTATATAAATGAAATTTGAGAGGGAGGAAAATAGTTTAACAACATAATTGAGAATTTAGTACCTGTTATAATTGAGAAACTCCAATCAAGATACCCATAAGGATTCAAGGATGTCAATGTATCACAAATCTAGAAACAGAGAATGTACTAGGGTTATTTGATGTTTCTTGGTGTGGAAATCACTTTCTAGGTTCTTATTAGGTGAAATTACCATTTTACCTCTCAGTGAGTAGGATATCTTAATAATTATCTTTTTGTTGCTATAGTGTATTATCTTGAGATCATCAAGTTCCTCCTCATCAATGTAGTCATATGTTGGTGCACATATGATATACTATTCATTACAAAATTATATATGCGTAAATTTATATTTACATATTCATGCTCCCCTAGTTCCAAGTGCCATTAGTTAGGTGAAGGTTCATAAGACTCTGCTGGTATGGTTCATAATGGTAGACCATGCATACAAAATAACATAAAGTTCATTATTTCCCATATTCTTAGATGTAAGCTTTAATTACTTACTATTATTATCCACTAAGATATAGATCATGACTAATTAAATATAAAGGGTTAGATATGGTAAGATTAGGGGTGAAAAGGATATACAACATTATTTACTTATTATTTCATATTTTTCTAATTTCACTTTAATTATTATTAAATATTACATTTTTCACAGATGACTGGTCAAGTAGAGGAATTCTTAGCATCTAGCATTATAATTAGAAATCATAGCTATTACTTACATGAATTGATGATTACATGTCATATGTACCATGGTTCCTAAGTTTTTGATCTCTAATATGACCCATTAGGTTCTTTTCCCATTTAGTTATCTTCTAATAAGATATTTGTGTAGTACATGGTATTTCTTTAATACCAATGCAAGCAATGAACTAGATATGATATGTCCCCAATTTGGCTGATTTTATTTCCTAGGTTCCTAGTATATTTTTCATCACTAATTGATATATTATAGTTTTTCATGTTGTTCTTACATACTCATACATTTATTGCTACAAATACTATAGTTTCACATTATTTACTATTTGATTATTTTCTACCGCAGAGAAGAGAACAAATAGGGACAGACCTGTTGAGCAGGTCTTGATGGTCACCGAAGCAGATGAGGTTGGGGTTATTGGGTTCTCTATTCTTCAGGTGATGGTCATGGCTTATGCTAGTTGTGTTTCCAAAAAGGGTGCCACACTTTGGTTGCCTCACGACACATGAGGGCATCCGAGGAAGGATGCTAGGTTTCGACGGTCCCCAAAATAGAGTTGAAGTTTCAACGATGTGTGGGACAGGAGAAGATTTAGATTAGATTTTGTTGGGGTTGAGGTTGGATGACATACATGAGGGTCCAAGAAGTAGTCAGCCGTAGTGGCTGCAATCTCATGGAGTTCTCCTAATGAGCTTGAGCTCAATGGTAGTTGCGCAAGGCTATGTTGGGTAATTCATGGAGCTCTCAAAGCAAGGTGAGGGGCCAAGAAGATTCATGGGTAGTGTACAAAGCTATCTGGATGTTTGATAAGGTTTTGGGAGCATAGGAGGCTAGGTATGACAATAAGGAAGCTTGTGGGAGGCTTGAAGGCTTGGTGGCTTGTCAATGAGGCATGTAGAGGTATTTGTAGGGTCGTGGTTGCTAGGGTTTTAGTTCCTTAGGTGATTTTCATGGTATGGGAGTAGTCAATTTGACTAGAGGTGATGTAGCTTTCTTGTAATAACTTTTTGACCTTTTCTTCTTAGGTTTCCAGCCATTAATGGTTGTAGGTGTTTCAGGTCTTCTTGCCCTCAATTGAGGGGCTGACGCGGTAGAGACATGCAACTGAATTCAATAGGGGGAAGACATGAGGCTGAGGGGTAGTGATGAGAAGGAAATCCCTCACTATTACTCTATGGATGGGAGGAAGTTGCACGGAGGAGGATTCTGGCATGCATGATCAATGGGGAAGATGTTCAATGATCATTTGACCGGATAACATAAGAAAATAAAATTGATCCTTTGTTTTCTTTTTGTCATAAACCCCCCATGCTTCTCAAAATTTTCTATCTTCAAATTTATAGATCCATTTTCCTTGAAACAATTGGTTTAAAATTTATTCCTTTAATTCATAAAAATACTAACTCCCCTTTTTATGAGTCTAAGATGACTAAATGATTTACCATCATCATTAATCCAAACATTAATATCTAAAATACCACTATATCTTTTTGTGTGATTCGATAGCCAAGAATCTCTAGTTGAGTTCAACTTTTAAAGTGTGGTTCCCAAGTGGTATGGCTAGATAAAAAATGAGTACAAGTTGCATTTAAGTGCTCAAATTTCAATATAATATAATGAGGTGTATATATGAATGCAAATATAGTTAAAGAGAAATTTGATTTTTAGAGGATTATGTATCATAGATCACTAATTTAATTTAGTTAAAAGTTTGGTATGTTACAATTGGCTGGGCCATTTACCCATGGGGAGGCTGGTTTCTTCTATATGTTGACAATTTCCATGAAAAATTTCATGATTCTCTCACTGACTTGGGATGTCTACATTTTCTTCCAGGTTTTCTTTGACCTAGAACCCACTAATTTCTCAGAGCTGGTCTCTGTAGGATATAGATCTCCAGTTCCTCCTCCTTGTTTTCCTTGTCGAGATCCTAGAACTTGTTTTCATTCTTCTTGTTGCTTTTATCCTTCTTTGGCATGCCCTTATTCATTGATTTTTTCTAGTATGTATTGTATTACCATAGACCTTTTACCACTTACCTTCCTCCTCGATCCAGTTCACCCCCAATTTTCTCTCACTTCTTTCAGATAACTTATCCATCGGTTTCTCTATACCTGCATTGCAGGATTCAGAAACGTGTACCAATAACCAACAAGTAAGGAACATATTGGGCAAAACCTCATACTTGAGGTTGTAATCAATGCCATTGAAGATGACCACTAGTAGAATTGAATGTGTTGTCTTCACCTCCATAGGTATTCTGGCATGCTTACTCCTCTTCGTAGACATTGTGTACTCATCAACCTTGACCAAACATCCCATGGCATCTCTGATAGTGTCAAAGAACATCGTGTCATACATGTGGAGGGGTAGGTTTAGTATCCTCACCCAAGTTACTATATAGTCAGGTACTAGGTCACTGGGTTGGAAGTTGGCATTGAAATGCCACATCATTAGACAACTGCTAAAGATGGAGCATAGCCCCAACCATGGTGTTCTAATAGTCCTTTTTGTTAGAAAACTAGACGACATAATACAACTTGTCAAAACCGTACAAGATGGTCTTGCGTGTAGGCTTCCAAAATAGTTTCAACCAATCTGAGATTTCCATGAAGTCGATGTCCTTTCCTATCAAATTATGATGACTGAGAACTTCCATTGTGATTTTGGTTCCTCCTACGCATTGTCCTCTATATGAAGTTCCAACAACCCTTGGTCTGACAACAATTTTATTTCCTTTGGATCTAGGTAACATGTTTTACTTCCGCCAAGGAAGTTCTTTACTAGATTGCAAAAGTCACCACATACAACCATTTTGTAGTTTTTCATAGTGGTTTACACGCCCTTGTTGGCATTGTGCCCTTTCAAAACATTGGTGATCTGTGGAGCCCCTGGGGTAGCTTTAGTTTCCATATCCATGTCACTCTATGAGTTTAGGGATTCTACATCATCATGTTGCTCGAGCCCTCTCATTACATCATAGATAAGGTTTATCCCTAGCTCCTGCAACCTAAACTTTCACACCCCTAGATGATGATGCTCCAAGTGTCCCCTTCCTCCTCCTCTCCCATGCTGTGCTCCTCTACCTAGAGCTCATCCTAGGTCTAAATATTGCCCACCAATACCTCTTCCACCACTAGCTCCATGCGACCTCCCTATGTTTTCCATCTTCACAGTCAATAGTTTTATATACTAAAATCATTTGTCTAAACACCAAAGCATTACATTATTATTATTATTATTATTATTATTATTATTATTATTATTATTATTATTATTATTGTATAATTCATCAGGTGGTTGTAAGGAAGGATATATATAATATAAAATACCAAAAAATCATAATGCATTTCATATTTTAGGTTTAGATCCTTCTAGGATATCAAAAGTTATATAAAAAATAAAACCAAAGACAAGGCAGTCCAACTCATATTTATAGGAGTTTAGTTAAGGGTATTATTTTATTTATCATTAGGAGGTTCTCTCTACCCACATGTCCTATCCCCACAGACTTTGGGCTATTATTCATCTAGGAGGTCCTTCCCTATACATAGAATGACCCTCCACATACCTAAACTCCACTCCTCAAAGAGAGTTAGAGTCTTACATAAGTATTTACATAACCATTGATCTCTAGTGTTTTGGTTACTTGCATAACAACCTATATGTATCTCAAATACTTGCATGACTTCTTGTACCTTACGTATTTGTACTTGCAAAACTTGTTGTACCTTAAAGGCATATTTGGTTTGTAAGACTATTGGTATGATAGGATTCTAATTCCAATAATGAATGAAATATCATGTTTGTTTTCTTCAAAATAATATTAGGATCAAATTGTAGTAGTAGAAGAATCCCAATTGACTAGGACTTTCAAATTCCTCCATGCCCTGAGGTATTTATGTGGTACAAAATTATAGGCACAACCAAACACTCGTCCTTGACCCCTTTCCAATCCCCTCTCTCATTCTACTACCATTTGAACTTGAATCCATTTGCACCTCTATCATCCACACCTCTATATCCTCATAATTTTCCTTCTCGTTGGGTGTTGTATAAAAATTGCCTTATAGGTTTGTTTTACTCATGTATATTACTTCTTGTCTCCTCATCATCTGCAACCCTCGCCTACTTGTAAGGGACAAATCCTCAAGCATCTAATTCCATCTCTTCTTTTGTCACATAGGTCTCTCTTCTCACCTCTTCCAATTTGTCTCCACTTGTCAGAAGTGACCCTCCCTACAATTAAGGTTTGAACTTGTTTCCCTCCACCTTTGTGTTATCTTGACATATGCCATGTCTGTTGTTTTTGTTTGGTTATGTGAGCATCAACTAGTCAACTTACCCAATGTCACAACCTTCAAGCACATTGTACCAAGATCCTCCAATCTCTAGTTATTGATCACCTCCTCTCCTAATGATAATAACACAATGATCTTTTTCTTCATCTAAACATATTTTTGTTTACATGTACGCACCTCATCCACCCACAAAAATATGTGTCATAAAAATAAGTTTATTTTTAATATGCAAATGATTTATATAATGACCAACAAACACATTCATATTTATGATACCTTGACCACCTATTGAGATGTTGATTATGAAGTTGTTTGATTAATTTTTGTTTATTAGAAAATATTTATAATAATGATTGATAAAAATATCATCTACACAATAATTACTATTATATAATTATATATATACATTGCATATTTTTCATTAATCATGTCGTAGGTTTTGCATGCAAATAATGGATGAGACAACAAGCATCCCATCCTATGAATATACCTTCCCATCCTTTCTACTTTCACATCCTATATTAATTGTTTTCCATGACCAAAACATGGCCTAGGTACTCACACAACTACTTGAACCTTTTGTGTGTGCATGCATGCAATCCTACTCGTACGTGAAATTGGTGACAAGTCGATTTATTTAAACCATTCAAAATTTCTTAAAAGTTATGCTTTCATGTAATTCACTTATCACAAGCATCTTCACATTCTAGCATAGATTGGTCAAGCCAGGATGGCTGAATCATGCATTTGCTTAAGTTTTTACTAATGGCCTTGCCAAGTTCTTTCCAAGCTTGACCCTTATTAGACTCTAGGTATCCATTTCCTAGTTACAACCTATCATAGTCGTAAAACATCATAAGGTTGGAATAAACACTTCCATATATACTCCCTACAAGGTAGCATTCCAAGTTTGGGGAAGAATGTGGATTTCCTCTTTAAGATATATACATGGACTATATGAAGACTTTTAGGGGATTAAACCATATGTATTCTTCTTATGAGCTTAAACACATGGTCTTGTCACAAAACACTAAAATTTATTGAGGTGGCATTCATAGACCTAAAACTTTGGAATTTCAATAATTTCTTCTATCCTCACCTCCCTTAATAAGGTTCTCTTGGTTGGGCATAATTGGTCTATTTGGACTCGATCTCTAGTCATCAACGAATCCCAAAATGTCGATTAATTTCCCTATAATGCTATGTTATGTGATCTACTATGGTTCATAGTTGCGAAGAAAAGCAGTAATAAATAGGGTTTAAGGGTCATAAAATGATGGTCTGGACAATTTTGTCTTCAGTCTATGGAGTTTCCGCATTGCCAGAGTGTTTGGCTGAGAAGATTTTCTCTGCAGCCTCATATGAAATCTTGATTACTTGTGAGCATTTACCTCTTTAAAACCCAACAATAGGGTCAGACAGGGGCATCCTCTTGATCCTTATATAAATGTCATCATGATGCAAACCTTTACTGAACTTGCAACATCCCAAAAAATTTCACTATATGATTTACAGTTCATAAAGGGGTTTTATGATAAAAGTTTTATAATTAAATTAATGGAAATAGCCATAGATAATAAATAATTTTTTTTGCACAAAAAATTGTTTTGCATTATGAAAATGGTATATGTTGTTCCTTTATGCATTAAATAATCCACCATTATCTTAATATAAAAACTAGTGACATAGAATCTTTCTCTTTTGGATAATGTCTTCAATATACATAAAGTTATAATGAATAGATTGTCACTTTCAATCACGAAATTGAACTCAACTAATTCACTAAACAAAAGGACACCACAACTTTATCACCTCTTTTAATGTGAATATATTGAGATAAATACATATATGAAATTATTGGATAAAAGTTTAGCAAAACTAAACCTAATTAAATGAGAATGTTCTAGACCCTATATATAGCATGTGGTTCAAATTTGAGGTGATAATGAGTTTGTTTGACCCCTTAATTTGTTTTTTTTTATTTGATTTGAGAAGATTTTATATAGTTAATAATTTGATTTTAATCAAAATCTATCCAATATCTTGATATGACCTAAAGTTTTGAGATTATGCATTGTCACACACTCTTTTGGGAGAGAGTTTGGTCCAAATTGAACTGCTAGACCCGAATCCTTTATATGTAGGGGTCATCCTCCTTACCCGACTCCTTCCTTTTTTGAAATTTCACTAAACTACAAATAAGATGGAAGTGGTGCGGATATGGTGCAGCTTATAGCAAAACCATAACCACACCACATAGAAAAATCAAACACCATATCCACATCATATCCACTGTGGTTTTTAATATGAAAAACCACATCCACACCGCCAAAAAATTGTGGTTAACCACACTACACTGTACCACATCACATCATTAACAAATTTCTATTAACCATAGTAGCATTATACATAAAATTAATGAAATTGTATACAATTAATATTAATAACAACATAGACAACAAATATAGGGAAAATGCATGTTTATTAATTGTATAAAGAAGACAACCGTGTGTATTAATTGTAGAAAAAAAATGAAAATCCATACTTCTCTATACATTAAATTCCAGTTTAAAAATAGAGATCTAGCTATCTATGTGAAAATGACAATAAATAATGTGTTTAGGATAGGATCTACATACGTCCAAAATGGGACACCCAAATGGTTAGATTCTTGCTTTGTTTCTAAAAGGTCTCAAGTTCAAGCCACCACGACATCATGAATATAATTGTCAATTTATATAAAAAGGATATCATCTACATATGTTTATATATAATTAATATGAATTATCTATAATACAATTTTTATCCATGAATTTTTCACTAGAACCATAGACATACCACATCACAATTGTTTTAAATTTTTTAAAACCATATCCACAACTTAACCACTAGTTGTGGTTATGCGGTGTAAAATTTGGTGTGGTTATCCATGGATATGGTTTTTTCATAACACCAATGTTATCCCTAACAACTAACTACTCTCCATTTGTATCTCCTACCCGATGAGTCCTGATAAATACATATACCTCCAAACACTTTGTCAATCTCTACTAAGAAGATTCATTCCAGATCTTATATGATTCCATGCCCTATATATCTCTAATGACGTGATCTTCTATATTCCACCAAAAATCAGACTCCACCAAACTCTAGAAGCTTCTTAGACCTCCCCGTATATATTCTACCCTCGTCAACATTTCTTGGAATCATGAAAACCATAAAGCCTAGTTTGGCTGCAGATTTCTTAACCGCTGCTATTTAGTATAGTAATCTATAGGATACCACGCTGTAAGCAGCACTCACGCCTATCGTCTCGTAATTGCTATAACAGTGATAGTGTCTTTTTTGAGTCACGCCGTGGTCGGCGGTATTGAGAATGCCGCCATCCTGCCCGTCATTTCATCTTTCTTACACGGGTAGACCACACTAATCTGCAAGCCGCGTCCAGAAAACCGCTCTCTTTACCTTACAAAAAGTAATCTGTCTATTGGAATACCAGAATTTAGGAAGTCGGCAGCCAAACTAGGCCTAAGAAACTCCGCAGAAGTTCTTGTCCTTCTGACAACCCTTCTTTTTTTAAATTTATTATCATTTCACCATATGGGGCTGCGCCTTTGAGCTTGAGGCCATTGTAGCATGCTTTGAAGCTTCGACATGTGCATTCATCATCATGTCAAGGCACCAAACCGCCAATTTGGTAGGACACCCGATATTCCCTGAGGTCCAGCTTTTACTTCGTCTAAGAACTTGCATGAAATTCTCATGTCTAGATACCGTCTTATCATTTTTTCTTCTCTTATGACTCCAATATGATATCGTGAAGCTTTGCAATTCCAGTTTGGGTATTTTTGTTGATTTCTTTGCTTCTCATTTTCCTTCTACCTTACCCTATTTCTGCCATGGTTGAACCCCACCTAGGATTCTCCGATCTCTTGTCAGCCTATGTCTGGGCTCTCTAGGCTTGGCAGGCGACATGGTAGGCACCCAACACGATAATTGACAACCAAGAGCATGACAATAGAGATTTGGATCACTTATATCTCCTGTGTTTTCTTCTTGTTTGTGTTATTCATGTTTGTGGACTGGAGAAGAAGAATCGAGGTAATGTTTTCCCTAGCATGTCCTTGTGTTGTTATTTTATGTATCGTGCCCCAATGGGTATTTTTGGAATTTTAGTGTGCCTTTCCTTCTCTGTCATGCAAGTGGAGTTAGGAGGCATATTTCTCAGCTGGTGGTGCCCAATTGGGACACCTCAGAGCTGGCCCGACATTGAGATGGATAGGGATTTTGCATACATGGTTTTTCTCCAAATTTCTATTGGTTAGAACTTCATAGATCACAGTAAATCGAGTACTCATAAAAAAAAAATAAAAAAGATAGTTCTTGGAAAGGTTTTTTAATAAGGAAAATATTTTTGAGGCTTCAAAGCTAAGCAGTTAATTTCAGAGCATGTTTCCCTAAGAGACCAAATTAGGGTTTAAATGATAATGAAGACAAAGATTGATTGGAAATGTGTTAATATCAAGGCATCAGGGTTTCTGCAAACCTCAGGAGACCTAAGAGGATGTCTTATTCAACTGGTAAGTGGATTCATGCACTCTGAGTAATAAGTATGGGCAAATGTTTTTATATTTGTTTATTTATGTAATTCAATCACAATGATATCAAGTACATATTTTAATAAATACTTGCAATTCAAATTATGAATTTTTAGTATATTGTTCTTATAAAGGACCATAATGATAACTTGCACATTTTTTAAGATAGATTTAATGTTTCAAGTTATTATGTTCAGGAGTAATGTTAAGTTTCAAGTTATTATGTTCAGGAGTAATGTTAAGTACAAGATAATTGATCCATGTTGTTTCTTACAAGTTATTCACCTTTGTGGTCACAAATCAAGCTCTTGAAAGTTGTAACACCCCCTTTAAGAGTATGTGTAACAACGGAAGCAACACCCACATTGTCCATAACATGGGGTACTTTAGCTCAAAGGAATGTCACAAACATAATAATCATTGCAAATAAAGTAAATAATAACCATGCACTAATATTGAACTTGATTTATACCTTTTTTTACAATTGAGTTCTTGAAATGAAATTAACTGAACAGTCATGATTAAACATTATTGAAGACATACATGAAATTATCTATACTCATTAGGATCTTCTATTGTAGATGGCACCCCACCATGTGTCTTTTGGAAACATTGATCTATTCCCTATATTGATCTTCATACGATCTTTCCTTGAATTTTCCATGTACCTGTGGGCATCACGCCCCCAGCCATGCATAAAAACCATATTAGAGTAAGCGACATTGAGTATTTCTATATTAACATAATGACTTGGCAATAAGTAAAAACATGATACTAAATGAACATTAGATTTGGATTCACATAACTTAGTCTTGATGGTTGATTAAAGTATCCTTGATACTTGTACACCAATGATGCTAATAAGGCCCGTAGGCTCAACATTAACATGACGAGGATAAGTTAATCCAACCCATTACATGATTCATCATTATCTTGAAATAATTACTCAAACTGATTCTACATGACATGAATTCTTGAATTAGGATTGAAGGATAACATTAAACTAATAACTTTAGAGAACTTTCATGCAGTTAATATTTAACTTGAAACAAATAACTATGCATATAATTCATCTTGATCATCATAGTAATTATAAGGTGATGAAAACCAATACTAAATACTCAAAGTGCATAAATCCTCTTACCTCTCTCCTTAAGAAGACCTTATTTGCACTTCATAGGTTGATCGAAATCCTAATTGCATCCTTGGGTTGGTTGGTCCTAGTTCTCCTGTTGAATCAATTAACATCCACTAATGAATAATTCTTAACTTGATGTCTAGGGTTTCAAGTTTCTTTAAACCCTAATTATACCAAGTCCTATTCTTCGTGAAAACCAACCACAACATGCATTGAAACCTAGTCCATCATCTAGATCTCAAAAAATGAGCAAAATTGATATAGGATTCTTATTTTCTTTAAACCCTAATTATACCAAGTCCTATTCTTTGTGAAAACCAACCACAACATGCCATGAAACCTAGTCTATCATCTAGATCTCAAAAACCCTGGAAAAAGCCACCATGGATTGTTCATCATCCCCGTGATGAAGAATGATAGTAGGAGCACCAAAACAAGCTTCACGACCCCAAGCCAACACTCTGATTTCCCAAAAACACGAGAAGCTAGAAGCGAGATCATCTTCCTCTTCATTGATCAAACGCACCAGAGCACAGATGGGTGTGTGAGTGGTCAGAACCACCCAGAAGGTCATCCGCCATGGCCGTAGAAAGAGAAAAATCAAAGAAACGTGGCAAAAATTGATTACAGTAGAAGCTAGACTGATAGTAGACTTCAGGGTGCTTTGGCGGAGATGAACAAATGCAAAGCTCAAGCCAAAAATATCTAAAGTGCAAGAATTTCAGTCGCTGACATGATCTGGTACAACAAATCCAAAAAGGGGAAAACCATACCTACGATTCGGGGGCAAAATTGAGAGGAGTAGCATCTTAATAAACCCCAAAGGAATCACGCATAGCCGTTTTTGTGGGATTCTCTGCGTTCCAGGTGTTATTTCGACGAACTAGTTCTATAGGCAAGGCGGAGATCTTGTGGTATGACAAGGGAGACACTTTTTGGTACGACAATTGAAACATGGGAAGAACATGGAGCTCTGGTCGTTTGGGGATTCTAGGGCATGAAGTCCTAGTACTGTAGTACATCTGGGATCAACATGATTGGTAGGATGTGGGGAAGGTGAATGTGAGGTCCGCTGCGATTTGGATACATGAGGGATTCCACGCGAGAGAGGGGAGTCGCGGACTGCTAGAGTCCAATGAAGATGGGGATGTCGGGTAAGGGAGAAGGACCTCCCGCTCGCGGTCGACTCTGGGTCCTAGTTTGACCCAGATCAGACTCCTATCCCAACATGTATGACAAGGTGATAAAGAGCGGGACTTTAATCCTGGTTACAAAAATATTGAAATGATTCATTAATCTCGATTATCAACTCTATAAATTCTTCTCTAAATAAGTTAGGGTGTCAAACAAAGTCAAAATGACTTCAAAATCGAACCACAAACTAATTAGGAAGTCTAGAATCTTCCTATAAAATTAGATTTAGGTTTTGTTAACCTTTTGTCCATCAATCTGATAAAGGTCATTATTTCTATGTATACGAATTAAAGGAATTATATTTCCTTAGTGAGTACTATTTTGAATCAAAATTAGAGGTATGATGAAAAATCTCATTATATTTGGGTAACTTGCATTAATGATTGGGATTTGAAAAGAAAAGTTTAAAAATTGCACTAAGGACCCTAAACTTATTTTATTTACAAAATTTGGGATGTTACAATTCTACCCACCTTATAAAAATTTCATCCTAGAAATTTCAACATACTTGCCCCCTTAGGCTCTTACACATTTGATGTATGCTAACTATTAAATATTATCTTAGAGTCTCATTAAATACTTAAGACATGACTTACTCATAGTTAACATAATTTCTTGAGGACTTGAGTAACTTGACATGATTTCATATTAGACATGATTTTTACTTGAGTGTATATAGTCATTCTCTAGGATTGCACCCACAGTTCTCATAAGTCCGGTTAAGGCTCACATAATGCTCCCACAGAGCTCATAAGGCCAATTAACGCTCACATAAGGCTGGTTAAGGCTCACATAATGCTCCCACAGAGCTCATAATGCCAATTAAGGCTCACATAAGGCCGGTTAAGGCTCACATAATGCTCCCAAAGAGCCCATAAGGCCAATTAAGGCTCACATAACGTGACAGAGAGGACAATATCAACTTAACATGATTTCTTATACTTCAACATGATTTTCATAATTTCATAATTCATAAGAATAATAACAATACATGATGTTCAATTTGAACACATAATCATAAAATAATGGAGAACATTGTTTATTAACATGTGCATGATTTTCTTTTTCTTTGTTAAATTATATACCTTTGGATGCATGTCTGATCTTATTATGTAATTAATTAGATTTAGGTGACTATATGTCTTGAACTTTCAATGACAACTCTTAATTTCTATGTCCCCTTTAAATACATGTTGGTCAGTCATATAATTAGAGGTGACATGTCTTATCACACTTATCTTAGCACCTCTCTCATGCATATGTCCCATACCACATGCACGTGGTAAGAAGAGAGAGCATGCTATATACAATTTTAGAGTTAACACAAAAATCTAAAACATCTACGCACATAACCCTAACCCTTATCCAATTTATGTCTCCTTACTAGACCTCTACTCTGGTTTCCAATATCTTGAACTTAATCTTCTATACCTAGGTCTAGATCATGTGATTTGTTTTTTTTCATGGTGGCCATCTACTTATTTTCTCTGATACCATTATTGTAACACCTCCTTTAAGCATACATGTAACAACGGAAGCAACACCCACATTGTCCATAACATGGGGCAATTTAGCTCAAAGGGATGTCACAATCATAATAATCATTGCAAATAAAGTAAACAATAACCATGCATTAATATTGAACTTGATTTATACCTTTCTTTACAATTGAGTTCTTTAAATGAAATTAACTAAATAGATACAATTAAACATTATTGAAGACATACATGAAATTATCTATACTCATTAGGATCTTCTATTGTAGATGACACCCCACCATATGTGTCTTTTGGAAACATTGATCTATTCCTTATATTGATCTTCATATGATCGTACCTTGAATTTGCCCCGTACCTACGGGCATCACGCCCCCGACCATGCATAAAAACCATATTAGAGTAAGCGGCATTGAGTATTGCCTATATTAACATAATGACTTGGCAATAAGTAAAAACATGATGCTAAATGAACGTTAGATTTGGATTCACATAACTTAGTCATAATGGTTGATTAAAGTATCCTCGATACTTGTACACCAATGATGCTGATAAGGCTCATAGTCTCAACATTAACATGATGAGGATAAGGTAATCCAACCCATTACATGATTCATCATTATCTTGAAATAATTACTCAAACTAATTCTACATGACATGAATTCTTGAATTAGGATTGAAGTATAACATTAAACTAAGAACTTTAGCGGATCTTTCATGCAGTTAATATTTAACTTGAAACACATAACTATGCATATCATTCATCTTGATCATCATAGTAATTATAAGGCGACGAAAACCAATACTAAATACTGAAAGTGCATGAACATGCTTACCTCTCTCCTCGAGAAGACCCTATTTGCACTTCTTAGGTTGATTGAAATCCTAATTTTGTCCTTGGTTTGGTTGGTCCTAGTTCTCCTGTTGAATCAATTAACATCCACTAATGAATGGTTCTACACTTGATGTCTAGGGTTTCATGTTTATTTAAACCTTAATTATACTAAGTCCTATGCTTTTTGAAAACCAAAACACAACATGCATTGAAACCTAGTCCATCATCTAGATCTCAAAAAATGAGCAAAATTGATATAGGGTTCTTCTTCATCTGAGCTCCGTAGCAATTTCCATGAATTTCCAAAGATCTAACCAATCAGATATCATGAAAAATCCACGCAAGACAAACAATTATCCATATAGATAGCGGGCCCTGCCTCACTGGCCCAAACAGAATCAGCCACTTGGCCAGGGCTCACACATGCGATCAGCAGTTGCATCATGCGGAAAAAGTCAAAAAATGTCCACTAGGGAGAAACCTAGAAATAAAAAACCCAGGGGTAAACCTGGAAAAAGACACCCTGGATTGTTCATCATCCTCACGATGAAGAATGACAGTAGGAGTGCCAAAAAAAGCTTCACAACCCCAAGCCAGCACTCCGATTTCCCAAAAATGTGAGAAGCTAGAAGCAAGATCATCTTCCTCTTCATTGATTGAACGCACCCAGATCACTGATGGGTGGGTGAGTGGTCGGAACCACCCAGAAGGTCATCCACCATGGCCGTAGAAAGAGAAAAATTGGAGAAACATGGCAAAAATTGATTACAATAGAAACCAAGGTGATAGTAGACTTCATGACACTTTGGCTCAGATGAACAAATGCAAAGATCAAGCCAAAAATATCTAAAGTGCAAGTAATTCAGTCGCCGACATGATCTAGTACAACAAATCCAAAAAGGGGAAAAACATACCTACGGTTTGGGGGTAAAATTGAGAGAAGTAACATCTTAATAAACACCAAAGGAATTGCACACAACCATTTTTGTGAGATTCTCTGTGCTCCAGGTGTTGTTTCGATGAACTAGTTCTATAGGAAAGGTAGAGATCTCGTAGTACGTCAAGGGAGACACTTTCAGGGCAAGATGGGGATGTGGACAATTTCCTGATGGTGCGAGCCAGCTTTTGAGGGGGCTACTTATATAGGACAGATTATGTGGTGGCAAGGGTCTCCTACGACAATTGAAACAGGGGAAGGACATGGAGCTCTGGTCGTTTGGGGATTCTAGGGCATGAAGTCCTAGTGCATCTGGGATCAATGTGATCAATAGGATGTGGGGAAGGTGGATGTGAGGTCCGCTGTGAGTTGGATGCGTGATGGATTCCATGCAAGAGAGGGGAGTCGTAGACTGCTAGAGTCCAAGGAAGACGGGGATGTCGGGTAAGGGAGAAGGACCTCCCGCACGCTGTCGACTCTGAGTCCAAGTTTGACCCAGATCAGACTCCTATCCCAGCGTGTGTGACAAGGTGATAAAGAGCAGGACTTTAGTCCTGCTTATAAAAATATTGAAATGAATTATTAATATCGATGATCAACTATATAAATTCTTCCCTAAATAATTTAGGATGTCAAACAAATTCAAAATGACCTCAAAATAGAACCACAAACTAAATAGAAGTCTAGAATCTTCCTATAAAATTAGATTTAGGTTTTGATAATCTTTTATCCATCAATCTCATAAAGGTCATTATTTCAATGTATACGAATTAAGAGGAATTATATTTCCTTAGTGAGTACTATTTTGAATCAAAGAGGTATGATGGAAAATCTCATTATATTTGGGTAACTTGCATTAATATTGGGATTTGAAAAGAAAATTTGAAAATTTGCACTAAGGACCCTAAACTTATTTTATTTACAAATTTTGGGATGTTACAATTCTACCCACCTTATAAAAATTTCATCCTCAAAATTTCAACATACTTGCCCCCTTAGGCTCTTACACATTCGATGTATGCTAACTCTTTAATATTATCTTAGAGTCACATTAAATACTTAAGACCTGACTTACTCATAGTTAACATAATTACTTGAGGACTTGATTAACTTGACATGATTTCATATTAGACATAATTTTTACTTGAGTTGATATAGTCACTCTCTTGAGTGCACCCACAGTGCTCATAAGGCTGGTTAAGGCTCACATAATGCTCCCAAAGAGCTTATAAGGCCAATTAAGGCTCACATAATGCTCCCACAAAGCTCATGAGGCCAATTAAGGCTCACATAAGGCCGGTTAAGGATCACATAATGCACCCAAAGAGCTCATAAAGCCAATTAAGGCTCACATAACATGATGGAGAGGACAATATCAACTTAACATGATTTCTTATACTTAAACATGATTTTCATAATTTCTTAATTCATAAGCATAATAGTAATACATGATGTTCAATTTGAACACATAATCATAAAATAATGGAGAACGTTGTTTATTAACATGTGCATGATTTTCTTGTTCTTTGTTAAATTATATACCTTTGGATGCATGTCTGATCTTATTATGTAACTAAATAATTTAGGTGACTATATGTCTTGAACTTTTAATGTCAACTCTTATTTTCTATGTCCACTTTAAATACATGTCATACATTCATATAATCATAGGTGACATTTCTTATCACACTTATCTTAGCACCTCTCTCATGCATATGTCCCATAGCACATGTACGTGGAAAGAAGAGAGAGCATGTTATATACAAATCTAAAGTTAACACAAAAATCTAAAACATCTAGGCACATAATACTAACCCTTATCTAATTTATGTCTCCTGACTAGACCTCTACTCTAGTTTCCCATATCTTGAACTTAATCTTCTACACCTAGGTCTAGATAACGTGATTTGTTTTTTTTCATGGTGGGCATCTACTTATTTGCTCTGATACCATTATTATAACACCCCCTTTAAACATATGTGTAACAACAGAAGCAACACCCACATTGTCCATGACATGGGGTAATTTAGCTCAAAGGGATGTCACAATCATAATAATCATTGCAAATAAAGTAAATAATAACCTCACATTAATATTGAATTTGCTTTATGCATTTTTTTACAATTGAGTTCTTGAATTGAAATTAACTAAATAGACACGATTAAACGTTATTGAAGACATACATGAAATTATCTATAGTCATTATGATCTTCTATTGTAGATGGCACCCCACCATATGTGTCTTTTGGAAACATTGATCTGTTCCTTATATTGATCTTCATATGATCTTTCCTTGAACTTGCCCTCTACCTACGAGCATCACACCCCCAACCATGCATAAAAACCATATTAGAGTAAGCGGCATTGAATATTGCTATATTAACATAATGACTTAGAAATAAGTAAAAACATGATACTATATGAATAGTAGATTTGAATTCACATGACTTAGTCTTGATGGTTGAGTAAAGTATCCTCAATACTTGTACACCAATGATTCTCATAAGGCCCGTAGGATCAACATTAACATGATGAGGATAAGGTAATCCAACCCATTACATGATTCATCATTATCTTGAAATAATTACTCAAACTGATTCTACATGACATGAATTCTTGAATTTAGATTGAAGCATACCATTAAACTAATAACTTTAGTGGATCTTTCATGCAGTTAATATTTAACTTGAAACACATAACTATGCATATAATTCATCCTGATCATCATAGTAATTGTAAGGCGATGAAAACCAATACTAAGTACTCAAAGTGCATGAACCCGCTTACCTCTCTCCTTGAGAAGACTTTATTTACACTTCTTAGGTTGATTGAAATACTAATTTCATCCATGGTTTGGTTGGTCCTAGTTCTCTTGTTGAATCAATTAACATCCACTAATGCATAATTCTTCACTTGATGTCTAGGTTTTCATGTTTCTTTAAACCTTAATTATACTAAGTCCTATGATTCATGAAAACCAAAACACAACATGCATTGAAACCTAGTCCATCATCTAGATCTAAACAAATTGTGCAAAATTGATATAGGGTTCTTCTTCATCTAAGCTTAGTAGCAATTTCCATGAATTTCTAAAGATCTGACCAATCATATATCACAAAAAATCCACGCAAGACAAACAATTATCCATATAGCTAGCGGGCCCTGCCTTGCTGGCCCAAACAGAGTTGACCACTTGGATAGGGCTCACACATGCGATCAATAGTTACATCATGCGGAAAAAGTCCAAAAATGTCCACTAGGGAGAAACCTAGAAAGCCAAAAACTCGGGGGTTAACCTGGAAAAAGCCACCCATGATTGTTCATCATCCTCACGATGAAGAACGACAGTAGGAGTGCCAAAACAAGCTTCATGACCCCAAGCTAACACTCTGATTTCCCAAAAATGTGAGAAGCTAGAAGCGAGATCATCTTTCTCTTCATTGATCGAACGCACCCAGAACAAAGATGGGTGGGTGGGTGGTCGAAACCACCCAGAAGGTCATCCGCCATGCCCGTTGAAAGAGAAAAATTAGAGAAACATGGAAAATTTTGATTACAGTAGAAACCATGTTGATAGTAGACTTCATGGCACTTTGGCAGAGATGAACAAATGCAAAGCTCAAGCCAAAAATATCTAAAGTGCGAGAATTTCAATCACCGACATGATCTGGTACAAAAATCCAAAAAGGGGAAAACCATACCTACGATTCGGGAGAAAAATTGAGAGCACTAGCATCTTAATAAACCACAAAGGAATCGTGCACAACCTTTTTTGTGGGATTCTCTACGCTCTAGGTGTTGTTTCGACGAACTAGTTCTACATGCAAGGAGAAGATCTCATGGTACGGCAAGGGAGACACTTTTAGGGCAAGGTGGGGATGTGGACGATTTCTTAATGGTGTGAGCCAGCTTTTGAGGGGGATACTTATATAGGACAAATTTTGTGGTGGCAATGGTCTCCTACGACAATTGAAATAGGGGAAGGACATGAAGCTATGGTCGTTTGGGGTCTCTAGGGCATGAAGTCATAGTGCATCTGGGATTAGCGTGCTCGGTAGGATGTGGGGAACGTGGATGTGAGGTCCACTACAAGTTGGATACGTGAGGGATTCCATATGAGAGAGGGGAGTCACAGACTGTTGGAGTCCAAGGAAGATGGGGATGTCAAGTAAGGGAGATGATGGCTACTGTTATATGATGGCTACCTCCTTCCTTACTTGTTGTTTGCTCTGATCTCTCTATGAGTTATAAATAGATGGGGAGTAGCCCCAATACTTAATTTTGTTCTTTTACTACACTCATATATGTATGAACCTTATTATTTATTAAATCAATCATTTTTATTCTTGTATTCTTATTTGTCCAATAAGTTTACATATTTGTCATGATCTTGGGTATAGAGAACTTCCAACTCAAGATCTAGGATATTAATTGATTTTTGTTAGATTTCTTGATGAGACATCATATAGGTGTTTTCCAGGGAAATGGATACATGATTTCTAGGTAACGCGATAGAGAGCCTAGAAGGATATCTGTCCAAGCTTAATCCTAACGCCAAAAGGGAGATTTACATGGCCTCCATGATATTATTTATGTATGTTTGTGATGAAATGAGAGAATAAACGTAGGTAGTGGTTGTGAAACCTACTCATCCTAGTATATCCATCTATTTTACAATCTTGGGATTTTATTTTACTTTTTAAAACATGCACATTACTTGAAATCAACCAAAATCCATCTCTTATGTTAAATACTATCCTTAGTTAATTTAAATCAATCAATCAATTCTTAAAAACATTGTCCTTTGTGATTTGATCTTTAACTATACTGTGATAAGATCTATCTGCTTGCAGGTGATAATTATTGCATGTTTGTTTTGGTAAGCTCTAGAAATTCTATTCCTAGTAAATTTGTAGTGTGATAATATCCACATAAGTATCGACATTACCCATACCCTTTATTTAACAAAGATATATAACTATATAGAAGCTTCTAGTTCAAATTCCAACCTATTCTTTCCAATAAGAAATCTTATGGATTGCAGCTTGCTTCCTACCCTCACTCACACTCAAATACTTGCAGTGTATTATTATTAAATGTTGAACTAGTTGATAGGACCATGGAACAATGGGAAAAAGATGACCGTGCCACCTTAAAATAAGTTATTCTTGGACCAATGTCTAAACATATTACACAAGTATAACGTTGTCCTGCTTATATTTACATTTGTGAAAATGTAAGTAAAAAGATGTGACTTAATCTTTATCACCATACACACCACCTTAAAATAATTAAGATTTTTATAAATTCAGTTTTACGTCAAAATTACCCATTTATCCTTTATCCTTCCCGTTTATTCTGTGGGAAAGAGGCCCACTACTACAGAATTGGCTTATAACGTCACATTTACAGATCTATCTCTGAAGAGCGTCCAGACACGAGTATCACTTTTTATTCAGCGGCGATTCCTCAACTACCAACTGACACCTAAAATCAACTTTCAAATCTAAATTTTGCAGTGAAAAAAATTACCTCCAAAATTTAACATATAACGTCGGTTATTAACTAATTAACCGATGACTAAAGGTTTTTCATGAGATAGAAATTGTGTCTATTTTTATCATCGGTGTTCTTGCAATAACCGATGCCAAAGTATTTTCACACGTTGTCCCCACAAAAATTTTCACCCCCCTTTGGCGTCGATTTTCTGCAGCAACTGACGACTATGGTCAGAATTCGAGAACATTTTTTTTTTGTCGACATATGTAGATAGACGTCGGTTTTTCTAGTTGAAACTGACGACTATCATTGAGAATAGGTGTCGATTTTTTGTGGTAATCGATGCCTATTGTTATGTGTCGATTGTTTTTAACAACCGACGTCGATTGTTAATTTAATAGCACACGTGCAAAGCAGACTCTTCCCCTTTCTCTGTTTCATTGCGATTGAAGCTTACGTCTGGCGATTCCGCCCCCTACTCCCTCCTCCCTGTGCGCCACCGCCCGCCGCTCCCTACTGCTCCCTGCTCACCACCGCCGTGTCGCTCCTTCTCCTTGCTCATTTTTGCCACCGCCCTTCTCCCTTCTTGCCACCACCGGCGTTGTGCTCGCCGGATCCCTACTCGCCGCCGCCTAAAATCACAGCTGTGACCTGCTTGGTCCTCCTCCGCCTGCTCCCTGCTCTCCGCCGCCCAAGGTCAGCCCTAAGGTCACCGCCGCCGCCCAAGGTCAGCCCCCCCATGACCTAGCTTTGTTTCTCCCTTAAACATGTACTCATACAAACTGATGGTCTGATGAATGATCACTACACATCACTGTTTTCTTCTCTTCCATCATTTTGGACACGGTTGAGGTGATGCTAACTCAAATTAAAGGGACCATCACCACATGGCTGCACTTGCTAGCAACTTGGGCCTCCTTGCTTTTGATCATATTACTAGCATTAAGGTTAATTTGTTAGCTAGCAAGAATAATTCCTAGGTAACTTTCTTCTTGGAAATTACTAGGTAACTTTATTTTTTATTTATTGTAGTAGCATCGGCAACCTTCTTCTTAGAAATTCCTAGGTTACTTGTTAACATATACATTAGTTCATTACTTATCAATATGGTTTGCTCATGATTCAATTAATTATATGGCACGATGATACTGATATGAATCCATGATAAACGTTTGATGGGTCATCATAAGACATTTTATATGAACATAGTTTTACTTAATTTAAAAAAAGTAATTAGGGTTGTCTCATGTTTGAACTAGGAGTTAGGGTTACAAACCCTAATTCCATCATATCATTGTTTTTAAGATGACAACCTTTAGTTATGCATATTAGGTGAAACCTTATTCATCATCTTAAGCATATTAGGTTATCCATAATACCTAGATCATATTACTAGCACTAAGATCATAGTAAGATGTCTATGGTTTCAAAACGCTAAATCAACATGAATAATATTATTAATATAAAACTTCAATTATTCATCAAGAGTTTCTAATCATATATGACAAGATCAGTTATAATTCTTAACCTAACCCTAATGCAAGTAAGAGAGGATGGTACATAGCCTCTTGTGTGATTATTATAATGATAGAGTACTTTCTCTCTCTCTATATATTTATATATAAGAATGACAGCATGTGTCTTTATTGGCCTAGAAGCACGTCCAAGATTTACTCATTAGGAGTAAATCTTGGATAGTCCCCAGTTTGGGACTGTTCTTGAACACCTAATCTCACTTAAAGTGTATAATGCGTATTTGGTTTTCAAGAAAATTTCGGTAGCATTTCCTTGTTTGTTCTCTAAGTACATATGTACTTGGAGAACGGTGGGGAAATGTTGCTGAAATTTTCTTGAAAACCCAATACACATTATACACTTACTAGTGAGATTAGGTGTTCAAAAATGGGATAGGTGGTACACATTTATTATATATAAGACCTTAAACTCTAAAGTTTTAACCATAAACCCTAATCTTTTAACCCTAGACCCTAATCTTGTTCTAATATATACTTGTTTTCTCTTTGATCATAGAATGGATAGATCATGGATGTCCATTCCACATCGCTGCTCCCCAGAGTTTATTTCTGGTCTTGATCAGTTTATTAGATTTTCCAAGGAACATAGGAAACAACCTGGAGATAGATTCTACTGTCCATATAGGCATTGTGGTAACAACTTGAAAGTCACCACTAGTGACAAAATCAAAAGTCATGTCATGTGCAACGGGATTGTACAAGGCTATACAGAATGGCACTGGCATGGAGAGATTTCAAACCTAAAATCAGTGGATGTCGATAGCAGTGCTTGTGTGGAAGAAGAAATTGCCTCCGATGACATAGATGTGAACGAACCAGTTCCAGTAGACATCGTTGATGCGATGCTAGATAGTTGTGGGGTAGAGCACACCGATCCACCTCCCATGTTTAGAAACATTTTGCATGATGTTGAGATACCATTATACACATGTTGTAAGTTTACGAAGCTTAGCACTGTGTTGAGATTGTATAAGCTGAAAGTTAACAATAGATGGAGCGACAAAAGCTTCACGTCATTGTTGTCTTTGTTGAAAGAAATTCTTCCTGAAGGAAAAGAGCTGACAATCTCAACATACCGGTTAAAGAAATTATTGTGCCCAATGGGAATGGAGGCCTAGAAGATACACGCATGCCCGAATGATTGTGTATTATTTCAAAAGGACTACGTGGATTTGAAAGATTGTCTCATATGTGGTGCATCAAGGTATAAATTGACGACTTCGGGGGAGTCTAAAACTGGTTCTCCTACTAAGGTGATGTGGTATCTACCTATAATACCACGGTTTCAATGCTTGTTTGCCAATCTGATAGATGCGAAGAATTTGAGGTGGCATGCAGATGTTAAGAAAAATAATGATGGGATCCTACGACATGCGTCTGATTCCCCACAATGGAAGAAGATTAATTTATTGTACCCTGAATTTGGTGAAGAAGTCAGGAATCTAAGACTTGGGCTTTGTATAGATGGGATGAATCTGTACGGGACATTGAGCAGCCAACATAGCACTTGGCCAGTTATGCTTGTTATATATAATATTCCTCCCAGGTTGTGTATGAAAAATAAGTACGTTATGTTGTCGTTGTTGATATCAGGCCCTAAACAACACGGAAATGATATCGAAATTTATCTTGAACCTATTATTGATGACTTGAAGAAACTCTGGGGTGAAGGTGTGATGACCTATGATGATTCACGAAGAGAGACATTTTGTTGAACGCTATGTTGTTTTGCACTGTGAATGACTTTCCAACATATGGGAATTTGTATGGATATAATGTCAAAGGATCTAAAGCGTGTCCTATATATGAAGAGAACACTGATTCAATATGACTAAAACATGGCAGCAAGACTGTATATCTTGGTCATTGAAGGTTTCTTCCAAAATTCCATCTGTATCGTAGGTTGCACAAAGCATTCAATGGACAGAATGAGGAACGGAGTGCACCTAAACCTATACCAGGGGAGGATGTTTATGAAAGAGTAAAAGACTTTGCCAATGAATTTGGTAAGAGACCACAATGTACGATGGCCACACGGAGTGACAAATCTTTATTCAAGAAGAAGTCAATATTTTGGGATCTTTCTTATTGGAGTTCTTTGGCTGTCAGGCATTGTATCGATGTCATGCACGTTGAGAAAAATGTTTGTGATAGCGTCATCAGTACTCTGTTGAATATACCAGGTAAGACTAAAGATGGGATAAAATCTAGAATGGACCTACGTGAAATGGGAATAAGGAAAGAATTAATAGAAGTAGTTAGTAGCGATCAGAGAACATACTTACCTCCCGCTTGTTACATGTTGTCGAGAAATGAGAAGAAAGCTTTTTGTGAATACTTGGTAAATGTTAAGGCGCCACATGGTTACTCATCCAACATCCGTACATTGGTATCAATGAAAGATCTGAAGTTGATAGGTCTTAAATCTCATGATTGTCACACTATAATGCAACAAGTATTGCCCGTGGCAATTTGATCTATATTGCCGAAGCATGTAAGGTTTGCAATCACCAAACTTTGTTTCTTTTTCAACAGTCTGTGCAGCAAAGTTATTGACCCTGATAGTCTTGATAAATTGCAAAGAGAAGTGGTTGTTACCCTATGTCAGCTTGAGATGTATTCTCCTCCTTTGTTCTTTGATATCATGGTACATCTTGTTGTCCACTTAACTAGGGAAGTGAAAATGTTGGGACCAGTTTTCTTGCATTAGATGTATCCCTTTGAACGATACATGAGCATTTTTAAAGGTGATGTTCGAAACCGTTATCGGCTTGAAGGGAGTATTATTATGGGTTATGTGGCGAGAGAGGTTATTGATTTTTGCAATGACTTTCTGAGTGCTAATGACGCTCATGTTAATCACAAGAATATTGAGGAGCATTTTGGCGAAGGAATTTTGGGATCACATATGAAAGTAATCAGCCGTGAGCAGTTGGAACAAGGTCACTTGTATCTTTTACACAACATCGACGAAGTGAGTTTTTATATCGAGGAACATACCAATTTCATCAAGAGACAATATCCTCAAGCCAATTCAATGTGGCTTGCTAAAGAGCATAACAAGACATTCATTAAGTGGTTTGAAGATAAAGTCTTACACCAACTATCTCAAACACCAGATAATCTTACTAAAACTATCAAATGCCTCGCCTTTAAATCAAAATTGAATGTTATGTCTTATGAAGGGTTTGACATAAATGGATTCTCATATTACACAAAGCGTCAAGATGATAAGAGTGTCATCCAAAATAGTGGGGTCACCCTTCAAACGTCTTCATTGTTTTTTGCAAGTGCAAAGGATAAGAGTCCACGTGAAGCTAAAATGTCATATTACGGTGTCGTTGAAGACATATGGGAGTTTGACTACGTAGATTTCAGAATTCCACTCTTTAAATATAATTAGGTTGATAACACCAAATGAGTTATAGTGGATGAATTGGGTTTCACATTAGTGAACTTTGAAAAGATTGGCGAGAAGGGTGAACCATTCATATTGGCATCACAGGCAAAACAAGTATTTTATATCAATGATCCTGCAAATGATAAATGGTCGGTTGTTCTTCATGGTAAAAGACAGTTCATTGAAGATCCTATAGATGAAGAAGAGTACTATGATAAGTATGATGACTCCAGTCCATTCTTAGTTGGGTTGCCAACACCACCAAATATTAAAGCTAATGATGACTTGTATGTGCGTGAATATCACAATGAAGGATTGTGAATTGATAAAAGATCGCAATATTAGAGGCATGCAT
This sequence comes from Alisma plantago-aquatica, assembly GCA_963693085.1. Classification (NCBI taxonomy): domain Eukaryota; kingdom Viridiplantae; phylum Streptophyta; class Magnoliopsida; order Alismatales; family Alismataceae; genus Alisma; species Alisma plantago-aquatica. Next base: position 1,756,587,706 of record OY856409.1, read on the forward strand.
GTTTATATTTTTTATATGTTGTATTTTCTAAATGTGATCTTTACAATGTGAAATTTACACTGTGAATGTGAACTTTACAATGAGAATTACTTTACAATGTGAATGTGAACTTTACAATGTGAATTACTTTACAATGTGAACTTTACAATGTGAATGTGAACTTTCAGATGGCTGAGCATTCTCCTGATGACCGTGCTGATGATTACCGTGAGGGTGAGGATGTCAATGCGGTGCCTCACAATGTAAGTTTTAAAAATATATATTTTTATATGTTTTATTTTTCTGAATGTGAACTTTACAATGTGAATGTAAACTTTACAATGTGAATTACTTTACAATGTGAATGTGAACTTTACAATGTGAAGTTTACAATGTGAATTACTTTACAATGTGAACTTTATAATGTGAATGTAAACTTTCAGATGGATGAGCATTTTCCTGATGACCGTGCTGATGATTACCGTGAGGGTGAGGACGTCAATGCACCGCCTCACAATATAAGTTTTAAAAATATATCCGTGAGGTTTCTATCTATATGTTCATTTATAGTTATATCCTATAAGTGTGTTTTTTTTTGTCAAATTTTAGGCTGGTGATGCACCCTTGAAGAAATTGGGGCACTTGATGAGCAGCAAAAAAAAATTGAGAAAGTGAGGGGAATCACAATGATGAACAAGTTACTACAGCAAAGGGGCAATGGACCCAAACTGGCTACAGATTTTGCTCATGCAGGAAATCTAGTTGGAGTGAACCACAACTCATTTATTTCATATCTTGGGGTTCTTACTCGCAACCATTGTAGTCCTATTTTTGAATCCTGGCATAAAGTTCCTAAGGGGAAGAAAGACTTAATATGGAAGGAACTATGCGTGAGTTATTATTATTTGCAATTCTATTTTTGTAGATTACTAATTTTTAGGATACTAGTTAATAGAAACTCTATTTTGCAGAGTATATTTGATCTGGATGAAAAGTTGCATCGTAAATGCATGATGCAACACTATGGGAGGGTCCTAAGGAACTATAGGACAAATCTCACCTGAGATTACATACGCGATGCTGAGAAGAGGTTCTTGATTGATTTCTAATTCTAGACATTGATCATATTTTTACTAACTCTACACTAATAATTTTTTTTGTATTCTCTGTAAAAAATAAATTTAGGTAAAAGATAGCCACTGAGCAATGGAACTACGTGGACACCAAAGACTGGGAGGACTTTGTTACCCAAAGAAAAATGGATGAATTTAAGGTATTAAGTGCTACTCCCAATTTAATTAATATACGTTCTTATGTATTCACCTATTCAAGATTAGCCTTTAGTGTTACTAACCAAATCAATGTGCTTACTAACAAGGCTATCAACGATGCTCAAAGAGAAAGGCATGCACTGAATGTGCATGACCACACAATGGGTCCAAGAGGCTATGCAGGCATTTGCCAAAGACTACAGGCTGAGTCTACTGCTCAGTCTGCTGCTACTCAGGAGTCCTCTACTATTGGTCCTACACCTCTACCTCGCCATGCTATGTGGATAGCTAAGAGGAAAAATAAGAAGGGAGATATAATGAAGCCCGCAACTGCTGAGGCGGCTGCAAAAATGGTAAAATTCAACTCTTAGAGCAATCAATCGATATTGATTATTGTTATGTTTACTTACCAATTTCTGTTGATGGCGATTAGCGGGAGCTGCACAAGTATAGGAAGGATGGCAAGTTCATCCCTGAGGGCACAAGGGATGAATTGACAGTTGCTCTGGGTAACCCAGAGCATCCGGGATGTGTTAGGGGTGCAGGCACTGGTGTGGGCATCAAAGCATTCTTTGGGCCATCCCAGCGCAAACCTGTCCCAAAAGATGGAATTTCACAAGTTGAGGTAACCTATTCTTTTTTTAGAATGTTATTGTGAAAGGGAATTCAATAATCGACTACGTTTCTTTTATCCATGTATAGGTAGATGAATTAATTGAGAGGAAAGTCCAAGAAGCAATGGTGAAGTGGCAGACATCTCAGACGGCCACTCAGACGGTACCTGTGACGTGCCACGCTTCTATTACTCCTACTGTAGAGGTTGGGAGTAATCCTGTAGACCCACCACCTAGCACATCCTCTGTAAGTATTTTTATGACATAGTAGCTAATCTTTTCAAGATGATATGTTTATGTATATATGTATATAACATTCTTTACATAAATTTGTAGGGGTTGAATCCATGTCGTCTAAAAAGTAAAGAATATATCATTGTAAAGGCACAAGCTTACCCAAACCTTCCAGGAGAGATGTTTCATGGGACTCCAATACCAGCTGGTGCGGTTCGTGTGAGCCTGATACATATACTCCCCGATTGGAGGGATCTTCAACTGCCATATGCCCACCTAGATTCTAAAACGCTTGGTAAGGCAGAAGGCGGAGTGATAATGTGGTCCAAAGCGAATGTCGTCTATACTAATATTGTATGGTAAATTTACATTATGTTAATTTTTTAGTGTGTATATATGAATCAATTGATCTGAAATTATATATACATGTCAAAAAGACGACACCCGCTACATCTCGGCCTCCAAGTCCACCTTCTCAACTACCAAGTTGGCTCCCAAGGGACATACACACCTCGTTAGGTCCTAATTGTAGGGGTATGGCAGTATGGATCGGTGAACATGATCAAAATTTCCCTATAAATGTTACAATTTCGGAGGATGCTGCAGGTCAATCATATGATAACAATCTATTTATACAAGTTTTGCATATGTATTAATGCAGGTCAATCATATGAAAACAAGTTATTTGTACAAGATATTTTGGAGTTGTTTCGTTATGATTGGTTGAACACATCTATGATAGAGGTGTGGATATGGTGAGATCTTATTTATACATCCATATACCTTATTTTATATACGGTGATCTAGTTTCTTATATATTAATGCATACGTAATACATGTTTTGCTGCCACTTACACTAGATATGTACAGATTTTGCATTTTCTCATGTGGGATTCTTGGTTCCATCTTTGATTAGTCTTGTAGATACAAACCCTTCTTCAGTTACTTCATACTGTTGTGATGCTTTTGAATATTTTGGTAAAAATAAGAAGACGGTAATAATAGCTCCATTCAATATCAAGTAAGTTTACTTTGCTTATAATTTGGACTTAAGAAAATTACATTTTTATTGTGGATTTTGAGTTATTAATTTTTAACTTTCTTACCTATAGTGGTAGGCATTGGGAGTTACTAGTTATTATCCCCAAGACGTTCACTGTCTATTATCTAGATCCTACGGAGAACGAATTGAATACATCATATGGACACATAATGAAAAGGCTATTATTGTCATGAGAAATATTTCATATTTTTATATCCTTTAACATTTGTTATTACATTACTGTTTAATAATGCACTTTAATGTGTTACATTAACCTGTAGGGCTTTACAAGAGTTTAAAAAAGCCGGAGGAAAGGTCCCCAGGAAAAAGAATCAGCCACTAATTTGGGAGAATGTGAAAGTAATTTTCTGACTCCAATGTATATATTATTTATGTGAACTGTGCTTATTTGTATTTTTGAATATTTTTTATATTTCAATTTATAGTGTGCTACATAAGACAATGGCTGGGCATGTGCCTACTATGTGATGCAATTTATGGACCTAATCATAAAATATGTTGTAATGGAAATCGATACTATACATCAGGTATTATATATAATCTCATTAGATAATATGAGATTTATCAATCTTATTATATATTATTGATTATATATATACGTCATTCTCTTTGCAGGTGTTTAAAACTGACTTCAACACAGGTGGAAAGTTATTAGATGTACATACTCCCTATACGAGGGAAGAATTAGATGTTGTAAGAGAAGAATGGGTAAAAGCCCTACAAGTAGTGGGATTTTTTAAATATAATTAGGACAATGATGACGATGATGAGTAAAGAATGATATTTCTAAACTTTGTTCTCATAATTATTTTTATGTGAATGTGAATGACTTTTTCTGAATTGTCATATGTGTGAATGTGAATGACTTTTTCTGATCAATACATAAATGTCTGAATGTGAAAAGAGATGAAATGAATGGAACTGAATGTGAATGTAAATGACTTTGCATGTTTCTACATGTATCTGATCAATACATGTGTCTAAATGTGAATGAATTTGCAGGTTTGTGGCCTGTTGTTGGCTGATATCAATGGATATTGTAAACCTACAATTCAGAATTGAACTGTAGGTTCTGCATCCTGCGACCAGCCATACAGTAGTCCTGCAAACTGATAAGAAAAAAAATCAGGACATAGGCGTTGGTTATTTGTATAAAACTGACAACAAAGACACACATCGTCGGTTATTAGCAAAAAACTGACGTCTCTTCCATGGCTGGCGTCGGTTATCAATAAGAACTGACGCCTGTTGTGGCCAGGCATGGCCGTGCTGGCAGGGATATGGCGTCAATTTTTGTTTAATAACTGGCGTGTATAACCATGATATACTGTCAGTTTTCTGTACTAACCAATGCTTATAGTTCCCTTACTGGTGCATTTTCGGTGGCGGGAAGGGTTATGGCGTCGGTGGTTGTTTAATAACTAACGTCTTTGATCATGATATAGTGTCGATTTTCGTTAAGAACTGACGCCTATAGCTCCCTTACTGACACGTTTTTGATGGAGGGAAGGGTTATGGCGTCGGTTAGAAACTGACGCTGAAGGTGTCGACTTTTAGTGGTGCCCAGTTAGGTGTCGCTTGAAAATCGATGCTAAATGCTCTAAATAACTGACGCCAAAGGCCTTTTCTGTAGTAGTGAGGGTAAGGGGATTGCTGAGAAGGGTAATTACCCCTACCCTTACCCACTACCTTCTGGAGGGTAAGAGTAAGGGTAGAGTCTTACCCTCCCCATACCATCCCCATTGACAGTCCTATAGGAAGAAGAGGCATGACAAAAATTTTGTGAAAATATCAACATATTAAAATGCAGAAGGCATATGAAACACACGAACATGACTAATCTGTACTTTTTCACACACACAATGTTTATCAAGCTTGACATGCTTGGTGCATTATACTAACATTGTCACAATAAACAACAATGGCATGACATATAGGGATGTGAAGCTCGAGTAGAAGATTGTAAAGCCAACATGACTTAGCAACAACATTAACAACACCACGATACTTAGCTTCAACATTGGAGCGGGATGCAATATGCTGGCATTTAGAGGACCATGAGACTAGATTATCACCTAGAAAGACACAATAACGAGAAGTAGGGCGGCAACAATAAGGACAAACACCCCATTTGGCGTCAGAATAAATAATAAGACCATGATAGGAGTAGCAGAGAGACACAAATAATTATCCAAGGTTCCATGAAGTTAGCGTAGGATATTCTTAAGAGCATGCAACTGGGGCTCATGTGGATCATGCATAAAAAGGCACACTTGTTGGATAACATAAGAAATATCTGGCCTGATAATTGAAGGACACCTACCAAAATATGATATAAAGTAGGATCATATACAGATGGTACATAAATGGAACTAAGCTTGAACTGGATATCAACATGACTAGAAATTGGATTACATGCGGACATGGAAGCATGTGCTGGAGTATCTTGGGCATAATTCTATTGAGATAGAAAATGATCGTGAGAAACACAAGAACAGAAATACCCAAAAATGATATAGAATACCTAGACCTGTCATGGTAAAGTGGAGGATATCTGAAGAAGCAATTAAAACAATGTCATCTATGTATAATAATAAATAAGTTGTATCTTCACCTTGCAGATAAATGAAGAGGGATGAATCATAAGTACTGCTTCAAAATATCAATTGTGTAATATAAGTTGCAAGTTGTTGATACCATGCATGAGGTGCTTACTTCAGACCATATAGTGATTTATGTATTAAGTACATATATCAATGATTGGATGGATCTGTGTACCCAACCGATTGATGCATGTAGACTATCTCATTTAACTTACCATGAAATAATGCATTCTTGACATCAAGCTGATGAATAGGCCAAGAATGAGAAATAAAAATATTTAAGACTGTCTGAATAGTAGGGGGCTTAAGAACAAGACTAAATGTTTCATCACAATTCACTCCCATCTATTGAGAATTTCTATTGAAAACCAAGCGTGCTTTATAGTATTGCAAAGAACCATCCATCCAAATCAAACTTGTGGTGAAAAAACCATATACATCTAATAATATTAATATCAGTAGGACGAGGAACCAAGCTTTATGTATTGTTCTATAATAACACACGATACTCATCATGCATAGTCGCATTCCAACTAGGATCAGAAAGAGCAATCGTGGGAGATTTTGAATAGGTGAGATCATGGTAATGGGGGGATGGTTTGGGTGTGAAGGTTCATAGGAGTGTGAGGTTTGTAAATCTCATGTTGGGAGTAGGTCTTCATAGCATGTATGGTGGGATTGGATGGAATAGGAGAGGGTTTTAGTGTGGCTGTAGATAGTGAATCTATTGCTAGAAATAGTGGTTGGTTGGTTAGGGTTGCAACGTTAGTGGTTGGGGGATTTGATGGCATTGGTGGTTGTAGCAAGTGTTGGAGAATGGGTTTAGGCATGGAATTGAGCTCATGGAAATTATATGTGGATGTGATAGATGTGGAAGGACCAACAAAAGGAAAAATGTTCTCATCATAAGTGACATGGTGTGAGATGATAACTTTGTTTGTGGCTAATTTTAAGCAACGGTATCCGTGATGGTTGGTTGGGTAACCAAAAAAGACGCATCGAGTTAAGTAGGGAGCTAACTTGTGTGGAGTCATAACACTAATATTAAGAAAACAAAGACAACCAAAGACACGAAGATGGTTGTAAGTTGGATGCTTTAGATAGAGAGAGAACGTGGGTGTACGAAAGGCTAAGACTTGGGAAGGAAGAATGTTGTGGAGGTAGCAAGCCATGTGAAGGGCTTCAACCCAACACGTGAGAAAGAGGGATGCATGAGAAAGGAGTGCGCGGATAATATTATTGATACAATGAATTTGACGTTCAACTTTTCCATTTTGGGGAGATGTTTGGGGGCAAGAGAAGTGAAAAATAAGGCCATACTAGCAGCAAAGCTATAAAATTGACAATTATCAAATTCACATCCCATGTCACATTAAAATGATTTTATTTCACGTCAAAATTGGGTAACAATATATATAGATGGTCAAGAGGCTGGTGTTGTTGGCTGGGCTGGTGGTCGAGACAAAGGAATATCCTTTGCTTGGGGCACAAGGACAATAGTGGAGGAAGGTGCATGAATGGCGTTGGCACGATGTTGATGGTCAAGGCGTAACATAGATTGTGCAATAGCAAATGTAGGGAGCGGTGTGCTTCATTGAATAATTAATGTTACAATGTCAAATTCAGCAGAGAGGTCGTTAATAAGTTGTAACACAAGTCTTTGCTCGCTAACTTTGCTATCGACATCTCGAAGTTGATCTTCAATAAGCTTCAATTGTTTACATGGGACAATTGGCGAGCTTGAGGTTGGTGAACTCATTTTCAATTTGAGCAGCTTGGGCACCTTTGTTTTCGAGGAATTTATTCGCAACATGAGTTCATGTACCATATGTAGTTTGTAATAGGGTACAAACCGCGATGTAAGCCGTAAACAGTAAAGCTTTTACCAGAGATACGCTGAGGCGTGCAGAGAGCAATGTCCTTAAGAGTATTTCCGCGGTACTCGACGGCGAGCGCCTGTGCGATAGTCTCCTACGCGGCTACTCTCCCAGGATCCAACAACGTTTGCCGACGTGAAGTGCGCACACGCAGTCACGGCGACGAACGAAAGGCAACTGATCGTTCTTCCAGTGGACAGACAGTAGGCGAAGAAGAAGAAAGCGAGAGAGATTGTACAATTGTTTCGAATGACAACAAGGGACAAAGATAAATAACAAAGAAAGGCGCGTGAAGAGTTGTGTTACGGTTACAAAACTGGGCTGCCATTTGGAAGCGTCCAAACGAAGAGGTGCGTCGAAAAGATGCGGAAAATGTCTCTATTTGGTTCAGTGAACCGAAGAGCAAAACCAAGTTGGGGCCGTGCCCGCACAAGGAGCTCCGGGAGGCCGGATTTGCACCCCCCCCCCCCCCCCCCCGCGCGGGATGCGACGTGCGCCGACGCGCCCGATTAAAGGGTTTCCAGACTGGGCCGGCCCAAACCCCGTTGGCAAGGACCACCATGCACGTGCGTAGGGACTATCCCCTTTCATTCCTCAATTGTACTATGGATAAGAGTCCATACATACGGAGGAGGGAAGTCTCCAACACAAGCAATATGGGACTAAACTTTTGCCTTTTGATTTGAAATATAGCAAAAAGCATAACAATCCCCCACTATTTCAAAACAAAACAATATTAAACTGAGTTGACCAATGGAAGAATTTAAACAAATAACATGCATAAGCTTTGGTAGAACTGAGTTCTTTGAACTAAAGCATAGAGTAGATGTACGTAATCTGTGGAAGATTGGTAGAACTATGTTCTTGAACCAATTCCTCCTTTATCTGATTAGAGGTACATTACTCACATGAAATTCATAAAATCAATTACCTTTTATACAGATTGGTGACTTTAGGCCATGCGCCTACTGGGAAAATTTATGAATGCTCTAGAGATCTGCCCAAATCTCAACAGGAGCGGCCCCACTCCACACTCATATAGTTGGACTTTCATCAAGCATATATTTGCAGTATATACACCACCATTAATGGCCATGAAACCCATTAAGAACTATATTCAACTGAATCACTATAAATTGTTCTTTACATCATAAGAATGAGATACATTTATTACAACACGTTGAGTCCTCTAGTGACTTAGTTTTTCCCATTGAACCTTCTTCCCGGGATCACCGTTCATGAAGGTTGGGTGTTCATCAATTCGACTTCTGGTATGGGCATAGTCCCATTCTCCTCGATGTATCGCTCACTAGTCATTGACTTAATGGCTTTGTCAGAGGATCATCCAAGTTTAATTCTAACTTAACATAATCCACTGAGATTATGCTATCACATACAAGTTGCCTCGCAATATTGTGATGTAGACAAATATGTCTACTTTTCCCATTATAAACTTTGTTTTTAGCTCTTGCTATGGTAGCTTGATTATCACAGTGTATAAACACTGGTGGAGAAGGTTTCTCCCAAATAGGAAGATCCATTAGAACATGTCTTAGCCATTTGGCTTCAGTCCTAGCCTTTTCTAAGGCAATAAACTTAGATTCCATATTGAAACGAGCTATACATGTTTGCTTGGAGGATTTCCAAGACACAACACCTCCACCCATAGTGAAGATGTAACCACTTGTAGATTTTAATTCATCTGAATCATAAATCTAATTGGCATCACAATATCCTTCTAGCATAGTTGGAGATCCACAAAAAATCAATCCATGATTAATTGTGCCTTTAAGGTATCTTAAAACCCTATGTAGAGCATCCCAATGATCCTTATTAGGATTTTGAATATATCTACTTAATCTCCCCATTGCATATGCTAAATCAGGACGAGTACAGTTCATTAAGTACATCAGGCTTCCAATTACTTGTGCATATTTGACTTGTTGAACACTATTACTTTTATTTTTCTTGAGATTACAATTAGAATTAAAAGGTGTACTTACCGGCTTACAATCAAACATTGAAAACTTATTGAGAATTTTCTCAACATAGTGTTCTTGGGATAGCATGATGCAATCATCATTTTTAAGAAGTTTAATTCCTAAAATTACATCTGCCTCACTCATATCTTTCATGTCAAAATTAGAAGCCAAGAAGCCTTTTGTACTATTTATTATATCAATATTAGTGCCAAAAATAAGCATGTCATCTACATAGAGACATATTATAACACAACCTTAGTTATCGACTTTAGAATATATACATTTGTCTCCTTCATTTATATGGAATCCATATGATACAACGACCTTATCAAATTTCTCATGCCACTGTTTAGGTGCTTGTTTCAAACCATAGAGAGATTTGATTAGTTTGCATACCATATGTTCTTTTCCCGAAACTACATACCCTTCGGGTTGATCCATATAAATTTCCTCATCTAAATCTCCATTCAAGAAAGCAGTTTTAACATCCATTTGGTGTATAATTAATTTCTTAATAGATGCCAAAGCAATTAAAATCCTGATTGAAGAGATTCTAGTAACAGAAGCAAAGATATCAAGATAGTCAATATCCTTTTGTTGTTTATATCCCTTGGCAACCAAACAAGCTTTGTATTTATCTATAGTCCCATATGTTTTCAATTTTCTTTTAAATATCCATTTACATCCTATGGGTTTAATACCTGGTGGAAGATCCACTAGTTCCCATGTATGATTAGATAATATAGATTCAATCTCACTATTAATTGCTTCCTTCCATAAAGAGGAATCAGTTGAATTAATAGCTTCATTGTAAGATTGAGGGTCATTATCCACTATAAAGGAATAGAAATCATCACCAAGATTCTTTTCCTTCCTCATCCTAGTAGATCTTCTAGGTTCTATATCATACGGTTCTAAAACATCATTAGAATTGTATGTACTTGGGATATTCTCTAAATTTTCATTTGAAGGATTAGATAAGTTTTCTAAGGTAGTTTTCATAGGAAAAATATGCTCAAAAAATTCAGCATTTTTAGATTCAACAATTGTATTAGGTTCTACAACATTGTTGCCACTTCTAATAACCAAGAATCTATATGCAGCACTATTATGAGCATAACCTATAAAAACACCATCTAAGATTCTAGATCCCAATTTTTGTTTTTTAGGCTCAGTTAATAAGACTTTAGCTAGACACCCCCGCACTTTGAGGTATTTCAAATTAGGAGGATATCCTTTCCATAATTCATGTGGCGTCTTATTTGTCTTCCTACTAGGGATGTGATTTTGAAGAAAACAAGATGACAAAATCACTTCCCCCCACAAGTTGTTGGGTGCTCCTGAATTGATTAAAATAGAATTCATCATCTCCTTTAGAGTTCTATTTTTACGTTCAGCAATACCATTTGATTGAGGCAAATATGGAGGTGTGTATTCATGTATAATACCATGGTTCACACAAAATTCATTAAAGGGAGAACAATCATATTCACCACTCCTATCTGAGCGAAGAAGTTTTATTTTCTTATTGAGTTGATTCTCTACTTCTATTTTATAGTTAACAAACATTCCAAAGGCTTCATCCTTTGAATGTAGTAAATATAATTTTGTTTATCTTGAGAAATCATCTATAAAAATAATGTAGAAACGTTTCCCACCTCTAGATAGATTTCCTTTTAAATCTCCAAGATCAGTGTGAATTAGATCAAGCAATTTAGAATTTCTATGTGAAATTTGAGGACACGGTTTCTTGGTAGATTTAGTTTCAGCCCATATTTGACATTTATTATTTAAATTAACAACACCGTCAATATCTTTTAGTAAACCTAAAGATTTCATGCGTTGTAAATATTTAAAATTAACATGTCCTAATCTACTATGCCATACATCAAACGAATCAACGATATAAGCAGAAGGACTTATTTCATTAGCAGGAGAGTTTGGTACATTCAGCAGAAAGAGACCATTTGAGCAGTAACCCATGCCTAGGTAGTCCCCAGACTTGGTGAGAATGACCTTGTTTGATTCAAAGGACACTTTCACCCCAAACTTAACAAGTTGAGAAATAGAAATTAAATTAACACAAATATATGGGACAAACATCACATCTTTGATCAGCAGAATTTTTCCAGAAGTCATCTTGATCATGACATTACCCTTTCCGGTCACATGAGAAGCAGTTGAGTTGCCCATGACAACCCGGTGTTCCTCCTGTCCTACTTCAGTGTAGGTCACAAAGGCATCTCTATTGCCACTAATGTGGTGACTAGCCCCCGAGTCAATGATCCAATCATTCTGGTGGAATGATCCCATGTTGACAATGCTGACAAATGCCACAAATATGTCCTCAGTAACAAGGTTGGTTGAAGGTTCCTTTGAATCCACTGCTTGTTTCTTCCTATGCCTGCATTTAGGAGAAGTATGACCAGGTTTGCCACAAACATAGCAAAAACATTCCTTTTATTAATATCTTTGTTTCCTTTATATTTATTCTTATTTCCTTTCCCTTTCTTATTTTTCCATTTATTTTTAGACTGATCAATAGAAACTTTATTTTCTTTAACTTCATTATTAACAAAGTTAGCAGTACATGACAACTCTTTATTAAGTTCAGATTTTTCTCTAGTACGATTTTGATCTTGAACTCGGATATGTATTATTACATCATCCAGTGACATTGTCTTTCTTTTGTGCTTTAAATTGTTCTTGTAATGTTTCCAAGAACCAGTCATTTTTCAATTAAAGAACCCACAACGAAAGACTCTGGAAGATCAATTTTTTCATTTTTCAAATCATCAAGTAAAATCTAAAATTCATGAATTTGAGTTGTTATATCTTTATCTTCAGTCATATGAAAATTTAGAAAAATTTGCAACAGTACATTTTTGGGTAGAAGCCTCTTCTAGAATATATTTCTTGTTCAGACTTTCCCAAATTTCGGATGCAATTTTAATTAGAAAGTAGGCGTCAAACAGTTGATTAGATAATATACTTAAAATCACATGTCGGCAAATGCGATTTGCTTTTTCCCAATCAACAAAATTATTTTTAGGTTTGGGTTCAGTTAAAGCAAACGACACATTAGAAACTTCTAAAACAGTAATAATTTTTTCTTGTCAACGCATATACTGTTGTCCATTAAACTATTCAATTTTCGTAACATCAGGGATAGGTGTTTACAAAACAGTAGAAACAGTGACGATTTGGTTGTTATTACTTGATGGCGTCACAGGCTTAAAGGGAGTTTCAAAACCGTCCATATTAGTACCCATCAGAGAAACAAATTTCTCTTAAGATTGTAGTTCGTAATAGGGTACAAACTGCGATGTAAGCCGTAAACAATAAAGCTTTTACCAGAGATACATTAAGGTGTGCAGACATCACTGTCCTTAAGAGTATTTATGCGGTACTCGGCGACGAGAGCCTGTGCGATAGTCTCCTGCACGGATACTCTCCCAGGATCCAACAACGTTTGCCGACGTGAAGCGCGCACACGCAGTCACGGCGACGAGTGAAAGGCAACTGATCATTCTTCCAGTGGACAGACAGTAGGCGAAGAAGAAGAAAGCGAGAGAAATTGTATAATTGTTTCGAACGACAGAGAGGGACAAAGATAAATAGTAAAGAAAGGCGCGCGAAGAGTTCTGTTACGGTTGCAAAACCGGGCCGCCGTTTGGAAGCATCCAAACGAAGAGGTGTGTCGAAAAGATGCGGCAAATGTCTCTATCTGGTTCAGTGAACCGAAGAGCAAAATCAAGCCGGGGCCGCGCCCGCACAAGGGGCTCCGGGAGGCCGGATTTGCACCCCCCTGCGCGCGGGATGCGACGTGCGCCGACGCGCCCGATTAAAGGGTTTCCGGACCGGGCCGGCCGAAACTCCGTTGGCAAGGCCTACCATGCGCGTTCGTAGGGCCTATCCCCTTTCATTCCTCAATTGTACTATAGATAAGAGTCCATATATAAGGAAGAGGGAAGTCTTCAACACAAGCAATATGATACTAAACTTTTGCCTTTTGGTTTGAAATATAGCAAAAAGCATAACACCATAGACTATCAAATTTAATTCAATGATTTCAAGCACAATATCATCTAAGACGAATGAATAAATCAATTGGAGAACGAGGGCATCGAGATGCTTCCATATATCCACATCAACACCTTCAGGAGGAGAAGAACTATTGAGATGGTCTTGCACTTTGTATGCGGCAGTTGAAGAGGAAACACCACAAAGAATAGAGATTTTTTTTATATTCTAAGATGACCTGAATATGATTTCTAAGTGTTCGAAATGATGAAGACAGGGTGCAACATTTATAAGAGGAGGGAGGAAGCAACATCGCCTACCATTGATAGAAACAAGATGAGTGGAGGAGAAGTTGGATGTGCATTCTACCTTTAAGGAGGAGGTCAGCAACACACGTTAAGCTATAGAGGCATCTGATACCATATTAAAAATAAAATGTACAACGTCTTTAGACGGTTGTCATCTTTTTATTATATCAGAATCTTACAAAATATATTTCTAGAGTATTCTAATCTACATAGGATATTTATATTTATTACAATTAATACACAATTATACATTTTTACATACATTTATTACAATTATATGTGCATTTACACAGTCTTATATATTTGTATCAAACAAAGACCATCTCAATAGATATGTCGAACTAGACTAGCTTAAGTCCAAAAAGGAGCGGAACTTCCTCGTACTGTAAACAGAGAAACTTTTGCATTTGTTTTAGCCACTAAATTTCTCATGATAGTAAGCACAACTTTAGAGTAGATCAACGCTAGAAAGTGTCTTTGTTTTAATACATAAATATATGCAATTAACTTTTATTTGATGCATTTTCTTCAATTTAGATTTTAAAAATCAAATACGGACCCCAAAATTTTAGATTCCACAAAAATACCATGCTAGCTAATGTGATCTTTCGAAATAATATATTTTTGGTACAAAAATGGATTTAGATGATACTTTTTGACATTATATCAAATTGCTACTAGATTTTCTAGATTTTTTTGTGGGATTCCGAATCTAGTAGCAGAGAAGTTTCATAACATGACAAACTATTTTTTGATATATATAATTTAATAAAATTTATCGTATACAAAATATAAATTGGGTGTATGACTAAGCTATAAACTATCTATTTTATGCTTATAAAAAATTTGAATTTCTTAGAAGAAGTCGTTATATCCTAACGTGAAATAATTTTTTATAAGCTAAAAAAAAGTTTAGCGAAGTAAGTACTACTACTGCATGGACGATAAAGCTAAATTTGATTATTATATTACTACTCACAATAGAGATATTAAAATGTTCAAATTAAAAACTCGTGGCTTTGAAGGAGAAGGCATAAACAAGAACATTGACTATGTACGAGATATATAAATAGGTAACCAGCATGTAGATACGAAAGTCTGTAACAGTTCCTGTACACGATAAAAATATCTAGCATATAAATTATATAATATAAGATAGTGTTATACAATATATTTTTTAGTATAGATGTGTATAAGGGGATTAAGAGAGAAATAATTTTCCCACCCCTCACCCATAACATGTAGCACAAGTCAGAAGCGCATGGGTATTAAAGTGAACAATACTTGTCTGGTGAGTTAAACACATGTCCTTTTATTGGGGAACACTTAACATTTTCAACCTGTTGTCCCTCGTTGGTGGAATGGTGGTCTGTGTGTGTATATAAATAGGTAATTGAATGAGGATATGTGTTAAGTAAAGAGCCGTGCATTTCATGTCATATGTTTAAATTTATTTATAGTGAATAATATGTAAGCAACCCTTTGAATTGAACTGTAATTATGGAAATATCCCGTTCGTTGCATCATTCCAATACCCTACATGATTATTAGAGAATGCGTTTGTGTTTGTCAATTAAGCTCATTCTTCATTAATGAAAACACTATTGGTCATTATGTAAAAGATACCTAATAAATATGCTTAAGTTTATTTATATGAGATTAAGAGCCGTGCATTTCATGTCATATGTTTAAATTTATTTATAGTGAATAATATGTAAGCAACCCTTTGAATTGAACTGTAATTATGGAAATATCCCGTTCGTTGCATCATTCCAATACCCTACATGATTATTAGAGAATGCGTTTGTGTTTGTCAATTAAGCTCATTCTTCATTAATGAAAACACTATTGGTCATTATGTAAAAGATACCTAATAAATATGCTTAAGTTTATTTATATGAGATTAAGAGAGAAAGATTTCCTCCCCCCCACGTTCGTGGCGGAGGCCGAACGCCAGAGAGGGTGGTAAATCAAGGCGGTAACTGGTATTCGAACCCGGGTCCCTTCATGAGGAGACACCGTGCTTGACCACTTGAGCCACTCCTTGTCGGCTTAAGTTTGTTTATATGTATCAATGTTTGTATGTATACATATAATCATCTTTAAAATCATTTTTAGAAATACATAATCAAGTTTGGAAATTGTAGAACTGAAGAAAGTAGCTTTTTGTTATGCTCTTGTTAAGATAATAATTTAAGATAGACAATGGTGAAACTTATTGACTGAAATATGAACGTTTAGAAGACAATGTTATAATTTGGTTACAAAATACCATCTCTAAAATTTCTATGATTATAAATTTTTTATAAATGTCATTGTTATTTTAATAGGCATTGTCGACAAGTTAGAATACTCAGTTGTAGTAGAATAATATAGAATTCTTAAGTGGTTCATTACAACAATTTCATCATGTTCCGGTCATCATTTATTACAATAATATATATATATATATATAATTGAATTATTACAAAGATAATGGGATTTATTAATATTAAATAAATAAATATTCATGCATGCAAATTTTTGTATCATTTGGTACAAATATTTGGTGTATCCAACTAATATTATGTTGAACATTTCAAACACAAATAAATTAATGATTTCAGCTTGTTTGAGAAATATGATGAAGTCATGCTAAATCTCATGCTCAATGTCATTTTTTCATAATTAAAATGGCAAGTACTTAATTAGGAAAATTCTAAATGTTGGTGATTTTGGTGTTGTATTTCTTTTATCCTTTTGTTCATATTATCTATCCACTATACAATTTTTTGGTATTAAAATTGAAATGTTTTACATGTAACGATGATAATATGGTAGGAGATATCAAACCAAGGGGTTCCTAATGCATATATATATATATATAACTGATATATACATGTAATCACTTGAAAACCTTGAAATAAATATTATGATGCTCAACATCATATAATATTTATTGCATATATATTTTGACCAACAACTTCAATTTGTACACCTTTTGATATTGACTCTTTATGATAAGTAGAAAAGGAACTAAGAAAAACTTTCTAGTATATAAAACTTTTTCTCTTCATATATATACAAAAAAGTTGTATGTATGGATTAAAATCACTTAGAATCAAATTGGACCAATATTATACCCTACCAAATAAAACATGTATTCTTATGGCATATAATAGAAAGTAAAGATGATTAATATCTATGATATCCAAGAAAGAATTATGGAAGTTGGGTGGACACAAGAAAATTGATTCTTATCTTACTCTCTTTGTAGTAAGAAAATAAACATATAAAATTAAGGCAAGTACCCTTCCAAACATTAATACTAAAATCCAAAATCATTTTAGTAACAACAAAAATTTTCACACCAATTTTAAATGTGTTTCAATAATGCGCCTTGGTGTCTATATAAACATGTCATGTGAATTTTGATAGCTGATGATAATAGAGATGTAAAGGATGATTATTTTATGTCATTCAATGATTGTTCTCTCTTAATATAGAAAGGGGAGAAAGAATCCTATAGTAAAAAAATATACAATGACATATTATAATGATACCTTAAACCATCATACAATCATTAAAGAGTAAAAAATTTATTTGTTACAGAATTCTGAGGACTTTTGATGTCTTGAGAATGTACTTAATGTTGGATCTAGGGCTCTAAAGGGGAGTGAATAGAGCTTCAAATTTTCATAAGATAAGTTAGACCTTCAAATTATATCAATCAAAACCAATAGCTTAAATGCAATTTGAAGTCCTAACTAAACAAACATAACAAGGATGAGAGAATTGAAACAAGTACTTGGACAAGGTGGTTTAGAGTGATTCCACTCTCCAAACTAGGAGAAAGTCAATCCACTACCTAGAGAGGTCAACCTCTAGGACTTTGCAATCCGTGTATACTCATATTCTATTCATAAAAGATACAAGGATACCACCATACATCCAAGGACTTACCTATTCAAGACAAGAGTCTTCCACCTACACAAGGACTTATCCAATTGATCAAGATGTCTTCATCCTTCATCAAGGACTTACCAACACTTACTTCAAGTCTTTGGCCTTGAAGGAATTTGCCCACTCTTCTTGAATCTTGGTTGTGCCCTTCTCCTTCACTTGGAGAAGATATTTACCTCTTCTTCAACCTTGAAGAAGACCAACAACAACTTCACCTTCACTCAGAGTAGTTTTCTTCACCTTTGCTTCTTTGAGAAAAGGGGTAGGGAAGATGGAATGGAATGACAACTTTACAAGCACAAGGAAGTAGCTCTCTTACAGCCAACCTAACTCACTCATAATCACAAAATACTTTGTAAATGAGAGAGAGAAAGGGTCTCTAGTAGTTGCAACACACTCAACTATAGCAAGGATTTAGAATAGCATGAATGAGCAAACTTGGAATGAACTCCAAGGGGTTCTATTTATATATGGGGGTGTTCCCTTGAGTGTGGGATCACTGAAGGGTGAAATATAGCCATTTTCAAAGTTAGAACGGATCTATTCTTGCTCAAAATAACTCACCAATGGTTATAATCATTTTTTCTACATTTTCCGTAAAGTACATTCGGTCGAGTTTCAATAAAGATAACTCAACCGATCCACTAAGTGAAAAAACTAATTTTCAAACTATCGGTTGAGTTTTTTCTAGGAAACTCAATCGATGAGTCAAAATTAGTTTTTCTTAGTTGATCGATCGGTCGCGTTCTATGAGTGTACAACTCGATCGATTGGTCTCTCTAGAAAATCCATCACTTGGATCGGTCAAGTTTCTAACTCGACCGATAAACAGCCTGTGATAAAATTTTTAAATAGACATTTTAGTGATCAAACGTTGGAATTAAGTGTCCCTAATTTTTTTTCATCTTAGTTACAAGTCATATCATCAATACAAGTGATTATAAAAATCATCTAAGGTCATTTGGAGTGATTTCTAAAATTGCACACTTGTATTACTTTTGACTTGAACTTGGACAAGCTAGGGCTTGTGTAATTTGATCATTTTCATGTACCTAAAGCCTGAAATCAATCTGAACAAATATATTAGATACATAGAAATACAATAGTTAAGTCATTATCAAAATATGGGCAATGTAAAACTCTCAAGTCAACAATAGCCGCCAAGAACCCTGCTTCTTCTTAACCAACTTAATCCATAGATCAAATAGATATAGATGGATAACTATTTATATAAAAATGAGCCTTCTAACAAGAAACTAAATACTAAAAACTTAGACATAACAAAATAATGAATAAAATCATAGAATTGAAGAGAGTTATTTATAAAAACAATACAATTATATATTTTTTCTTGTTTGTAACAACATATGCTCTATAAATACAATGTGTGAATCACGTGCACCTACTAGTATAACTTATTTACTTGAAGTTTCGCATCCCCGTAGTATGTCACCATCTCCTGTCATTTGTGGTGTCCTTCATGAAGCTTAAGCATTATATTAAATTTATTTTCTTGTCACTCCCCTCTCAGTTTTGATGTCTTTTAAATAGTACTTGATTGATTACATCTACTCTTGACTGAAATTCTAGTTCCAAATCATGATAATACATGAATGCATCCATAAGAAAAACAAGTTTGACAACTTAATCATTTATGAATTTTTTTGACTTGGCTAAAAACATTTTAGTAAATTTATATCTTTCATTTTTTTTCATATCCTTTTAATCTAAATTGTTCTTTATAGACCATATTCCCCAATCAACTCACCATTTTATATTCATCTCGTAAAATGGATTCATATACATATACTACTATCTTTATTATAATAGTTTCATACACATCTTTATTCAATTTCCTATGAAAATATATTTTGCTTCCATAAACTTCATTATAATGTATGTTTTTTCCCATGTTATCTTTTGTATGAGAAAACTTAAAACAAATAAGAAGTCTATGAGAACTATATCTTTTAAACGATCATTTAACATTTTCTTACATTTAATAATCTCATTGTCCTCATTCTATTATATATTTGACATTTATAGTGTCGTCTCCAACAACTTCAACCTCTCCCCTCAAAATGATGAACATCACCCCATCTGCACCCAAGTTGGTACCACTACCAAGCATGTTGAGTGGATGGTTGTATTTAGTGAGAATTAATTAGAGAGAGATGACGTGTGCATGTGTAGAGTTAAGAACAGAATTAATTAAGAAGAGATAAATGCTATAGTTGCGACAGTCGGCACATTTTGGGTGAGAGTCAATGGACAAGAGAGAGAAAAATGTGTATTATTTGCATGATATTATTTTTTAAAAATAGAATAATCATCTTTCACATCGAAATATGTATTGTTGCATGTAACTACTTATGGTGCAACACTCACATTTTATGTCAATAGTATCATGCGCTAAGTGTATTATATTAGTCATATTTATGTGGGGTGTGCCTTTTAAATGCGATATTCAAAATTTCAAAATAAATAAATATGAATTTTCTTGTAAGGTACCGCCAATACATGAAGCTAAATATTTAAAAAGCAATACTATTTATCAATATTGATGTATTTTTGCATAGAATATTAATGTGTTCAGACCCACCGAATGTGATGTGCACATTTATAGGAATCTGCGAATGGTTACAATTATGTTGCATGAACATTAAATTGTTGACTGTTTCTCCGAAGAGAGGATATAAAAATGGGAGTAGATGAAATGGTGTGTATCACTACTTTTTGTGGTTCCCGTCTTGTGTTGTTCATCAAAAGAGACCTAGATTGAGAAGTGTGTAGTTGCATTAGTGGTCATTACTGGCTGTGTAGACATTGGGCTGGTGGCGAAGAGATGAGATTGGTTTTGAGGCAGCGGCCTACATCTAACGATTCTAGGTAGGCTACACAATAAGTTCAAGGCAGAGACCAACTATAGAGGAATCGGCGTCCACCACAAACGATTTTGATCTTTGGGGCTTGAAATTTCAGGGATCCTATTAAAATTCTCAAGCATGAAGGTGAAAATACTCCATTGGCAGGCTGTAGCTTCCTGGACATGGAACACACAAGATGAAACTTGCGGAATTTGTAGAATGGATTTTGATGGATATTGCCCTGATTGTGAAATTCCTGGAGATGGCTGCCCTCCAATTTGGGGTGCGTGCAACCATTCTTTTCATCTTCATTGCATCTTGAAGTGGATAAAATTTCAGACAGAACCACAATGCCCAATGTGCAGGAAAGAGTGGCAATTTAAGGCTTAATATGATATCTAGTATCAATCATGGATTGGAGAAGACGAAATTGTGGTGACTAAAATAATCTGATTTTGCAATTTCAGAAAGGTGATCTAAATATGTGCTTGGCTGTCTTTTAGAAGAGTTAATTGATGACTATCACTGAATAATGTATTTCTAGTACACGTTTGTAAGATCGTAAATGAGGTATTACAGGACAAGGAGTCACTAGTAACGTCAGATTGTCTTATTTTATTTTAACAGTGTATGTTGGGGAAAGTATACATTATGTTTCATCACTAAGGTGAAAGCGTAACTAGAGAGGAGCGCCTCTAAAAATATATATAGATTTTTTTTATGATTGGAACTCATCTTTATTTTGTTTTTATTATTCCAACTGCATGTTACTCATTCTGTTTGATATATTAACTTTCATTTCTCACACTATGACTTCTTATTCAGTTGTTATTCATACGTATAATCTAGCATTCGGTGCTACATATTTTTGATTGCTCTTTGGTTATTCTCAAGATTTAATTTCTAAATCAATATCGTTCTTATTTAATTCCACTTATAAACTTGCATGCCCCTTATTTCAGCCCAAATGACTCATGTACGGGTCAAATGTTCTCTTTTTTAATATTAAACACTACTGAGAAATACATCTACAATGTCGGTTAAATAGGGCTTTGGATGTCAGAAAAATATCTATGGCTAGGTGGATGCCACATCAAATAAATGCTTATCAACCATTACTAACCATTGTGACCAAGAACTATGTGATGGTGCTCTATCTAGAGTCATCACATGAAAGACTTTGACATCGAGGTTCTTAGAAAATACATTAACACTACTTACCCCACATGATATGTTGTGGAGTGCCATATAGTGTTAGTTTCGGCATACTATTCTCACATAAAGTTTAGTTGTTTTACTTGCCTTCAAAAATCCCTCTATTTTTGAAATAATTGATGCATGGTTCTATTTTTTAATACAATTCTATGTATCAAAATATATAGAAAGCATTATAACTTTCCAAAATTGTTTACATGATTCTATAATCATGAGACAAGTCAAAAAGTCCTAGATTAGTAGCTATACAAAGAATGAACATTTCACCAAATAATTTATCTCTAAAATGCATCTAAAAAATTATTCCCTTCAAATTCAAACCAATAATCAAACTCTCCTACAATCAATCTCTATTGAAAATCCATAATAGAATTCTAGACTCCATCCTATAAAAATCACGTTAAATTTGCAAAACCAATTCTCTATAATGTAAGTTTGAACATAACCAATGCACATTTAACATAATTAAATATATTGTAAGAAACAAAAATGATGTGGTGGAAACTTATTTTAATAAGCGAATGTTATTTTTGAATGACATAAATTATGTTGTTATTGTTTAAATTTGGAGTTTTAGATGATGATTATTGTTGCAAAAAATAAGACACTTGCAACAAGTGACCTAAAAAGTTAATGTTTGCTACAAGAGGTATGAATGGGTGATGTTTGTTTGTGAAAAACATCATTCCCTCTTCACACCACTTACTGCTAGCACCGCATGACCATATCATTTACAAGTCACATAACATGTACATAAATCCAAATGTTGCGCTTGGGGAAATGGTGCAGCTAATACGGTAATAACCGAGGCACGTCAATTGCTAGTTGAAAACTATTTGCAAACATGTACATAAATCCTACATTTGATTAGATCATATGGTTATACTTTATGTGGAATGTAAACTATTAAATGATCATATCAAAGTGATGATTGTGGGAAATGGTATGGCACTTGCTACAAGTGGCACAAATTTGGTGCTTGCCAAAAGGTATGACTAGGTGATGTCTATTGCAATAAGCATCATTCCCTCTTTGGACCATATGTTCCAAGCACCAAGTGCCCGTATTAGTTGCAACAAGGAACTTACTATATGAATGAGGCCTTTGGTATATACTTTGTATCTGAGTTTGGAGGTTCAGATGATAAGATCAGTGTGATAAATTTTGTATATAGTATGACAATTGTTGCAAGTAGCATGAATATTTGATGCTCAATGCAAGTAGTATGGATAGGTAATTCTTGTTTGCAACAAGCATCATTCCCTCTGAGAATATTTTCCCCAAGCACCAAACACACATACTAGTCACAACAAGCTACATAGTATCACTTTTCGGGAAATCGATCCGCACGGCTGCATATACTCCCGCATATACCTATTCAGTCACCTCACCACACCGCATATTGCTAATCGGTCCACTAAGCAGTCATGGGCCGCATATACTCCCGCTTGGCCGATTGAGCGGCCAATTAAACTCCATTTTTTGACAATCCCAAAACTGATGTACATGCATTTCATACATACATGCATTCATATAAACACACAGTTCTTTATATATTAAAATTTATATATATAGTCATTGATTTATATGTATACATTGTAATACATATAACAATTTCCAAACACATTTGTACATTGATATGGATACCTTTTGATATAAGCATATACATACATATATAATAGACCTACATATACAAACACATATTAGTACATAAGTATATACATTTTGATTTATTCACATGCATACACACACTCCACATATTTCTGTATTAATACACGTACATTTTAGTATTTGTGCATATATTATAAACACATTCCATATATAGACATGTATACATATATAAGCACATCATATATGAATATCAATATGTTTATATGTAAATACATATAAGTGCCTACTATATATATATATTTATAATCTCAATATTAAATTTTATACATAATTTATTTATTGAGAAAAAAATCCAAAACCGCATATACTCCCGCATACCACATATACTCTATTCACTAACCCCACCGCCCGTACACTGCATATCGCTTTCCTGAACAATGCATAGTATACATATGAATTAGAGTGCTAGCCGATCGTCTTATTACACCTTTTCTTTATAAATTTGAAGATTCATATGATTAGATTAATGTGTTGATTGTTGTAGATAGTGTGATACTTGTTGATAATAGAATGAAAACTTGATTCTTATTGGAAGCGTATGAATAGGTGATGCTTGTTTGAAAAAAGCATCCTTCCCTTCTCATATTATTGGAAACAAGTACCGGGAGCTCATTCCATAACCAAGAAGATTCACTCCACTTAGATCATCTATTTATACTTTTTGTTTGAATGTAGAAGAGATGAATTTAGATGACTGGGTTAGTGGTTCAATTGATATATTTAGTATTGCCCGTGTTGCATGTATCATCAACACTTGATACTTGTTTCAATACATATGAATAGGACATTCTTATTTGGAACGTCATTCCCTCTACAATTTTTTTCTATAAGAAATTAAGGCTCATACTAGTTGCAACAAGTGATACATTACATGGTGAACGATACACTAATCACATAATATGTTTATACTTTTTGTTTGAATGTAAAGGAGATTCATATGACTAGATCAGTGCCATTCTTATGTAAATAACATAATCATTGTTGCAATCAGCATGAACACTTGATGCTTGTTATAATAAATCTTAGTAGGTGGTTATATCTCTGTGAAAAACATCATTCCTTCTTCAAACGACATGCCACAAGCAACATGGGGCTATACTAGTTGAAAAAAGTGATACATTACCTAAATGAGTCATACCACTAACCAAATCATTTTCTTATAATCCTCATGTAAAACAATAAGAAGACATTGGGAGCATGAGGAAGAAGAGTGTTGATCCCCATGCATTTATGCAGACTAAGAAACACCAGTCCTCACTTCACCAGTTAAGAATGAAACCATATAAGTCATTAATATAAAAAGAATCAAATAACATTTTCCAGTTTCAAATTTATCTCATGAAGTATAATATGCAATGGTTTTCTTCAAACCATATATAAGAAAAATCTTAATTGCATGTACTATCTGAGATATGACATTAGCACAACAAGAGTATAAATCGCCAAGCATCAAGTTGAAGTGCAATGCTATATGTAACACACCCTTCCAAGGCTCTCTAGTACATAAAAAAGCTAAGAATAGGATCATATAATAAGGAGAAAATTCTCCACCTTATATGGTAAAAAATGGAGCATTGTGGATACATATCTCTATATGGTCTAATGTAAAATCTAAAGTTATAAGTGTTGGATAAATTGGACATTATGATAAATCCCTTTGTTTCGATGATGACAAACATTTCATTCTTGTTGATCTAATGGCTACTTGAGTGTTGCAGGAATAAGGTGGATGACAAAGCTCTAGGGAATCTATATGCTTGAATGATTGTAAATGTCATGAAATGTAATCAATTGTAAACTTGTACAAATATATAATGTACAAGTACTTAGACTTCATGTAAATCAAGCGTTAGATCTTCCCTAGCTAAACACCACACTTAGTCATGTCATCCCCTTCAATAGTGTCACATATGCACACTTGTACACACACTTAGTGCCTTAATTAAAAGATTGAAACAGGGTCAATCTCGGTCGACAAACTCCTCGACCGAGACACTCTCGGTCGACAAACTTCTCGACCGAGAAAGACCCAAGTAGCCGTTAGACACAGCTGACAGGGTAGTTGGTAGTTACAAATGAACGTTGATCCAGAGAGCCTGTCGGTCGACAAAACTTCGACCGAGTAGGTATCTCGGTCGACAATTTGTCGACCGAGATGGACTCTGACAGCAACTGCAGAATAAAGCAACTAGCCGTTACTAATGCACCTAACTTATACCTAACGGCTAGTTAAGCACTTAGAACCCCCTAGAAAGTGTCTAGAACGTCCTTAAGCACTTGTAGGTCATTCCTATAAATAGGACATGCCTTAGGACACCTAAATACACCTAAGCTACACTTGTGCTATACTTGAGCTTGAATACTCATTGGCAATCTGTTTTGAGCAATAGAGCGATTCCAACATTGGCTATTCATTCCCATTGCTCCATTTTTGTGTCCTATAGGCTAGCATCTCCTTTTCACAGCACTTACACTTCTACACTCATTGGTTAGGAGATCAATACGCTTGATATAGGCAAATCAAGCCTTGTGCTTAAAAGGATAAGTTGTAATTTCTGTTTTCCTTCTTGTTCCTTTTATTCTTTGTATTCTCCTTGCTACTCCTAGGGTTGGAGGCTGCGGATTGGAGAAGGTTCTTCTCGGAGGAGAAGGTGGACTTCAAGCTACTTCAAGAAGGCTATCGCAACGGGAAGCTACTTCAAGAAGGCTATTGCAACGGGAAGCTACTTCAGGAGGAAGGCTGCTTCAAGGTTGGTGCAATTACTTCTAGGTGAAGGCAGCTTCAAGGTTGGTGCGATTACTTCTAGGTGAAGGCTGCTTGAAGGGTTTAGGGAGAGAATTGTAATTTTATGTAAAGTCCTTGCGAGGTAATAAAATTAAATTCTTTCCAAATCCCGGTTGGGTAAGCAACCGGGTAGTGGACTGACAACTTTAGTATTTGCTAAAGTTGGAACCACTCTAAATCCTTGTCCTCTTGTCCAATATTTTGTGGTTGGTTGTTTGAGTTCAATAATTATTAAAATTGTTTTAAAACTCTATTCACCCCCCCTCTAGTGTTTTTCAATTGGTATCAGAGCAGGCTTCAAGGAACCCTAACAAGGTCTTGAAGAATGGGTGACGGGGTGCTAAACAACCTTAATCTTGAAGGGACATTTGTTGCTAGGCCTCCAGTGTTTGATGGAACAAACTACACATATTGGAAGAGAAGGATGCAGTTCTACTTTCAAGGCATAAGTTGGGACTTATGGAGGATGGTCTCAACCCCATACGAGCTTCCTCAAATGCAATATGCAGAGTGGGATGCAAATACGGTAAAATCGGCTCAAATGAATGCAAAGGCTGTAAGTATTCTTTATTGTTCAATTTCAGTAGGAGAATTTAATAGAATATCAAATTGTGAAACAGCCTATGAAATATGGCATAGATTGTCCACAACCTGTGAAGGTACGGTTCAAGTTAAGAATTCTAAGATTACTATGCTTAAATAGAAGTTTGAACACTTTCATATGGATCCAAATGAATCCATTAGTGAAATGTTTGCAAAATTCTCTTCTATTGTTAATGGTTTAAATGCCTTAGGAAAAACCATTCTTGAAGAAGATCAGGTATCAAAGGTACTTCGATCACTTCCTCCCAAATACAAGCCCAAGGTGACAGCCATTGAAGAAGCTAATGATCTCACTAAACTGAAAATGGAGCAACTCATTGGCAATCTAGAAGCTCATGAGGCAACTTTAGAAGAGGAAGAAAGAAGAGAATGTGAACGTCAACAAGGCAAAAAGAAGGACATTGCATTCAAAGCATCAACCAAGGACACTCATGACACAAGTGAAGATGATAGTGAAGAAGAAACTCTCATTGTAAATGGTAAGCAATATAAAAGTTTTAAAACTAATAAAACTTCTAGTGTTTCTTCTTCCAGGTGCTTTGAATGTGGCAAAAAGGGACACATGAAAGGTGATTGTCCAAAACTCAAGAAAGGGAAGAAATCATCTCACAAAAAGAAAGAAAGAGCATATAAAGCTGCATGGGATGATTCAAGTGATGATAGTGATGATGAAAAAGAAGAAGTAGAATGCCTCATTGCTACAACAAATGAAGACGAAGAAGAGGTAAGTCTTTATGATCTACCAAAAGAAGATCTAATTGCTAGTCTTCAAAATACTCATGAGAAATATATTAAGTGCAAGAAGAAACTTAAGGAATCAAATAAAGTAAATGATGATTTAAATGTTAAACTTCTTGCTCTTGTATCCAAAAATGAAAATCTCAAAAAGGAAAATGAAGATTATGATCTTAAGTTAAAATCGGTAGAAGCTAATTGCAATCTTCTTTCCTTAGAAAAGTTAAACTTGCAAACTCAAGTGAATGATCTTCAGAAACAACTTGTTCTATGTTCACATTTAGATTATGATGAGGTTGTCAAAGAAAAAAACTCTCTAGTATCTGATTTAGATCAAGCAAAGAAAGATATAAACAAGAAAATAGATGATATTGCTAAGTTACAAAGAAATGTAAATGAGTTAAGAGGAAATGACATGCTTGAAAATATTCTGAAAATTTCCTCTAGTTATAATGGAAGAAAAGGATTAGTATATGATCCAAGGAGAAATAAACCCAAAAGAGTTAAAGCATCCAAGACTAAGATTATGTTTGTACCTAGGAACACAATTCCTAGAAAGAGAAATGAAGTTGACTCTATTAGTTGTCATTATTGCATGCGTCTTGGACATTATTCATTTTCATGCCCATATAAGAAAAAGAATGATGATTTAGCTTGGATTCCTAAAACTTAGTAGCTTAAAATTAACTAGTTGAGATTTGACCTAAACTGATTCTTGATATACAAATGTCATATCTCAACACAATCGAGCTCTAACTTGCATAATCTTATTTTGCTTGGAATAAATTAACAGTTCTGAAAATATTCCAGAAACTTTGTCGGTCGAGAATCTGTCGACCGAGTGAACATCGGTCGAGAAATTATCGACCGAACATGTCACTGATTTCCAGTCTGCTGTAAAATTGCTGAATTCTTTTTGTAATTGATCAAATTGCTATCTATTTGTGATTAATGACTGTATATATTGGAAATCATCCCTGAAAACTTATATGAGATTAATTTGGTTTATTCTCTAAATGATTTAAGTTAAAACTGAAATTATGCTTAGCTTAATAAAAAGGAAATTTCTGTTTTATCATTATTCATATGATTTTTTTCCTAAAGTATTTTCTGGTCTACCCATATAAGAATCATGTGATTACAATCATGGAATTATCATTTTCATCATGATGATGTTGTGTTAGCACGAATAGATAATGATAATTGTATGCATGGATCCTTGATGATACATAGGCAAGCAAAATAATTCAATGATGATATGTCTCTTAGAAATGCTTGCAACACATAAGATAACAATTTCTCAATTGGCATCTTTAAAAGACTTGAGATATTAATCGTGCTTTTATTTTTAAGAGGATGTTTTCATATTGAGTATCACTAAACATGCTTTAAAATTGATATCTAATCAAGTACTTCACATATGAGTGCTTAAATTGGAAATCTGCAATTTTTGCCTCTTGGTTGAAATAAAATTTGACCAAGGGGCGCTATGGTCGAAGTCAAGGTCGACCTAAAATAAGCTTTGACAAAATGCTTATTTGGACATCATTTTATTATACTTAATCTTAGTATACTTTTGATAAAGGTCAAAATCAAAATTTAAAATCATCTGTGACCTTAGAAGCTTTAAATTGCTTTAATTGTAAGATTAAGGGGGAGCTCATACAAACAAATTTGATTATTTGCTTAAGAAGCTTACAAAAACATTGTAATCATCATTTGGAGCTTATTAAGACCTTAGTACCTTTACTCTTGGTTATGACAAAATCTATGAAATTCATAAAAATGATATATCTTGTTATTAAAGGAACTCTCTAAACAAATCAGGGCTTAACATCCCATGCATTTGGTTGGAGACATTTTTATGTACTCTAAGATTAAAGGATTCTCATTTCATTTTTAGGGCTTAACATCCCTTATAAAATGGGTGAGAAATCAATATACATTCATCATAAGCTTAAGGGAATCTCATATCATTTCAAAGCTTAACATCCTTTGCAAATGATTGGGAAACAAATTGTGGCTAAATTAGACAAAAATGATATTAAATCCATGTTTCTAATAGAATATCTATTTAAGGGGGAGCATAATATAAAATTAAGGGGGAGAAGAAATATAAAATATTCACCCTGGATATCTTTTTGAAATGTCAAAGGGGGAGAAAGAATATAAAATCAAAAATATAAATGAGTTTCATCTTGATGGCCAAGCACTCACTTACAAAACAAGAATGGCTACAAAAGGTAATCTTTAGGTATGAAACTCACATGCTTTATATTTCCTTATTTCATATTTAGGAAATGTTTGTCATCTTCAAAAAGGGGGAGATTGTTGGATAAATTGGACATTATGATAAATCCCTTTGTTTCGATGATGACAAACATTTCATTCTTGTTGATCTAATGGCTACTTGAGTGTTGCAGGAATAAGGTGGATGACAAAGCTCTAGGGAATCTATATGCTTGAATGATTGTAAATGTCATGAAATGTAATCAATTGTAAACTTGTACAAATATATAATGTACAAGTACTTAGACTTCATGTAAATCAAGCGTTAGATCTTCCCTAGCTAAACACCACACTTAGTCATGTCATCCCCTTCAATAGTGTCACATATGCACACTCGTACACACACTTAGTGCCTTAATTAAAATATTGAAACAGGGTCAATCTCGGTCGACAAACTCCTCGACCGAGACACTCTCGGTCGACAAACTTCTCGACCGAGAAAGACCCAAGTAGCCGTTAGACACAGCTGACAGGGTAGTTGGCAGTTACAAATGAACGTTGATCCAGAGAGCCTGTCGGTCGACAAAACTTCGACCGAGTAGGTATCTCGGTCGACAATTTGTCGACCGAGATAGACTCTGACAGCAACTGCAGAATAAAGCAACTAGTCGTTACTAATGCACCTAACTTATACCTAACGGCTAGTTAAGCACTTAGAACCCCCTAGAAAGTGTCTAGAACGTCCTTAAGCACTTGTAGGTCATTCCTATAAATAGGACATGCCTTAGGACACCTAAATACACCTAAGCTACACTTGTGCTATACTTGAGATTGAATACTCATTGGCAATCTGTTTTGAGTAATAGAGTGATTCCAACATTGGCTATTCATTCCCATTACTCCATTTTTGTGTCCTATAGGCTAGCATCTCCTTTCCACATCACTTACACTTCTACACTCATTGGTTAGGAGATCAATACGCTTGATATAGGCAAATCAAGCCTTGTGCTTAAAAGGATAAGTTGTAATTTGTGTTTTCCTTCTTGTTCCTTTTATTCTTTGTATTCTCCTTGCTACTCCTAGGGTTGGAGGCTGCGGATTGGAGAAGGTTCTTCTCAGAGGAGAAGGTGGACTTCAAGCTACTTCAAGAAGGCTATTGCAATGGGAAGCTACTTCAGGAAGGCTATTGCAACGGGAAGCTACTTCAGGAGGAAGGTTGCTTCAAGGTTGGTGCAATTACTTCTAGGTGAAGGCAGCTTCAAGGTTGGTGCGATTACTTCTAGGTGAAGGCTGCTTGAAGGGTTTAGGGAGAGAATTGTAATTTTATGTAAAGTCCTTGCGAGGTAATAAAATTAAATTCTTTCCAAATCCCGGATGGGTAAGCAACCGGGTAGTGGACTGACAACTTTAGTATTTGGTAAAGTTGGAACCACTCTAAATCCTTGTCCTCTTGTCCAATATTTTGTGGTTGGTTGTTTGAGTTCAATAATTGTTAAAATTGTTTTAAAACTCTATTCACCCCCCCTCTAGTGTTTTTCAATAAGAAGATCCAACCACCACTTATCAATAATATTGAGTGAATGGAATAGATGCAAGAGAAAACTACCATTGAAATTATGATATCAATGATTCTATAACATATTAAATTCTGTATTAGTTCAAATAATTTACATAAATGCTCTCACAGAAGCGCGAGCAACAAACTGGGCTGCCAATCATTTTTGGATGGAAAAACCCAAGGACCCGAAAATAAAATCATTACATGTAGATACTTGAAATAGAAATAGATAAGAAAATACCAAAATATATTAAGAATAGAGACAATAATATCTTTTATATTGGATTCTCATAACTTATGATTAGATCTCCATGTGGTTACTTGATCTATTCCTGATCAAGTAGAAGTCACAATGGCAAGTTCTACTATTAAAAACTAGCACCAAACTTTAGGTAAGGCTTTGGTCACCTTCAACCTTGGTTGAAGTAGGATATCGGGTTATGGATATTCTTTTCTTTCCTTCTTCACCAAGTGCTTAACTATGGTGATCTCTTATCCATGGAGGAGTTTTGAACGAGCCCTGGACCTTGGAGAAGTTCTTCTTCAACCTTAGGATGTGATGTTTTGGAGCTTGGAGCTTTGAAGCTATTCACAAGGCGGGTTATATAACTTGAACTCTATCATGTTATTATTCATCACCTAAATTGCTATACTTAATGAATTACTTTTAATTCCGAAAATACTTCTGAAATATTTGATGAAATTATGAGTTCTAGTAGTTGCTTAGATCTGTTGCCATTAACTATAATAGTTAGAACGAAGTTTTAGAGCTTGAAGAAGATGGTATCACTTTATAAAGTGATATCGGGTTCAAGCATACACACTAGTAGCTCTAACCCGATATGGGTATGTGCAAATATCACTTGCACGATATGAATGGAAGATTTCATTTCCTTGCATGATATGAATGGAAGATTTCGTTTCCTTGCATGATATGAATGGAAGATTTCATTTCCTTGCACGATATGAAGGTAAAGTTCATATCTTGGAACATGATATGGTGTTATCCATAAACCTCTTGCACGATAGGAAGTCAAGTATAGACTCCATACACGATACAAGGTTTAATGTATACTTGTAAGATTGATATGAAACCCTAGTTTGGGTAACCTAAAAAGAGTAAGTTAGCAAGTATCCCTTGCATGATATGATCATGTAATGTACACTTGTACATGATATATTGAGGCATACATCTGATGCACGATATGATGGATTAAGTATACATTTATGCACAAAATAAGATATGGATTAAAATATAAG
Organism: Alisma plantago-aquatica; assembly: GCA_963693085.1. NCBI lineage: Eukaryota > Viridiplantae > Streptophyta > Magnoliopsida > Alismatales > Alismataceae > Alisma > Alisma plantago-aquatica. The sequence goes on from OY856409.1 coordinate 1,756,620,525, forward strand.
ATGTAACCCGATATGGTTGGAACACCTCAACCCGATATGAAACCCGAGATGGGGTTAAATCGATATGCAAATAGATGATAGATCATACATGATATGGGTTGTGTACTTTCATGATTCATGTGATATGTTAAATAGGATTAGGATAGTTTTAATTTCTATTGTAGTAAATAATGTGTTATGCACAAGACAAATCGAATGGTTGAAGGATTGAGGAGGCATGTCAACAAGAGGATCCAAAATGATCAACTGGTGGCCCAACTGATCAACATGAGGTGTCTAGAATTTGGTCGAATTGAAGACTAGATGGTTGATCTGAGAGACCAACCGACCGACTAGGTGGAGAACTGATCGGTTCAAGAGTTGAACCAATCGACCAAGATTGATTTGAGCATAGATCTTCATCAACAACAAGTTGCTATATATGATATAGATCTTAGGTGGTTGTAATTCCTTGTGGCTCGAAGAAATTACAATAGTATGGCCATAGCCATCGCTTGTGTTTTATAATTGCATGTTTCATTTGGGGAATATAGTATGTATATGATACATATAAGTATGTGGTGATTGGATATGTATATATATTTATATAAATAAAAAATCCCTCAATAAAATATTAAGTTTTATATGCTTTCCATAAGAAACACACATAAAAAGCTTGGTTGACCAAATGTGGGCACGCCAAGCATGGTGCACTATCCATCTTTTGGAAGTGTGATGGTAGTTATGTGAGATTGCCAAGAAGTGTGCATCACTATAGTATTGTTTTTTTGGGTTAGACTTACCTAGGTGATCGTAATGAGATTAAGTACCTAGAAGAATGTAGAGAATTATGTCAAAGAGTTATGCATACCATCAATCTAATAATTGTATAAGATGCAATTGGCAAATGTTATCTACCTTGATGATTGATTATGGACGCTGGCGTTGGCCGGGTAAGAACTTAATTGTTTTGAGTCTTGGCTTACTAGAAGGTTGTAAGATACAATCTTCCAAATTGATATGTGAGGCCTATCAATTTGAACAAAATAGTGGGAGTAATAATTAATTAAAGACCTAATTAAAAACCGTCAAATTTTATTTTAATTAAATCAAATCAAAAGTGTTTTAATAAGTTGCAAAATTTTCTTGTAGAATCAGATGGCAACCAATAACACATTTTCCTTGCGATCAGTCCTAGAGAAGGACAAGTTGAATGGGAATAATTTCCATGAATGGTACAGGATGCTGAGAATTGTTCTCACACAAGAGTGCAAGCTCTATGTCCTAGAGACACCAGAGCCAGATGAACCTGCTTACATTGTGCCTAAGGATGACCGATATGCTTATAATAAGCACTTTGAATATGTTGTTGATGTCAAGTGTCTAATGTTGTGCTCAATGAACTATGAGTTGTAAAGACAACATGAGAAAAAAGATGTTATTGAGATGGTAACACATCTTAAGAACATGTACCAAGATCAAGCAAGATAGGAGAGATATGATGTCTCCAAGGCATTGTTCAAGTTCTACATGGCAGAAGGAGATCCAGTAGGTCCCCATGTGCTAAAGCTTATTAGGTATGTGGAGAATATTTCTAGACTAGTATTTCCCTTGGGTTAAGAGTTGGCCACTATTGTGTTTTGTAGTCACTGCCAGAGTCATATGGTCAATTTGTCATGAACTACAACATGAATGATTTTTAGAAGCCATTGTCAGAATTTTTGGGCATTTTGAGAACAACTAAAGAATAAATGATCCCAAGTCTGTGATGATGATCAACATAGGAAATGGGAAGTCAAAGGGCAGAGGCAATGCTAAGAGGAGTTCTATATCTAGACAAAAGCCCAAGTCTTCTTTACTCAAAGCAAATGGAGGGATGATCAAGGGAGGCAATTGTCACCACTATCACCAGCCTAAACATTGGAAGAGGAATTTCTGTCTCTATCTGGAGGAACTAAGGAAGAAGAAGGAGGGGATAGCGATTTCCACTTTAGGTATATACATTATTGAGAGAAATTTGTCTACTTCTTCATCTTGGGTACCATATACTGGATATGGATCTCATATATGCTTGAATATGCAGTATCAGAAAATAAGTAAGCCTTTACAAAAGAGTGAGGTCAGACTGCAAGTCACAAATGGAGCCAGAGTTGATGCTACTGCAGTTGGAATCTATAATTTATATCTTCCCAAAGGGCTTGTAATAGAGTTAATGAACTACTATTTTGTACCTACCATAAATAGAAACATTATTTCCATATCTTTCTAGGAAAAGGAAGGATATGAATTTCATATAAAGAATGGTCAATGTTTTAATTCAAAAGATGAGATCTTTTATGCTTAGTCCCAATGTCTTATGGTCTTTATTTATTGGATTTAAAGACAAATGTTTATAACATTAATACCAAAAGATTAAAACTTGATAATTCAAACAAAACATATCTTTGACATTGTCGTCCAGGGCACATCAATGAGAATCACATATCTAGACTCCATAAATATGGTTATCTAAACTCTTTCGATTTTGAGTCAATATAGACATGTGAGTCTTGTTTGTTGGGGAAGATGAAAAAGACTCCAATCACTGGAAATAGTGAGAGGGTTAGTGATCTATTAGGACTTGTACATACTGATGCATGCAACCCTTTTAGAAAAATGCTAGAGGTGGTTCTCAGTACTTCATTACCTTTATTGATGATTTTATTATGTATGGTTACATTTAATTGATGAATCATAAGTTAGAAACTCTTGAAAATTTTAAGGATTACATGAATGAAGTATAGAACCAAATTGATAAAAGTATTAAGACATACCAGATCTAATCGAGGTGAAGAATACTTAAGCTAAGAGTTTGAGGACCTTATACGAGACCATGGTAATGTATCACAATGGACTCCATCTGGAACACCATAACATAATGGTGTGTTAGAGACAAGGAATTGTACATTCTTATATATGGTGTCATCAATGATGAGTTTTTCTGATCTCCAACTTCCTTCTGGAGTTATGCTCTAGAAACTGTCATGTTTACACTAAAGTGTGTACCATCCAAATTGGTTCAAAAGACACCATATGAGATATGGTATGGGAAGATTCCCAATGTGTCTTTTATGAGGATTTAGGGTTGTGAATCTTATGTGAGAAAGTTGATTCTAAAAAAGCTTGGAACCAAATCAGATAAATTTTATTTTGTTGGAATCCTAGGGAAATCAAAGGATATTACTTTTATACTCTATCTGACAACAAAGTGCTTGTTACCAAGGATGTCATATTCCTAGAAAGGGAATTCATTTCCAAAGGAATCAGTGGGAGGAAATTAGAACTTGAAGAGTTTTAAGACCAATAAGAAAACATTGAACCTATAGAGGTGCAAGAGGAACATAGAGAGTCACAAGTTGTGGAATCTTAAATTCCTGATGTAACACAGGAACCCTATAGATTTAGTAGGATATGACTTGATCCAGATAGATTTGGTTATCTTGTCATTCAAGAAGGAGATGAGTGAATCTTGATGATGAGATGAATACCTACCTAGAAGCTATTAAGGGTCCATAATCTGAGAAATGGCTTGAGACCATGAGATATAAAATGTAATGCATGTACATAAAAAAGGTATGGATCTTGGTGGATCTACTTGAAGGGGTGAAACCCATAGGGTGCATGTGGGTCTTTAGTAAGAAGACTGGCATGGATGGCAATGTACAAACTTATAAAGGCCAATTGGTTGCAAAGGGTTTCAAACAAGTTCAAGGTGTTGACAATGACAAAATATTTTCTCTAGTTTCCATGGTTAAGTTCATCGGGATCATGCTTACTATTGCAACTTATCATGACTATGAGATTTTGTAGATGGATGTTAAAACCGCATTCCTTAATGAGAATCTTCTTGAGGATGTGTACATGACACAACCTAAGGGTTTATAAATCCAAATGGTGCAAATAAATTCTATAAGCTACAAAGGTTAATCTGTGGATTGAAGAAAGCATCTCAGAGCTAGAATCTTTGATTTGGAAAAATAATCAAAGAGATTAGCTTTAGTCAAAATGAAGATGAACCATGTGTTTACAAGAAGGTTAGTGGGAGCATGATTGTATTCCTCATATTGTATTTGGATGACATATTATTGATGGGGAATGACATCCCTACTTTATAGATGGTAAAGATCTGGCTAGTAAATTTATTCACAATGAAAGACTTAGGTGAAGCATCCTACATTTTTGGAATCAAGATCTATAGAGATAGATATAGAAGGCTTCTTGGCCTAAGCTAGAGCTTATACATTGACAAAGTGCTAAAAAGGTTCAGCATGGGAAACTGAAAGAGAGGAAACTATCCATGTCTCATGGTGTTAGTATCTCTAGAGCTCAATATCCCAGTTCTTGTAAAGTATAGGAGTGCATGAATAAGATTCCATATGCATATGCAATTGTGTCTATCATGTATGTAATGTTATGTTCTCACCTTGATGTCTCATATGCATGAGTATGACTAGCATGTACCAGTCAGATCTCAGTGAATGCCACTAGACTATTGTCAAGAAGATCCTTAAGTACTTGCGAACAAATAATGATCAATTGTTAGGGAAATCAGGGTGACAGATATAGGTAGCGGAAACAAAAAGTTAAAGCCCGATTCCCCAAGATAGAAAGATCATGTGAACAACAATGTATCTAGGAAGGAATGGTTTGTAAGGCTATACCTAGTACTGGAGCAAGTCCAACAACATTACCCTTACAATAGTGTCATGGTTCTTCTTCAGGAAGCAACTTGTTCCTTCTTTAGTAACAACACTCAAACAATCGTCTCCACCTGCCTCATGGTGAAGCACCATGGACAATAGTTGATGGTGTCCTCCTAGAGACATACAACAACCTCCCACCTCTAGAGTATTCAATGTGGACCACTGGGAACTCCACGTTGTGCTAACAGAGCCAACTGGAAGGATTTTTCCCTTTTTAATGTCAACCTGCTAGAGTTTATATGCTCTCCCACAATTGTCTCTCCCTTGCTATCCCTGCCTTTATTAGGTAGGACTTTCTCGGGCTCTCTATTGGTTACCACAACCAGAGAGGACAACAATTGTCAGAGAAAATATTGTATACTGAGAAGCCCCCACTCCCTCTATTTATAGGAGAGGCTAGGGTCAGGGTTCCCAGTTTGTGCGGGAGTCGAAAGGGTTGAATTCATGAATTTTCTAAAACCATTACACCATGAACCGGTCGGTTCACACACTCAACCGCTCAGTTGGTGTACGAGCCAGTCAGTTTGTGTAGTTTTGTATTCTAAATCAAATTGGTAATCAATGCACAATTAATGCTAAACATGACGACGACATCTAATCATTGATCCAATCAAATTGGAAAATAAACTGGGCAGTTCATCTCATGAACCAGTCGGTTAGGATATGTGAATGGTCATCTCACTCCCTATTTCATGCATTGATCAGCCAATGTTGATTCCAATTGACCTGACACTCCAGCCAATCAGTTCAACACTTGAACCAATCTGTAAGAGTCAAGTCAGTCAATTTTGAACATCAGTTGTTTAATTAAATACCTAAACACCTTTAGTAATCAAATTAAACATCATTCATGAATACACTCCTTTAATCCAAGTCTATCCTATGTGTGTGACCCTATAGGTCTAGAATTACGTTGGCAATGAATGTTCATAACTAACTTACAACAACACAAGCAAAGAGTGGCATCTAGGAACACATCATTTACCCAAGTAATTTAGAATGTTGAAGAACAACTTCAACCTACAATTTGTGATTAGTGTTACCATGATCGTATAGTTCCATTGTCTTTGATATCTAGATTGGACTCGAGACATGGAATTCTCATCCTCTAAATGTTCAATCCATGTTCCTTGAACTAGAGCAGTTAGTTTGAGATGCACATGACCTCACATATCAAATATTGAGTCCATTGAGTAAGTATGTACATTTCTCAGTCCCTCTTATCTAGCGGCCTTGGATATCAATCTCCTATAGGAGGAACAAATCCCATCTACATCACTCACATTCAATCCCCATGTGTCACACTGCACCCAATCATCACCGTTATGGCAACCCTTATATAGGATCACATTAGATGATGTCAAAGTACATGAATGACATGTGATGAATGTAGTGAATTCTGGTCTAAGAACCAAAATTACAAAAAATGAGATGATTATGACTACCATTCCATGGTCTCCATATATCACTCTCATGGTGGGTTTGTTCGATACATTATTCTCAAACATGTACCTGTGTGCTTAAGTTGATATCACATATCATTACTAATGAGATTCTATCATCAGTCAACACATACTCTAGTCTTATGTATTATTGTGGTCTATTTTGCTTCCACAGTAATATCCAACTAGGGATATAAAAAGAATGTATGTACTCTTATCATACATATGATCTCATTGTTGAAGTCATGTACTTGAAGACATACGTCATCGAGTAAGATCATTCTTTAGACATCTACTATGCTTGTGTCATCATTTCATCTCGAGACAAACACATAGATAGAGTTACCTTTGTTATTATCAAATCGGGTATTTAATGCCTCATTTCAATCATCATATGAATGTCTCTCTGGGCATACATACCAATAAACTACCACTTGTACTTAGAGACCATCACCCACAAATTTGTTGGGAAATACAACTATAGAGAAGGAAATGGAAATAAAAAAATTATCTACCATATTCCTCATAATCAACGGATCAAATCAATTACTATAAGATGGAAATGATGGTTTTGAGGATATACCTGGTCCTGGGACAATTCCAGTGACAATCCTCATTGTTGCAGATGCACAAATCTAAATACAAGTTGCAATGGGACTCGTCTAACTTACCTCCTGGTCTACAGCCACGAACCTCATCTTCTTCAGCAACTCCTCTTATCACAGACTGTTGGTTGACGCTGTCCTCCTAGCAGTAGACAACATCCTCCTGCCTCTAGAGCAATCCACACAGACCACCTAGAACTCTTGACATCCTACTAGAATGGAAAGGAAGGAGTTGTCCCTCCCATTGGTGCACTAGTCACCAACTTGCTCTCCCACAAAAATGATCTCAATTGCTCTCTCCCTTATTGTTCCTCCCTAGTCAGGTAGAACTTGTTTGGTCTCTTGTGGTTACCACAACTAGAGAGGACAATGTTTGTCAGAGCAAATGATTCTCAATTGACTATGTTGTTCTCTGGGAAGCCCTCAGTACCCCTTTATTTATAGGCAGGGTTTGGGTCTAGGTTCCCAATTATTGGGAGAGTGGAAGCGACCAGAAGAACTCGAATTTTCACAACCTATGAAAAAAAATGTCCATTTAGAACACCATATGGTCATATGAACTGCGAGACAGTCGTCTCATACTATGAGATGACTATTTTTTAGTTTCCCAATCACATATGAAATTCCTTACACAACAAGTAATGAGTAGTTGAAATGAACTTGGAAATATCCAGAACCTTCCCTCGGCCAAACCAGACCATCTCGCCCATATGACACGGTTGTCTCAATCACCCAGACGGTCGTTTTGTGACCTGAGTCGAGCCAGTCAATTTGGTCAGTTCGTTCTTTAGCCAATTTCAACTTGAATTAGTCCTAACTCCCTATACTCCCATCTCAACACTTGAGACGGCCATTTGGCACTCCAAATGACCGTCTCACACTTGAGATGAGCATTTGGTAGTGCAATCAGCCTATATGTTGTGTGAATCAAATAACTAACCACTTTAGTACTTAATCAATTGCCATTCAAGATTAAACTCCTCTTCTAGGTTGAGACCTATGTGTATGACCCTATAGGTCCCATATTACATTGACAGTGAATGTCCATAACAGCTTATGACATCATAAGCAATGGGTGGTGCCTAGCCGCACATCAATTCTACCCAAGTAAATGGAAAGTTTGGGAGCAACGTCAACCTACAATATGTGTATGGTGTTGTAGTACTTGTATAGTTCCTTTGTCACTGATGTCCAGATTGATCTCAAGGCATAGAGAAGTCATCCTCTTCATCATTCAATCTTGTTCCTTGAACTAAGAGCAGAATTTCTGAGATATATGTAAGCTCAATATCACATATTGACTCACATGTGCATGGCCATGCATTTCTCAGTCTCACTAATCAAGAGGCCTAGAACATCAAACTCCACTAGGAGGGACAAATCCCATTTCTAACATTCATAGTCTATCCCCATGTGTCAAAGTCACTCAATCATCATCGTTATAACAACCCATGTTACAAGACTACATTTGATAATGTCAAGGTGTACCCAATGACATGTGATGAGTGTAATGATTTTAGGTCTAAGAACCACATCTGCCACCATCACTATGAGAGCTGACTATGACTTCCATGTATCAGTCTCATGGTGGGTCTGTCTGATACAATATTCTCTAACATGTATCTGTGTGATTGGTTTGATACTGTCATATCATGACTAATGAGATTCTGTCATCAAACAACACACATTTTGATCGTATATGTTATTGCTTTCTATCAACCTTAATAAGAATATGGATATGTACTCTTAAAATCTGTATGATCTCATTCTTCCAAGTCACGTACTTGAAGACATACATCATTGAGTGATATTATTATCTAGACATTTATAATGTTATATCACTATCTCACAACTAAATTAAATAGAATAAATTAGAATCTTACCTTTTATTAATAATCAAACAATTTACATTTATGCCATTACAATAATCACATGATTGACTCTCTAGGCATACATAGCAACAAACTCCCACTTGCACTTAGAGCAATCACCTATTGGCTTTTTGGATATGCAACACTCATATTTTGATGATACAAATATTTCCTATATTATATTACTAACATGTGTATTAAGTATTTCAGGTGATCAAGGAACATAATCAAGATCCAACTACAAAGACATCACAAATACATAAGTTTAGATACTTGTTAATCAAGTTGTACTATGAATATATTTGTACTTATATGTTTTCATAAAACTTGATAGACATGATGTAAGGACAAGTGATGATCTTCCAAAACCTACCCAAAACCCTATCCCTTACTCATATGAAGCCTTTCGGGTTGTTAGGTTTCATTAGATATATCATTAGATAAGATATTCCTATTATTTTTGCATTCATTTGAGCTTTAGGTCACTCTCAGACGAAGATATTCTCGATTGAGACATAGCTATTGCAATATTTGACTAAGAGAGCTTGACCGACATAGCTGTTGGAGAAAAATTCCAAACCAAAGAAAATTTCGATCGTCAATATTGAGGACCGAGACAGTTTGTGGCCGACAATATTGTGGACCGAAAATGTTCTGGATGCAATTCAGCAAATGGTCAAATTATTCATTGTAATTCAATTTACTTAATCCTAATGGTTATTTTTCATCCTAGAACACTCTAGACACTACCCACAGTTGCCCTAACCATGTGTAAAAATTTCCTAAAAATAGGAGAGGTCCTAGGACACCAAAACATCAAGTTTGCTTACATTAATTGAAATCATATACTCAAACTTACATACTACTACTTGTTATCATTCTCAAGAGTTTAGGCTTATACTTTGAGTTTCCATCATTCTAGCCTAAGACAAACAGTATAATCCTTTTCCACGAAATATCAACCTTGCCTAAACCTTTTGTGGAGTGGATCATCATCACTTGTCCATAAGAGCTTGATTGTATATCTTGTGAAAGAGTATTGTAATATCCTTTTTCCATTCTTATTTCTATTACTTGTGATTGTGGTTGGTCTACTTCCACAAGTGGTGGTTCTTTTCCTCAGCCCTTGGTGCATCTACAAAAGAAGAGGTGTAGTGGTTCTCTTCCTCGGCTCTCGGTGCGTCCGTAAAAGAAGAGGTGTGGTGGTTCTCTTCCTCAGCCCTCGATGCTTCTATAAAATAATATTTGTGGTGGTTCTTTTCCTCGGCCCTCAGTGCATCCGTAAAAGAAGAGGTTTGGTGGTGCTCTTCCATGGCTGGTAAAGAAGAGGGTTTAGTTGCAGTAATCATTTTGTAATTTGTCCTCATTGATAAATTAATAAAAGTGCTTGTTGCAAATCCTAGTTGGCAACAACTAGGTAGTGGACTGACGTCGTAGATGGAACTACTCTAAATCCACTCTCTCTTGTGGTTGCCTCATTTATTTTCAATCGCACTTTAAAGTTGTTTAAATATTTTACAAAGACTCTATTCACCCCCCTCTAGATCTTTCATTTGGTATCCAAGTAGGTATTCAAGGAGCCCTTACAGGTCTTGAAGAATTGGGGATGGTGTACTTGGCAACATAAAGTTGGAAGGAACTCGTGTGAGTAAGCCACCCGTGTTAGATAGATCCAACTACAATCATTGGAAGCATGATATGCAACCCTACATTCAAGGTGTTGGAGAAAATTTTTGGAACATGGCCATCCACCCCTATGAACCTCCTACAACTAGTTTGAGGAATGGGATGAGCCAACAGTAAGAAAAGCTACACTAAATGCCAAAGTTGTACGTATCTTATATTCACATTTATCTCTTAAAGAATTTGATAATATATCCTCTTGTGAAACCGCATATGATATATGGAGAATACTTTCGGTTGCACATGAAGATAATTTTCTAGTCAAGAGTAATAATATAGTTCATATGCAAGAAAATGAAATTGTTTCTGACATGTATGCTAGATTTTCTTCTATAGAAAATAAATTGAGTGCCTTAGAGAAATACATAAGTGAAGAAAGTAAAGATGCAGAATGCAACCATGTAGTCAACTTCCTACTTGATCAACATGAAGAAGGTAATAGTAAAGAAGAAGGCGCACATATAGAAGCACATGCACATGGTGAAAATGAAGGTAAAAATAGTGATGATGAGGCATCTCTTGTTAGTGTATCAAAAGATAATATTATTGATATGATTGAAAAGGGCTTAAATAATAAATATTCTATGATTGAAAAATATATTTCTAACCAATTCTTGATTTATACTAAAGAAAATGAAAAATTAATGTTGACATTAGAAAAATTTTCTAATAGTATAAATGTGTTACATTTTCACAATCATGGTCTTGGATACATTCCAAAACACTATGAAATAAATGAAAAGAGGAATCTTGTCTTTGATAAATTAACTGTCTCCATTAATCATGTGACATGTTTTGTCTTTAGAAAGTTAAGACATTATGTATGTCCTATCACTCAAAATATAGTACCAGAATAAGAAAGCACACAAAGTGTTGATAGTGATGTATTTATTTATACTTTATCCAAAAATGAGCTTATTGAAATTAATGAAATCACCTTGGATAGAGTGGAAAAATATAAGAACAAGAAAAGAAAATTGGATACTATTATTGATTCACTTATAATGGTTGATGAGAAAAATGATATCAATATTGCTCTTTTAATTTGATTTAAATTAATTGAGAATGGATAATTATTTCTGATAGACTGCCCCTCGGTTGAAAGGATGTTTGACCAAGGGATCAGATTGGTCAATATCTAATTCGACCGAGCTATTGACTATCATGTTTTGTTTTGATAATCTTACAATTAAACATTTAGAGTCAGTTTGTTACATGTTCATTTGGTCTTTCATTCTACAAATATTTTATTTTGCAAAAGTGATATTTTCTCACATGCTCGATCAAGATGATAAAATTGGAACTTTGTTTTCTTGAATCCTGGTTAAATTATATTTTGTTGTTGTTGATGCTTTATAATTATAAATTGTGTATGCTTTTTGATTGCGGTCAACTGACTACCTTTAATCATCCTTATTTAGATGGGATTCTTCATAAAAGAGTGCAGATGACAAGATGAAAATGCTCCATATAATTGTTTGGCAACATGTTAGCAACTACTAAATAGCCATAATGACATTTTAAACCTTTTATTGCATTCTACTCTTTCTATAACGCTTTTAAATATGGTCAAAGAGCTTGGTCAAATTTTGCAATTTTTGTTGCAGTCTATTTTGAACTCAACAATATTTTTAGATGCTCCAAATAACATAAAAATACCAATGTCATAACCTAGTCGATCCAAACATATTTTTTCGATCATATTGCTAAAAGTGCTACATGTTATAATCAACAGACATTTTTACTAAACCACTTGCTTTAAAATAATATTTATCTCACATGCATTATTCAAGATGTGCATTTTTACCATTGTAACTTTGTTTGGCCCAAATTAAATGTGGATTATTTTGACTCTCCATATAATGCTAGAGCTTCTTGTGGATAAAATTTGATACTTCCATCTTTTGCCATAATTTTTGAATATTTTTTGAAGAAGCACTATATTAATGGGGAATGTATTCTTTTGGGGAGAGTCATGATAATCATGCCAACCTTTTTGTAAATAGAGAAGTGTAAGAAATAATTCTTAAAATCAAAATATTTAATGTCCTTGAAGTTTCCTATTTTGACTAAGGTGGATAATCAATTCCCTTTCTTAAGTTTTCTTTGGTCAAAGCAGGTTTCAAAATTTAAGGCATTGTCGTAATGCATATTGTTATTTTTGTGGTCTATTCATATTCTACTTAAATATGAGCTTTCCATTATACCCAAACTATGTAAAATTGTTGATTCATTACCACAATTACCTTGATAGGAATAGACACAAATAAGTTTTGTGGTTCTTGCAAGCCAAAAAAATAACTTAAGCATGTGCTATTAAAATGATACGACACTTTTGAAAGAAAACGTTGTTGCTAAAAGAAAATGCTTAATTTCTACTACAAAAGGTTCTTTGTCGCTTGCCAAGAAAAATCTTTTGGATTAAATAATAGAAGTTCTATACATGATTTTCATTTCTTCCTACTTTGATTTTTATGGAACTTGTTGAAAATATGTTGTATAATTAGTTAATTTCTTACATTGATACACATGTACTTGGCTATATTTTTTAACATGATCTTATCAAAATTACATTAGTCATATAACATGTCTTGATTAGGATTATGCACTCTCATGTCATCTCAATAAGAGAAGAACAGAAATTGTTTTTTGAGTATCATAACTTTTCTCTACATAAGGAGTAAAAAGTTCATTAGCCTTATTTTCAAACCATTTTGATCTTAATATATGCCATTACATTCATGCTTATTTGGTATTATCATGAAATGTTTTAAGAAATGACTTCTTATCATTCTCATACTTCTTGTGGCTACATTTGACATTTTCTTTAAGGAGTATTATAATAAGGGGGAGAAACTATCAAGCAAATACTTTTGATTTGAACTTGGAGATAAATAAATGTGTTGTGGCATTGTTGTTTAATGTACTCAAATTAATTTTCTGCAACTATCTATGAGAATCTCAGTCAAATAAACTTTGGACCAATCAGGAACTCGATAGAAATTTTTCTCGATTGGAATGTTATCAGCAACATGATTTTTTGAACTTGATTTTCAAATTCACATTTTACTTGATATCTTGGTTTTTTACATATGACATGAATGTTTTATCATGAAATTTGGGATCTTATATGCCTATCTTTTTTGTAAATACTTCTCTTATGTTTGAGCTCATTTTCTTAGTATGAGATTAAGGGGGAGCTCAAAATTTGTTGATATAACTTGCATTTTTTTTTAACCTTACACTTATTGGCCTCTCTATATCAATATGGGATTAGCATCCCTTATATTTGGTCTAGACATATTTTTGACCTCATTTCTATGCTTTATTGGTTCTCTATATCAATATGGACTTAACATATCTTATATTTGGTCTAGAGATATTTTTGACCTCATTTCTATGCTTTATTGGTTCTCTATATCAATATGTGCTTAACATTCCTCATATTTGGTCTAGAGATACTTTTATTTACCTCATTTCTATGCTATATCAATATGGGCTTAACATCCCTCATATTTGGTCTAGAGATATTGACCTCATTCTGAGCTCAAAGGATTCTCTAATCATTCTTTAGCTTAACATCCTTTGAAAATGGTTGAGAAATTAGTTTTTGGTTTTGTACTTCTTGTTTTTCATGGAATCTCTATATCATGGTAGACTTGATATTCCTTACCATTGATCTAGAGTATCTTTATGATAATGTGCTTTATTGGGTCTTTTTATCATGAAAGACTTAACATTCCTCTCATTGGTAATTAGACAATATTTCAATTGTTCCTTGATCATATATGGCTTTTTGACTATGCCTTACTATGTCTTAATGTCTATCTTTTTGGATTTTCCCTTCAATTGTATTCTCTTTAAGTTGATACATTGGGCATAAGTTTTTCCTCTCCAAAATGACTATCTTGTGGAGGGGGAGTGTCTCCTTGAAGGGGATCACTAGTAAGTGTTGATCCTTTTTTATTTTGACAAAAAATGGGGAGAATAACTCATAAGAAAAATTGGCTCTCAAAGGCATGAAGTTCTAAATTTGCTACTTTCAATTTATCTTGTGGAAATATTTGTCATCATAAAAAAGGGGGAGATTGTTGGCTTTTTGGATATGACACACTCATATTTTGATTCTACAAATATTTCCCATATTACATTATTAACATGTGTATTAAGTATTTTTGGTGATCAAGAAACATCATCAAGATACAACTACAAAGACCTTACAAATACATAAGTTTGGATACTTGCAAATCAAGTTGTACCATGAACATACTTGTACTTATATGTTTTCATACAACTTGATATACATGATGGAAAGACAAGTGATGATCTTCCAAAACCTACCCAAAACCCTATTCCATACTCATATGAAGCCTTTAGGGTTGTTGTGTTTCATTAGATATATCATTAGATAAGATATTCCTATTATTTTTGTATTAGTTTAAGCTCTACGTCACTCTCGGTCAAAGATATTCTCGACTGAGATATAGCCATTGCAAGATTTGACTGAGAGAGCTTGACTTACATAGCCATTGGAGAAACATTCCAAACTAGAGAAAATCTTGGTCGACAATATTGTTGACTGAGATAGTTTTCGGTCGACAATATTGTGGACCGAAAAATATTTTGGATGCAATTCAGCAAATGGTCAAATTAGTTGTTGTAATTTGATTTACTTAATTCTAACGGCTAGTTTTCATCATAGAACACTCTAGACACTACCCACAGTTTCCCTAGCCATGTGTAAACATTTCCTATAAATATGAGTGGTCCTAGGACACCAAAACATCAAGTTTTCATACAACAATTGAGATCATATACTCAAACTTTCTATCATTCTCAAGAGTTTAGGCTTATACTTTGAGTTGCCATCATTATAGCCTAAGACAAATAGTAGAATCCTTCTCCACCAAATATCAACCTTGCCTAAACCTTTTGTGGAGTGGATGATCATCACTTGTCCATAAGAGCTTGATTGTATATCTTGTGAAAGAGTAATGTAACTCCTTCTTCCATTCTTATTTTTGTTACTTGTGATTGTGTTGGTCTACTTCCTCAAGTGGTGGTTCTCTTCCTCGGCCCTTGGTGCATACATCAAAGAAGAGGTGTGGTGATTCTCTTCCTCGGCCCTCAATGCATCCATAAAAGAAGAGGTGTGGTGGTTCTCTTCCTTGACCCTCAGTGCTTTCGTAAAAGAAGAGGTGTGGTGGTTCTCTTTCTTGATTCTCGATGCATCCATAAAAGAAGAGGTTTGATGGTGGTCTTCCTTGGCCAATAAAGAAGAGAGTTTATTTGCACCAATCATTTTGTAATTTGTTCTCACTGATAAATTAATAAAAGTACTTGGTGCAAATCCTAGTTGGCAACAACTAGGTAGTGGACCGACTTCGTAGATGGAACCACTCTAAATCTTGTCTCTCACTTATGGTTGCCTCATTTATTTTCATTTGCACTTTAAATTTGTTTAAATGTTTTACAAAGACTCTATTCACCCCCATCTAGATCTTTCATCACCTATTAATCATATTCCAAGTGATCTAGCATGACCTCCATGCTTCTACTGTGAAAGTGCCTTTGTCAAAGGATCAACAACATTACTCTCAGTTGGTACTTTGTAAATCTTTGCATCTCCTTATTGTACGATTTCTCATACAAGATGGATGTGCCTTTGCATTGTTCCTTAGATTGTGCAATACCTCCAGTGTTGTCACAATATAGCTCAACTATGTCGATGATGCTCGGAACGACCCCAAGTTCTATAATGAACTTGTTGATCCATACAACCTCCTTTGTTGCACTTGTTGTGGAAATATACTTGGCCTCTATTGTAGAATCGAAACTATCTCTTGCTTGGAAATCTTCCATCTTACAGCTTTGTTGTTGAGGCAGAACATGAATCCTGATTATGACTTATAATCATCTTGATCAGACTGGAAGCTTGCATCAGTGTAACCCTTTACTACCAACTCTTCCTCTACTTTGTAGACCAAGAACTAATCCTTAGTCCTTCTCAAGTACTTGAGGATGTACTTCATGACTATCCAATAAGCATCACCTAACTCTGAATGATATCTTCTCATCATGCTCAAGGAATACGAGATGTCTAGACATGTACACAACATTGCATACATGATTGATCCAATTGTTGAGGCATATGGAATCAAACTCACGTGTTCCCTTTCTTCACAAGAATTGGGACATGGAGTTTTAGAGATGGGGACACCATGACGCACAAGTAGGTTTCCTCTCTTTGAATTCTCCTTGTTGAACTGCTTCAACAATTTGTCAATGTATGTGCTCTGACTTAATCCAAGAAGCCTTCTGGATCTATCTCTATAGATCTTTATACCCAAGATGTAGGATGCTTCTCCTAAGTCTTTCATAGAGAATGTATTTCCAATCCATGTCTTTACCTTTATTAAAGTAGGGATGTCATTCCCCATTAATAGTATGTCATCTACATACAATATGAGGAATGTCACTATGCCCCCACTAACCTTCTAGTACACACAAGGCTCATATTCATTTTGAATAAAGACAAACCTTTTGACTGTCTCATCAAAATGAAGATTTCATCTCTGATATGCTTGCTTCAATCCATAGATTGACCTTTCTAGCTTACATACTTTATTTACAAACTTTAGATCTATAAAACCCTCATGTTGTGTCACGTACACATACTCAACACAATTTTGAATCAGATAAATTTGTATTTTTATGACTAGATTCCTATTAAGGAAAGTGATTTTAACATCCATTTGACAAGTCTCATAGTCATGATAAGCTGCAATAGCAAGCATAATCATGATGGACTTAACCATGGCCACTAGAGAAAAGGTTTTGTCATATTCAACACCTTAAACTTGTCTGAAATCCTTTATAGCAATCTGCCCTCATAGTTTTGTAGTTTACCATCCATGTCGGTCCTATTCTTGAAGACCCACTTGCACCCTATGGGTTTTACCCCTTCATGTGGATCCACCAAAGTCCATATTTTGTTGGTATACATGGATTCCATCTCATATCTCATGGCCTGAAGCCATTTCTCAGATTTTGGTCCCTCAATAGCATCTTTATAGGATATTAGCTCATCATCTATGACCAATTTACCACCTTCCTGAGTTACAAGATATCCAGATCTTTCAGGCTCAAGGTGAGTCCTATTAGATCTATGAGGTTCTTGTGTTACTTGAGGAATTTGAGATTCAACAACACTTTGTGATTCTCTTTGTTCCTCTTGTACATCTATTGGTTCAATGTTTTCTTGTTGATCTCGAACTTCTTTGAGTTCCACTTTTCTCCTCCTAATTCCTTTGGAAATAAATTCCTTATCAAGGAATACAACATCTCTGGAAACAAACACTTTGCTGTCAGATTTGTAATAAAAGTAATATCCTTTAGTTTCCTTAGGATATCCAACAAAATAACATTTCTCAGATTTATGACCAAGTTTCTCAAGAAGCATCTTTCTAATATAAGCTTCACATCCCCAAATCCTCATGAAAGACGTATTGGGATGCTTCCCAATCCATATCTCATATGGTGTCTTTTGAACCGATTTTGATGGTTCTCATTTTAGTGTAAATGTGATGGTTTCAAGAGAATACCCCCAGAAGGTAATTGGAAGCTCAACTAAACTCATCATTGATCGCACCATATCATGTAATGTGTGATTCCTTCTTTTTGATACACCATTATGCTGAGGTGTTCCAGGTGGAGTCCACTAGGATACAATCCCATGGGATCTAGGAAGGTTCTAAAACTCTTGGTTTAAGTATTCTCCACCTCAATGAGAATGAAGTGCCTTAGTTCTTTTGCCAAGTTGGTTTTGTACTTCATTCATAAACTCCTTGAACTTTTTGAGAGCTTCTAACTTATATTTCATTAAATAAACATAGTCATACCTACCAAAGACATCAGTGAAGGTTATGAAGTACTGATACCCACCTCTAGCGGTTTCTCTAAAAGGTTCACACACATTAGTATGCATGAGTCCTAGTAGATCACTTGCACTCTCATTTCTACCAGTGAAAGGGGTCTTAGCTATCTTGCCCAACAAACAAGATTCACATATCTCTAATTATTCCAAATCAAAAGAGTCTAGATGTCCATCTTTATGGAGTCTAGATATGTGATTCTCATTTATGTGCCCTAGACGACAATGACAAAGGTATGTTTTATTTGAGTTGTTGATTTTTAGTCTTTTGGTATTAACTTTATATACATCCGTCTTTAAATCTAACAAGTAAATACCATAAGACATTGGGGAACTGCCATAAAAGATCCCATCTTTTGAAATAGAACATCGACCATTTTTAATATGGAATTCAAATGCATCCTTGTCCATACAAGATATAAAAATGATGTTTCTATTTATAGAATGTAAATAATATCAGTTATTTAACTCTATTACAAGCCTTGTGGGCAGAGATATACTATAGATTCCAACTGCTCTGGCCGCAACTCTTACGCCATTAGCAACTCACAGTTCCACCTAGCCTTTTCCCAAAGGTCAACTTCCTTTCATATCTTGCATATGAGAACATATGTGAGATCCACATCCGGTATCTAGTACCCATGATGAAGAAGTAGACAGATTTAACTCAATAATGTATATACTTGAAGTGGAGATCACCATCCCCATCTTCGTCTTCATGAATGCCTTCAAGTACAAAGGATGAGATCCACTTGTACTTTTCTTCTCCTTATATTGAGTATTGAAGATGTGGATTTAGGCTTGACCTCATAACTCTTCTCGGTCTTGCTTTGATCCTTGGACTCAGCCCTACTGATCACCATCACGGTCTTTTCCTTTTTCAATTTTGTTTCAAAATGAATCAACAAGGCAAGCAAGCTTGACATATGTCCAGCCGTATTATTCACATGGTAACATGCAATAAAGAAACTATATGATTTCAGCATAGTCTTTAGAATCGAATAAGTGGCAAATTCTTGGCACAAGGTGAATCGCATTTCTTCAAGATGATACACATGTCCAATCATATTGAGCACATGTTCTTCAATTGAGGTTCCCTATGTCATCTTAGACTCAAGCATCACCTTCAGGATATCATCCCTTTCTTGCTTTGTAAGACCAAGTGTCACCTTCGTAAGATGTGTTACCATCTCAAGAACACTCATGTCTTCACATTGCTCATGAAACTCATAGTTCATGCAGCTAAGAATAAAGTACTTTATCTCAAAGGTATCACTGGCATGCTTCCAGTAAGCATTCACTTGTTCCCTAGGTGATCAGGAGCAGGTATTTTTGGGATTGGTTTTTCAAGGATGTAGGGCTTGAACTCTTCATTGAGAACCCTTCTCAAAGTCTAAAACTAGTCATAGAAATTTCTCCCATCAAGTTTGTCCTTCTTTAAGACCAATCACAATTTGAATTTGTTCATCATTAGATTCTACAAGAGAAAATTTGTATTTGTCAAAAACCTTTTTTGATTTTAAATTTTTGACGATACTCATTAGCTCATTGATTATTATTGCTCTCACTATTTTATTCGAATAGATAGACCTCAATATCAATCCAGAAAATTGCAGCGTACAATATTCTATTAAGCCAAGATTCATATTTCATCAAATCATGAATCAGCTTTGGCTGATCGCCCACAACTTGACTATTTAGGTAGGCCATCATGCTAATTGCATCATATGCAACTCTTGGATAGATGATATGCATAACTTTTTTCCATAATAATCTGCATGCTTCTGGGCTTAGATGTTGTAAGAATCACCAGTTAAGACTGACCCAAAAACTGACACGGTAACAATGTACCCTGCTTTGGTAGCACCTGCATCATTACATTCAAACTTCCAAGAAATAGACGACGTACGACACTTTGGCGTCACCTACGTTTGGTCAATAAAGCTTTTCATATGTGCCATTTTTGGAAAGCATCTAAGACTTAATATTTTAATTAAAGGAGTTTGTATAAACAAATATTCTTTATCCAATCACTGTTATATAGTATGTATCGTATACATGCTATATCCCATGACCAAAACATGTAATAAACAAAGGTGATGGTTATGGCCAGCCTAATGTAATTCCTTGGATCCAAAAGGAATTACATCATCTAGGTCTACATAACATGTAGAAATCTATTGTTGATGAAGATCCTTGCTTTCCAATTTGGGTTGATCTTTTCAACCCTTGAACTGATTGGTTCCCCTCCTTCCCGATTGTGAGGTTGTCCCACTGGTCGTCTGGTTCCATCATCCTACCATCTTTTGGTGCCTCCAGCAGATCGGTCGGGTCCACCAGGTGATCGATTTGTCCACTATGTCCTCCATAGTCCTTCAGTTTGTCGGCTCATGTTCGAAACATCTTCATCTTTGTCATATCATGAAAGAAAATTATCGTACTTTTGCATAATTATTGGGAAACCTCGAGTTACATTCAAGGGAAGCAAGGGTAGGAAAGAATTAACTTTACAATGGGAAGATAAAATAGAGGCTTGGTTCGTATACCGAGATAAAGGGTTAAACCAACCACATAACCATGCAAACAATATAAGATTTATTGGCCAAAACCATACTACACATCCACCATCAAAATTGTTTTTAGGGTGATGCTTGTAAATTGTATATATATATATAATGTGTATATATATGTATATATATGTGTATATATATGTATATATATATATGTATATATATGTATATATATAGTCAGACTAGAATACACTCGAGTGTATTCAGAACAGAATACACTCAAGTTGTTTTTCATGATGCAATATTTTTTTCAAAAATCTAATATGTTGATCTTTTGAAACATCTTGTGAATAGCTCATACGCAAAATTTGAGCACATTTGGACATTTATAGGTGATGTTATAAAGACCAAAAAAATTATGCATATCAAATTAGTTTCGCGCGTTGATTTTGTTGCCCTTGGATGAGTGACTTACACTCATCCAATAAATGGACTCAAAATTTGTATGTAGCCTAGTTATAGTATGACGGTGAAGCTCAATGGTTTACATTTTGCAAAAAATAGTCTTGATATGAAAACACACTTGAGTGTGTGCGATCTGTTATTCTAGCCTGACTCTCTCTCTCTCTCTCTCTATATATATATATATATATATATATATATATATATATATGTATGTATAGAGAGAGAGAGAGTCGAGCTAGAATACACTCAAGTGTATTCGGAGCAAAATACACTCAAGTAGTTTTTCATGATGCAATATTTTTATCAAAAATATAATCCATTGATCTTCTTAAATATCTTATGAATAGCTCATACGCAAAATTTGAGCACATTTGGACATTTATAGGTCATATTATAAAGACTGCAAAAAGTTATGCATTTCAAATTAGTTTCATGCGTCGATTTTGTTGCCTTTGGATGAGTGACTTACACTCATCCAAATGGGCTCTAAATTTGTATGTAGCCTATTTATAGTATGACGGTGAAGTTCAATGGTTTAAATTTTGCAAAAAATAGTCTTGATATGCAAACACACTTGAGTGTATTCGTGCAATCTGTACACTCGGGTGTATTCTAGCCTGACTATACATACACACTCACAGATATATATATATATGTGTGTGTGTGTGTGTGTGTGTGTTTGTGTGTGTGTGTGTGTATTAGTTTGGGATTATCGTGGTATTAGATTTGACAATATATTATTCACATCACATGCAACAATAGAAAGACAAAACCAAAATTTGATCATATCAATTATCCCATAATATAGTAAACTAATGTTGGCTCTGATACCACTGTTGGGAAATATGGCTACAGAGCAGGCAGAGGAAACAAAATTTTTATCTACCATATTCTCCATAACCAACGGATCATGTCAATTGCTATAAGATGGAAAGGATGGTTTCAAGGATATACCTGGTCCTGGAGTAAGTCCAGCAACAATCCTCATTGTTGTAGATGTGCAATTCTGAATCCTAGTTGCACTAGGACTCATCTGAGTGTTGCGCCTCTTGGTCTTCACTATGAACTACAGCCACAAACCTCGTCTTCTTCTATCTCCTCTTGTCACAGACTGCTGGTTGATGTTGTCCTCCTACTGGTCGACAATGGCCTCCCGCCTCTAGAGAAGTCCACATGGATCTCCTAGAACTCATGTCGTCCTGCTAGAATGGACATGAATAAGTTGTCCCTCTGGTTGGTGTATTAGTCACCAACTTGCTCTCCCACAACAATGAACTCAATTTCTCTCTCCCTTGTTGTTCTTCCCTAGTTGGGTAGAACTTGTTTGGGCTCTCGTGGTTACCACAACCAGAGAGGACAACCTTTTCCAGAGCAACTGATTGTCAATTGTCTGTTTTGTTCTCTGAAAGCCCCCGATACCCCTCTATTTATAGGCGGGGTTTGGGTCCAGATTCTGAGTCGATGCAGGAGTAGAAGGGACCGGAAGATCTCAAATTTTCACAACCTACAACCACCAAAATGGTCGTTTGGCAAACTAGATGGCCGTCTGGCATGTGAGACAGTCGTCTCGTACTGTGAGATATCCATTTTGTAGTTTTCCAATCACATATAAAATTGGCAATTTTGATTCTGATTAATATCACATATTAATTCCATGCACAACAAGAAATGTGCAATCAAAATGAACTTGGAAATATCCATATGCTTCCCTCAGCCAAACCAGACCATCTCACCCATGTGAGATGGCCGAGCCAATTCGATCGGTTTGGTCAGTTCATTCTTTAGCAAATTTCAATTTGAATTAGGCCTGACTCTCTAGACGTCCGTCTCAATACTTGAGACGGCCGTTTGGCACTCCAGAGAGTCGTATCAACACTTGAGATGGGTGTTTGGCAGTGCAATCAACCTATATGTTACATGAATAAATACTTAAGCACTTTAATACTCAATTCAATTGTCATTCAAGATTAAACTCCTCTTCTAGGTTGAGACCTATGTGTGTGACCCTATAGGTCCCATATTATATTGGTAGTGAATGTCCATAACAACTTATGACATCACTAGAAATGAGTGGTGCCTAGTCGCACATCAATGCTACCCAAGTAAATGGAAAGTTGGGGAACAACTTCAACCTACAATCTATGTATGGTGTTGCAGTGCTTGTATAGTTGCTTTGTCACTGATGTCCAGATTGAACTCGAGGCATGGAGAAGTCATCCTCTTCATCATTCAATCTTATTCCTTGAACCAAGAGTAAACTTTCTGAGATATATGTAAGCTCAATATCACATATAGTCTTACATGTGCATGGCAGTGCATTTCTTGGTCTCACTAATCAAGAGGCCTAGAACATCAAACTATAGTAGGAGGGACAACTCCCATTTCTATCATTCACAGTGTATCCCCATGTGTCAAAGTCACCCAATCAACTCTGTTATAACAACCCATATTTCAGTATTGTGTTTGATGATGTCAAAGTATACCCAATGACATGTGATGAGTGCAATGATTTTAGGTCTAAGAACCACAACTGCCACCATCATTGTGAGAGTTGACTATGACTTCCATGATGATGTCTTCCATGTGTCAGTCTCATAGTGGGTTTGTCTGATAAAGTGTTATCTAACATGTATCTATGTGATTGGTTTGATATGCCATATCATGACTAATGAGATTTTATCATCAACCAACTCACACTCTGATCTTATGTGTTATTGTTGTCTATCAACCTTCCACATTAATAACTGATCAGGGACATAATGAAAATATGCATATGTACTCTTAACATATATATGATCTCATTCTTCCAAGTCACGTACTTGAAGACATACATCATTGAATGATATTATTCTCTAGACATTTACAATGTTATATCAATATCTCATAACTGAATTAAACAGAACAAATTGGAAGCTTGCCTTTTATTAATAATCAAATCATTTACATTTATGCCATTACAATCATCACATGATTGGATATGTGGACATACATACCAACAAAATTTTATTCTAAGTGATCTTAACATGTCCTTCATGTTTTCTACTGCGTGAGTACTTTTATAGTTGGTTAGCAACATTTGCTTCAAGTTAGTATTTTGCAAGTTTCACATCTCTTCATTGTATGATATCTCGTATGAGATGGAAGTGTCATAGTATGATATCTAAGATTCCCAGCCTATTCAGTAGCTACATTGATGTCACAATATTTCTACTATGTCATCAATGGTTGGAACCTCCCACAAGTTCACACATATGAACTTCTTAATCTAAATAGTATCCTCTGTTGTTCTCATAACACAGAGATACTCAGCAAACAACTTTTGTTAGCTCAAAACCCTTTCCACCTTATAGTTCTTGTTTTAGAGTCAAACATAAATTTAGATTGTGATCATTAATTTTACTTATCATTTTAGAAGCTTGCATTGGTGTAACCTTTTACGCTCAACTCTTCCTTATTACCATAACCAAGGAACTGATCCTTTTAGTGATTCACAAGCACCTAAGGATATTCTTTATGGTAGTCCAGTAACCCTCACTGGATCCAACATATACCCTCTCATCATGTCCAATACATATGAGAGTACTAGATAGGTATGTATATATCCTCTCATCATGTCCATTACATATGAGATGACTGGATATCCTCTCGTCATGTCTAATACATACAAGATAACCAGATATACTCTCATCATGTCCAATACATACGAGATAACTGGATGTCCTCTCTTCATGTCCAATACATATGAGATAACGGGATAAGTACATAACATTGCATTAAAAATGGATCCAATCATGAATGTATATTGAATCTATCATGTGTTTTTATTCTTCATAAGAACTAGGACACACGGCTCCTGAGAGACTAACTCCATGGAACATGGACAATTTTTCTCTCATTCAGTTCTTACATGATGAACCCTTTCAGCATATTTTCAACATACGTGTTCTTAATTAGGTTAAGAAGCTTTCCATATCTATCTCTATAGATTTCAATCCCTATCACATAGGATGCCTTGCCTAAACCCTTCATAGAGAAGGTGTTTTCAGCTAGGTTTTAACATTTACAGGATAAGTACGTTATTCCCTATCATTATGTGGAATACAAATATGCTCCCACTAAATCTTTTGTAATCACATATTTCATCTTCATTTTGACTCAGATCAAACCCTTTGAGTGTCTTGTCAAATATAAGATTCCAGCTCTGTGATGCTTGCTTCAATCCAAAGAGTGTCCTTTGTATCTTACAAACTTTATTTCTAATATTGGATTTATAAAACCTTTAGGGTGTGTTACGTACACATCCAAGAATGTGATTCTCACATTCATATGTCAAATCTCATAGTCATACTAAGTTGTAATAGAAAGAATGATCCTGATGGATTTAACCATGGTAACTGGCGAAATACTTCATCATGTTCAACATCTTGAACTTGCTTGAAACTCTTTGCAATCAATATATTGTTCCATGTTGGTTGTCTCTCAAAGACCCAAATGCACCTTATGGGTTTAATCCCTTCAGGTGGATCCAACAAGGTCATACCTTGTTGGTTTACATAGAGTCTATCTTGGATCTCATGGCCATGCTTCAAATTTTGGTCCCTCAATACTTCTAGGTAGATTGTTGACTCATCATCTATGATCAACCCTCCCCTTTTGCGAGTTATAATATATCATAATATTTCAAACTCAAGGCGTGTTTTACTAGATTTATGAGTTTTTGTGTTACATGAGGAACTTGAGATTCCATAACAACTTGTGAATCTCTGTGTTCCTATTGTACCTCTTTAGCTTCAATGTTTTCTTGTTTGTCTTGAACATTTTCAGTTCTACTTTTAGTCCCACTGATTCCTTTAGAACTAAGTTCCTCTTCATTAATACAATTATCTAGATTAACAAACAACTTTGTTGTTGGATTGGGATAAGAATAGTATTTTTATAAAATAACATTTATGTGATTTTGTGGGCAAAGCTTTCAAGAAACTATTTCTTATATAAGCATTCATCCCTATTCACTATAAAAGACATATTGGGACACCTCCCATGCCATATCTCATATGATGTATTTTGAACCATTTCAGACGGTACATTGTTTAGTGTTAAGCATGTTCCCAAAAGGAAATTGCAAGATTAGCTAGATTTTATAGATAATTGCACCATGACTTAACAAGGTTTAATTCCTTCTTTCTGATACCCTTTTGTGATACAATATCATTGCGTTTTAGGTGGAGTTCATCATGATACACTATCATGATCTCCGTAAAGGTACTCAAACTCTTGCTTTAAAATATTTCAACATTGATCACATCGAAGTATCTTAATACTTTTACCAAGTTAGTTACATACTTCATTCACAATCTCCTTGAACACTTCAAGAGATTCATACTTGTATTTCATTAAATACAAATTTCCATATATATCGATAGCATTAGTAAATATAATGAGGTACTCATAAATACCTTTAGCATTTGTTCCAAAAGGTTTATATACATCAGTATGCATGATCCTTAATAAAACAGTCACTTTCCCACTACATCTAGTGAAGATGATTTTGTCATATTGCACAATAAATAAGATTTGCATGCATCTATTGGTTCAATAATCAAAGAAGTCTAGATAACCATCATATGGATTCAAGAAATGCATTTCTCATTTATGCCCTTTAGATAACAATGTTATAGGTATTAATTGTTTGAGTCATCAAGACATTCAATATATGTGTCTTACACATATGTCTGTATAACTATCAAGTATCATTTATAAGACATAGGGAATTTCCATATAAGATCTGATTTTTTAAAATGAAACATCAATTTATTCTTGTCCATACAAGATACATGATGTTTTCATTAATGGAAAGTGCATAATAGAAATTCAGTAATTATATTATATGCCCATGAATGACAACTTCCAACTGTAGTGGTAGAAACCCTTGATCTGTATAGTTCTAGCTTACTTCTTATTAGGTCTTGTAGTAGAGATCTTTGTCTCTTTCTTCTTCCTTTGTTCCTTTAAGTGAAAATGACATATTCCTTTTTCACTTACCCTTTCCTTATCATGAGTGCAGAAGACTTGGACTTTATCTTAGCCTTAGAACTCTTCTTGGACTTGCCTTTTCCCTTGGACTCACTTCTACTAATCACCATCATAGATTTGTCCTTCTTCTTCAGACTTTGGCATCAACATGCCAAGTAGATCTGACAGTGGTTTACCTAAGTTACTCATGTAGTAACACTTGATAAACGGGTTGTATGATTCATTTAACAATTTGTAGATTCAAGTCCATGGTCAACTCTTGACCTAAAAGAAATCCCAGTATTTCCACACGACAAATAATATTGAGAACACAGGGCTGTACTGAATCTCTTTTTGTCAGTTTGCACTCAAACAACGCTTCGGAGACATTATATCTTTCTTACTTTACATGATTTTTAAGATGTGTTAACATCCCAAGAATGTCCATGTTTTCATGTTGTTCATGCAACTCATAATTCATACAACATAGCATAAGGTATTTTGATGTCTGCAACATCATTAGCATACTTCAAGTAAGCATCCATTTAGCCTTAGGCGTATTTGGAGTAGGTTCCTCTAGATCTGGTCTTCCAAGGACATAGAGATTTCTCTCATCTATTAGAAATTTTCTCAAAGTCCTAAACTTGATGTGGAGTTTAATTATATTTAGTTTTGTCTTTCTTAAGGACTGATAGTAATAATAATGTATTTGTGTTTGTCATTTGATTCTACAAAGAAATAGTACAACTTTTCAAAACATTTTTGATTCATTTGATTTGATAAGTTAACAATATTAATTAGGCCTTTAATTAATTATAGCTCCCATTATTTTATTCAAATTGATAACCCTCATGTATCAATTTGGAAGATTGCATCACACAATCTTCTAGTGAGCCAAGATCCAAAACAATTCAACTATTACCTGACCAACTCCAGCGTCCATAGTCAATTATTAAGATGGGATACATTTGCTAATTGCATCATATGCAATTCTTGGGCAGGTGATGTGTGCGACTCTTTGCTATAGTCATCTTCATGCCTCTGGTGCTTAATCTCATTAAGGACACATAGTTAAGCCTAACCCAATACCCAACATAATAATAATGCACCCCGCTTGGCAGGCCCACATTGTTACCACCACACTTCCATGAGATAGATGGTGCAGCACCTTTAGGGTTCCCACGCTTAGTTAATCAAGCTTTTCATGTGTCTTTCTTAAGGAAAACATCTAAGACATGATATTATATTGAGGGATTTTATGTATAAATACATATACATATCCAATCACTGCATACTTATAGTACGTATCATATACATGCCATAACCATGAACATATGTTTGCACCCCAAGTATGTGCAATTAAAATGAGTTCAGAAAAAACTCCAGAATTTTCATTCCTCCCAACCAGGCCATCTCACACAAGCAAGACACCCATCTCACTCACCCAGATGGTCATCTGGTGAGTTCGAGTCAAACTGATTGGTTCAACAGCTTGAACCGGTCGGTTCATAGGGAATAACTAAACCAATTCAATTTTTGATATTATTGACAACCCAAATGGCCATCTCAACACTTGAGACACCCATCTAGCTACCCAAACGGCTATCTCACCTAGTGAGATGGCCATTTGGTAGTTTAGTCAGCCAATTTATCGATTTTTTGTGTGAATTGAGTACCTAAACACTTTAGTACTTAATTCAATCATCATTCAAGATCAAACTCCTCTTCTATATGAGTTCCTATGTGTGTGACCCTATAGGTCCCATATCCTATTGACAGTTAATGTCCATAACAACTTATGACATCACAAGCAAAGAGCGGTGCCTCGGACTCATCATTTCTACCCAAGTGAATGGAAAGTTGGGGAGGAATTTCAACCTACAATCTCTTTATGGTGTTACAACTGATATCCAAATCGAACTAGAGGCATGTACTAGTCATCCTCATTATTATTCAATATTGTTCCTTGAACCATAGCAGACTGCATGAGATATATGTAAGCTCAATATCACATATTGACTCACATGCGTATGGCCATACTTTTCTCAGTCTCGCTAGTCAAGAGGCCTTGGATATCATACTCCTGTCGGAGGGACAAATTCCATATCTATCACTCACAATCAATCCCCATGTGTCAAAGTCACCCAATCATCACCGTTATAACAACCCATGTTTTAAGACTGTGTTTGATGATGTCAATGTGTACCCAATGACATGTGATGAGTGTAGTGATTTCAGGTCTAAGAACCACAACCACCACCATCACTGTGAGAGCTGACTATGACTTCCATGATGATGGCTTCCATGTGTCAGTCTCACGGTGGGTCTGTTCAATACACTATTCTCTAACATGTATCTATGTGTTTGGTTTGATATTCACATATCATGACTAATGAGATTTAGTCATCAACCAACTCACACTCTGATCTTATGTGTTATTATTGTCTATCAACCTTCTATAATAACAATTGATCGGGGACATAATGAGATTGTATATACTCTTAACATCCGTATGATCTCATTCTTCCAAGTCACGTACTTGAAGACATACGTCGTTGAGTAATATCATTCTCTAAACATTTATTATGTTATTCATTATCTCATAACTGAATATACAAAATAAATTGGAAACTTGCATTTATTATTATTATCAAATTAGGTATTTATTGCCATATCCAATCATCATATGATTGGCTCTTGAGGCATACACACCAACAAAGTACATGTGTACATGTTAGAGAATGGTGTATCGGACAGACCCACCATGAGAGTGATACATGGAGACCATGGAATGGTAATTAGAATCATATCTCATAGTGATAGTGGCGATTGTGGTTCTTAGACCTAAAGTCACTACATTCATCACATGTCGTTTGTGTACTTTGACATCATCTAATGTGATCCTGAATAAGGATTGCCATAAAAGTGATGATTGGGTGCATTGTGACACATGGGGTTTGAATGTGAGTGATGTAGATGGCATTTGTCCCTCCTATAGGAGACAAATATCGAAGGCCTCTTGGTAAGCGATATTGAGAAATGTACAGTTATACTCATGTGACTCAATATATTTATATGTGAGGTAACATGCATCTCAAACAGTCTACTAGATCTTAAGGAACATGGATTGAATGTTAAGAGGATGATGATTCCATGCGTCGAGTCCAATCTGGATAGAAGAGACAAAGGAACTGTACGATCACAATAACACTGATCACAGATTATAGGTTTAAGTTGTTCTCCAACTTTTAGAATTACTTGGGTAGCAATACTATGTTGCTAGACACCACTCTTTGCTTGTGATGTTGTAACTTAGTTATGAACATTCATTGCCAATGTAATTATGGACCTATAGGGTCACACACATAGGATACACTTGTATTAAAGGAGTATATTCATGAATGATGTTTAATTTGAGTACTAAAGGTGTTTAGGTATTCAATTAAACAACTAAGGTTCAAAATTGACTCATTGGACTTTGAACGGACTGATTCAAGTGTTGAAGTGATTGGTAGGAGTTTTAGGTCAATTGAAATCAACATTGGCTGATCAATGGCTGAACTAGGGAGTGATACAACCGATTCACATAGTGAATTGATTGGTTCACATATCCCAACTGACCGGTTCATGGGATGAACCACCCAGTTTGGTTGCCAATTCGATTGGATCAAGGATTGATGCTCACGTCATGTTTGACATTAATCGTGCATTGATTACCAATTTGATTCAGAACAATAAATTGCACGAACTGACCAGTTATCTTAGTGAACCAACTGGCTCACACACCAACGGACCGGTTGGATGTGTGAACTGACCGTTCACAGTGTGCAAGTTCTAGAAAATTAGTTTATTTGACCCTTTTGACTCTTACATATATTGGGAACCTTGACCCTTGCCTCTCATCTAAATAGAGGGGTACTGGGGCTTCTTAGTATACAATAGTTTCTCTAACAATTGTTGTCCTCTCTTGTTTTGGTAACCAATAGAGATTCTGAGCAAGTCCTACCTGATAAAGGGATAGTTTACAAGGGAAAGACAATTGTAGGAGAGTGTATCAACTCTAGCAGGTTGACATTCAAAAGGGACAACTCCTTCCTGTTGGCTCTGGTAGCGCAAAGTGGAGTTATTGATGGTCCAGATGGACTACTCTGAAGGCAGGAGGCCATTGTCTGCCGCTAGGAGGATACCGTCAACCACTATCTGTGGTGCTGCACTAGGAGGTCAGTGGAGACGATTGTTTGAGTGATGTTGCTGAAGAAGGAGTAAGTTGTTTCCTGAAGAAGAAGCACGATGTTACTACAAGGGTCATGTTGTTGGACTTGCTCCAGGACTAGGTATAACATTGCAAACCTTTCCTTCCTAGATACATTGTTGTTGATACAATCTTGTTGTCTAGGGGAATCAAGCTTTTAATTTTTGTTTCTACTACCTACATCTGTCACCCCAATTTCCCTATAGTGGTATCAAAGCCACGCCAATTTATGGTGTATCTGGGAATTAAATCGATATGATCATATTTATTTTATTACATACAATGTGAATATTAAATTGGTTAATCTCATATCTGATTAATTACAACATACACTCCACAAACTAATATATATATATATATATGTATATATGTATATATGTATATATATACATATATATGATATATATGAAATTTATACGCATCACCCTAAAAAATGGTTTTGATGGTGGATGTGAAGCATATTTATGGCCAATAACCCTAGATCTTTGTGTGCATGGTTGTGGTTATTTATTCCTATTTTTACTCGGTCTACTTACTAAGCCTCTCTCTCCTTTCCAAATGTAAACTAATGCTCTTCTTATTTCCCCCCAAATGTAACTCAAGGTTTTCCCTTATACAATGTAATAAGAAATATGATAGTTTTATATGTTTCATCATGAGAGGATGTTCTGCACATGACAAACTGACTGTTTCATGAGACGAACCGATTGACTGGAGGACCGAGGAGGCCAGACGACAGGAGATGAACCGATTGATTGGTGGTCCAACTGATTGGCTGGAAATTTCCAAATGTTGATTAAACCTAAGAGCCAAATGACCATTTCAAGAGCCCAACCAAGTGACCAGGAGGCGAGCCGACATTAATTAGGAAACAATTTGTTAATTCATATCTGATTGGGAAAGAATGAAAAAAACATCTTGCTTAGCAAGACAACTGTCTCACGTCCCAAACGACTATTTTACTTAGCAAAATGAGCGTCTCACGTGCGAGACGATTGTCTCACTTGGTGAGATGACCCTTTCATCGCATGTAGGTTGTGAAACTTCTAGAAAAGTTGTGAAAATTCAAGATCTACTTGTCCTTTCCACTCCCGCTTTAGTCTCGCATTGGCCGGGGACTAGGAACCCTAACCCCTCCTATATATAGAGGGGTATTGGGGGCTTCTTAGAGTACAACTACTAAACATACAATTGATAATCAGTTGTTCTGACAAGTGCTATCCTCACTGGTTGTAATAACCATGAGAGCCCAGGCAAGTCCCATCCGACTAGGGAGGGATAGCCACGGGAGAGAAACAGCTGAGGATCATTGTTGTGGGAGAGCATGTTGGTGACTAGTACACCAACAGGAGGTACAACTCCTTCCTATCCATTCATGTAGGATGACATGAGTTCTAGTTGGTTCGTGTGGACTAATCTTGAGGCAGGAATCTGTTGGCTGCTTCTAGGAGGTCAATGTCAACTCGCAGTCGGTGGTGAGATCTGAGGAGTCGTTGTAGTAGTTGTCCAAGTCTAATGTCTGTGGAGGAGCAGTCATATGAGTTCGAGTGTGACTAGAAGCTGCACAGACACCATCCAAGATAAAGTGCACATCTACATCAATGAGGATTGTCGTTGGACTTGCTCCAGGATCAAGTGTATCTTCATGAAACCATCCTTCCCGTTGCATAGTTATTGACACGATCTGTTGGTTAATGGGAAATATGTCAGTAAAATTTTGTATTTTCACTGCCCATCTGATGTTGTATTTTCCCATAGTGGTATCAAAGCCACGTTAATTAATTATATTTTGGGATAATCAATATGATCGGTTTTTTGGTTTTACCATATTTATTTATTACATGTAATGTGAATATTTAAATTGGTTGATGTGCACATCCGTATAAATCACCACATAAGAACCCAAACGAATATATATATATATATATATATATATATATATATATATATATTTATTTATATATATATATGGGATTTATTCATTACCCGCGTGGGTCACCTGATTTTTTGCTACCCGCACATCTAAAAGTGTAACTATATGGTACACAAAAGTAACTCTAAGATCAAAAGAGTAACTATATTGATAAAAGAGTAACTATATGACTAAAAAAGTAACTGCGTAGAAAATATATAGATAGTAAATATATGGATGTATTTTTTTTATTTTGGTGGGACAAATGATATTATTTTTGGATGAAATTTTTTGGAGATATAGATAAAATGCTCCTGTACAATTGCGAAATTTTAAAAAAAAAGTGACAGGAAGGGTGTGCGGGTAGCTACCCGCACGGGTATTAAAGATGAGCCCATATATATATATATATATATATATATATATATATATATATATATATATATATGCAATTTACGTGTGTCACCATTAAATTGTTTTGATGGTAGATGTAAAGCATGGTTATGGCCAAAAATGACCTGTGTGTACATGGTTGTGGTCATTTATTCCTATTGTTAATTGGTTTGTGTATCGCACCTCTCTCTCCTTCCAAATGTAAATTAATGCTTTTATTCCTATTCTCCTCAAATATAACTCGAGGTTTAGTCCATTAACAATGTAATAAGAAATAGGATAGTTTTAATTTATGTTTCAGCATGAGATGACGATCTACACAAGGTTGAATGACCGGCTCGTGAGATGACCCGATCAACTAGAGGACTGAGAAGGCCAGATGACAGGAGGACAAACCAACTGATTGATGGCGCAACTGACCAGTCGGAGGTGTCCAGATGTTGTTTGGACCTTAGAACCAGATGACCGCTTCAAGAGAGCCCAACCAAGAAAATAGGAGGCAAGTTGAATGGTTCAAGAGTTGAACCGATCAACCCGGATTGGTTTGAGCATAGATCTTTACTAGAAATAGGTTGCATATGATGTGGACCATAGGTGGTAGTAATTCCTTGTGGCTCTAAGGAATTACATTAGAATGGCCATAACCATCATATGTGTGTTTCATTTATTGCATGTTCTCATTTGCGGTTATAGCATGTATATGATACATACTATATGTGGTGATTGTATAAAATATATGTATTTATAGAAACTCCCTAAATTATAATATCAAGTCTTAGATGCTTTCTAAAAGAGGCACACATGAAAAGATTCAGCGTCCAAGCGTAGGTTACGCTAAAGCATGGTGCACCATCTATCTCGTGGAAGTGTGATGGTAGATATGTAGGTTCTGCTAGAGCAGGGTGCATATTTTATCGTGTCAGCTTTTGGATCAGGCTTGACTGGTGATTCTCAGAGAGTCTGGGCCCATAGGCATGCAGATGATCATGGCAAGGATTTGCACATATCATCTATCCAAGAGTTGCATATGACACAATTAGCATGATTGCCTACCTTGATAATTAACCATGGACGCTGGTGTTGGCTGAGTAATAGTTGAATTGTTTTGGATCTTGGCCCACTAGAATATTGTACGCTACAACATTTCGAATTGATATCGAGGGATATCAATTTGAATAAAATAGTGGGTGTGATAGTTAATTAAAGACCTAATGAATATCGCCAAATCTATCAAATCAAACCAAATCAAAAATGTTTTTGAAAAGTTGTAATATTTCTTCATAGAATCAAATGTCAAACACAAACACGTTCAAATTGTGATTAGTCCTCAAGAAGGACAAAATGGGATAAAGTTACACAATTGGTTAAGGACTTTGAGATATGTTCTCATCAATGATCAATCACTCTATGTCCTTTATAGACCAATGCCAGAGGAACCTGCTCCAAATGCACCCAAGGCTAAATGGATGCTTATTTGAAGCATGTCAATGGTGCCATAGACATTTTCATACTTGATGCTCTATTGTATGAACTATGAGTTGCATAAACAACATGGAAACATGGATGAAAAATCATTTCATTTTTTAGTCAGAACCTTAGGTGGTTCTCGAAAAAAGATTTCTCAAGATGGTAATTCATCTTAAGAATCATGTAAAGAAAGAAGGTATAATGTCTCCAAAAGCACTAGTTGAGTGTTAAATGACAAAGAGAGGTCCAGTAGAACCCCATGTGCTCAATATGATTGGACATGTGGAATGAATGGGATTTCTCTTAGGTCAAGATTTGACCATGAATATGATTATGCAAGCATTGAATGAATCATATAGTCAGTTTATCACATGCTTGGCATATTCATACCACATCAAGGAAGAATAAGGACAAATTCATGATGGTGATCAAGGGAAGTGAGTCCTAGGGCAAAAGTAAGGACAATAAGTGTTATGAGGCTAAGCATAAGTCCAAGTCTTCTACACTCAAGTTACGAAGAAGGATAAATGTAAAAGGAATCTATCCTTTTCACTTAAAGGATAAAGAAAAGAAAGTGCCCCCATTATCACATGTCTAGACATTGGAAAGAATTATCCTCTTTATAGAGGATCCCGGGAAGAAAATGGAGAGAGAGATCTCCACTTCAGGACCTGATAAGTACTAAGCTAGAACTGTATGGAGCAAGGATTTCTGCGTCTATAGGTGGAAGTTGTCATTCATGGGCACATAATAGAATTAGAGAATTGCTATTGTGTAATTACCAAACATCATATGTTTTGTATGACAAGAACATTATGATCTTTTATGGCAGTGCCCCATGTCTCACAAACTATACTTGACAGTTGTATAGGCAAATGTGTATGACACATATATTGAATGACTTGATAACTCAAACTATGAATATCTATAGCATTGTCATCTAGAGTGCATAAACCAGGAATACCTTTCCAGAATCCATATGATGGTTATCTGGACTCTTTTTTGTCATTGGAAAAATAGAGACATGTATATCTTATTTATTGTGCAGTATGACAAAAGAATATTTACTAGATGTAGTGGGAGATTGACTATTACATTAGGACTAGTACATACTCATGTACATAGACATTTTTGGATAAATGCTAAAGGTAGTTACAAGTACATCATTATATTTACTTATACGATCAGCAGATATTGAAATTTATATTTAATGAAATACAACTTTGGATCTCTTGAAGTGTTCAAGGAGAATCATAAATGAAGTATGTAACTAAATTGGTAAATTTAAGATACCTCGATATGATCGATGTTGAAATACGTAAACTAAGAGTTTGAGGACCTTCTGGGAGATCATGATAGTGTATCATAATGAACTCCACCTAAAACATATTGATGTGTCAGAAAGAAGGTATTACACCCTGTTAAGTCATGGTGAGATTATCAATAAAACCCAGCTAATCTTATAATTTCTTTTAGGTAGATGCTTAAACACTAAACAATGTACCACCTAAAATGGTTCAAAAGACACCATATGAGATATAGCATGGGAAGTGTCCCGATGAGTTTTTTGTAGTGATTGGGATTGAAAGCTTGTGTAAGAATATAGTTTCTTAAAAGTATTTATCTACAAATCACATGAGTGTTATCTTGTTGATTACTACTTATATTCTATCCCGACAACAAAGTGTTTTTTGCTAGGATGGTTATTTTCCTAAAGGGAACTTAGTTCCAAAGGAATCAGTGGGAGTAGAAGTAGAACTTGAAATGTTCGAGACAAACAAGAAAACATTGAACCTAAAGAGGTACAACAAGGAACAAGGAGAATCACAAACTGTTGTGGAATCTCAAGTTTCTTATGTAAACATAAAACTCATAGTTTTAGTAAAACATCTTGAGTTTGAAAATTTATGATATCTTATAACTCAAGAAGGTGGTACGTTGATTATAGTGATGAATCAACTACCTACCTAGAAACTATTGAGGAACCAGATTCTGAAAAATGGATTGAGGCCATGAGATCTATGATGGACTCGATGTAAACCTACAAGGTATGACCTTGATGGATCCACCTGAAGTGGTAAAACCCATAGGGTGCATTTGGTTCTTTGTAAGAAGACCAACATGGAAGGGTATATTGGTTGCAAAAAGTTTCAAACTAGTTCAAATTGTTGAATGTGATGAGGCCTTTTACTAGTTACCATGGTTAAATCCATCTGGATAATGCATGTTGTTGCAGCTTATTATGACTGAGATTTTTCATATGGATGTTAAAACTCCATTCCTTAATTGGAATAATTAAGAAGATGTGTATGTGACACAACCTAATTATTTTATGTATCCATTAATTCAAATAAAGTTTATAAGCTACAAAGGTCAAGTTGAGGATTGAAGTAAGCATCTCAGAGTTGGAGTCTTTGATTTGACAAGACAATCAAAGGGTTTGACTTGAGTCAGAATGAAGATGGAGTCTATGATTACAAATAATTTAGTGGGAGCATATTGATATTCCACATAATGATGCGAAATAACGTCCTTATCCTATAAATGTTGAAACCTAGCAAGGAAATTACCTTCTATATGAAGGGTTTAGGCAAAGAATCCTATGTGATAGAGATCAAGGTCTATAGAGATAGGTCTGGAAAGCTTCTTGACCTAAGTAAAAGAACATACATTGGTAAGATGTTAAAGGGTTCAACATGCAAGAGTCGATGAGAAAAAACTTGTCCATGTTCCATGGAGTTAGTCTTTCAAGAGCCTAGTGTCCTAGTTCTTATGAAGAAAAACGACATATGGATAGATGCCATTAAATCTATCTTGAATGTAATGCTATGTACTTATCCCATTATCTCATATGTATTGGACATGATGAGAAGATATCTAGTAATCTCATGTGTATTGGACATGACGAGAGGATATCCAGTCATCTCATATGTATTGACATGATAAGAGGACGTATATATACCTACCTAGTAATCTCATATGTATTGGACATGACGAGAGGGTATATGTCAGTGAGAGTCACTAGACTACCATAATGAACATCCTAATGTGCCTGTGAAGCACTAAAAGGATTGGTTCCTTAGTTATGGTAATAAGGAAGAGTTGGATGTAAAAGGTTACACACATACAAGCTTCTGGACTGGCAAAGTAATCGCAATATAAATTTATGTTTGATGACAAACAAGAAATGTAAGCTAGAAAGAGTTCTAAGCTAATGATAGTTGTTCAAATCTACAAAAGAAGTCAAGTATCTCTATGTTATAATAACAATAGAGGATATTATATGGATCAAGAAGTTCATATGGGTGAACTTGTGTGAGGTTCCAAACCATTAATGACACAGTAGAAATATTGATGACAACAATGGAGCTACTAGTTAGGTTGGGAATCTCTGATAGCATACTATGGCACTTCCATCTCATATGAGTAGTCGTACAGTGAGGAGATGTGAAAATTGCAAAATATCAACTTAAAGCAAATGTTGCTAAACCCTCTATAAAAGCACTTATGCAGCAGAAGCATGATGGTCATGTTAGGTCACTCGAGATGAGATCCATGGGTGATTGACTCTAAGTGCAGGTGAGAGTCTGTTGGTATGTATGCCCGGAGAGAATTTCACATGATGATTGGGATATGACAATAAATACATGATTTGATAATAACAATAAAGGCAAGTTTTCAATTTATTTTGTATATTCAGTTATGAGATAATGAATAACATAATAAATGTCTAGAGAATGATATTACTCAATGACATATGTCTTCAAGTATGAGACTTAGAAGAATGAGATCATACAGATGTTAAGAGTATATACAATCTCATTATGTCCCTGATTAGTTGTTATTATGGAAGATTGATAGACAACAATAACATAAGATCAGAGTGTGAGATGGTTGATGACTAAATCTCATTAGTCATGATATGGCAATATCAAACTAAGAACACACATACATGTTAGGGAATAGTTTATTGGACAGACCCACCATGAGACTGACACATGGAAGCCATCATCATGGAAATCATAGTCAGCTCTCACAGTGATGGTGGTGGTTGTGGTCCTTAGATCTGGAATCACTGCACTCATCACATGTCATTGGGTACACTTTGACATCATTAAATGCAGTCTTAAACATGGGTTGTTATAACGATGATGATTGGGTGACTTTGACACATAGGGAATGACTGTGAGTGATAAATATCAAATTAATCCCTCAGATAGGAGTATGATATCTAAGGCCTCTTGATTAGTGATATTGAGAAAAGTATGGCCATACACATGTGAGTTAATATGTGATATTGAGCTTACATATATCTCATGCAGTCTACTCTTGTTCAAGGAACAAGATTGAATAATAATGAGGATGAATACTCCATGCCTCTAGTTCAATTTGGATATCAGTGACAAAGGAACTATACAAACATTGTAACACCATACATAAATTGTAGGTTGAAGTTGCTCCCCAACTTTCCATTCACTTGGGTAGAAATGATGTGCGACTAGGCACCACTCTTTGCTTGTGATGTCATAAGTTGTTATGGACATTCACTGCCAACGTGATGTGTGACCTATAGGGTCACACACATAGGAACTCATCTAGAAGATGAGTTTGATCTCGAATGATGATTGAATTAAGTACTAAAGTGTTTAGGTACTCAATTCACACAATAAATCGACAGATTGGCTAACTGAACTGCCAAACAACCATCTCATCGGGTGAGACGGTCGTTTGGGCAGCCAGACAGGCGTCTCTAGTGTTGAGATGGTCGTTTGGGTTGTCAATCATATTAGAAATTGAATTGGCTTAGTTTCTGCCCTATGAACTGACCAGTTCAAGCTGTTGAACCGATCGACTCGACTCGAACTCGCTAGAAGGCCATCTGGGTGAGTGAGATGGGAATCTCACTTGTGTGAGATATCCTGGTTGGTACGAACAAAAGTTCTCGAGTTTTCCTGAACTCGTTTAAATTGCACATACTTGGGGTGTAAGTAAATTAATTAGGATATGATTTGCTAATTCATATCTAACTGGGAAAGCACGAAATGACTGTTTTGCATCCCAAACACAACCCACAATTACAATTAATGATGATATTAGGGCATAAGTTTGAGGATTATACTTAATACAAAGTTCACTCCCAACTTTTTTCCTTTTATTTCAAACTCTTTGTTTTCTTGCATTCAATCACATAAAAAACTTTAAAAAGGAATTGAACCTTGATTACTCTAATATGATCTCAACATTAATGATACACATCCATAGATTCATTATGTTCCTCACACTTCCATGTACATGCAACATGATAACCAGATATATACTCTATTATTAATGAAACAAAGATACAAATCATCATTAACAACTCTTGCACTACTCTATAAGGACCTAAAGTGATAGGGACCGACTAAACTCAACTAATTCTGATACTTACCACTTGCGTTAGATCTACTCTCGCATTGACATTCTTCAATCCATGAGTTATCCCTTAAAATTGTGAGTAGAGGGGTGAGCCTACTCACTTAGTGAATGAGTACTTCAAAGAAATGGTCTAAAGCACTGATATAATTATAGATATAATTTTGAGCAACTAATATCAATTATAACAATAGTAATATTTAAAGAGACTAATCATTTGCAAACATAAATATGTCAATATTCTCTAGATATCTACAAGAGTGAATCAATATATGAACATGCTTGATTAATCTCAAAGAGAACTAATAACTCAGAAACATTCATGGATAATTCAATAATTGCACACACTTGGTTAACCTTTCATTCATCTTAT
This sequence comes from Alisma plantago-aquatica, assembly GCA_963693085.1. Classification (NCBI taxonomy): domain Eukaryota; kingdom Viridiplantae; phylum Streptophyta; class Magnoliopsida; order Alismatales; family Alismataceae; genus Alisma; species Alisma plantago-aquatica. The sequence goes on from OY856409.1 coordinate 1,756,661,576, forward strand.
TATGTCCTGAACCCACATGAGGTGTACCACAACATGTGAAAGAATTGCAGCAAGCTACAATCTCACTGTACAAGGCTTAGAAGCATTCCCAAGTTCCTAATCTTATCTCTCGAGTAAGACCCCATTCGTAGCGGGCCTCAACACGTCTCCCTCTCAGCGGCTAATGGGAGCAGCTGGATATCTCAGACTCCACCTCTCAATCTGGGTACTCATGCGGTGAGTCAAAGCCCTCAGGATTATTGTACATAAGTGGACCTACTGACCACTAATCACTACAACATGTAATACAGGTACCATCGGCGTCCCCAGTTGGTGTTGGGTACCACACAACTATGATGAGTCTTCCCTACTGTTCAAGACCCCCGCACCCTACTGGTGTGCTCCGACTTACCTCATCTTGACTACCTCAGTCAGGAAACTATTTCCTCCCCACATCATAGGCCTCATCCTATGAGGATTCTACAGTGTTCAGGGCATCTAAATGTCTAATTCAATCTTTAAGTTCACAATTCAATCATCACATCACCATATCTTAGTTTAGCTTTGTAAATTGTTCATTTCATAGATCATCTGATAATATTTACCACAAAATAAAGTGTTAATCATCACCATATCTCATACTGAGAAACATTGATATCACAATACGTGATTAACTGAACACCCTATTCTTAGGGATTCATTTACCTCATTCACTTATTGTTGGTATGTATGCCTTGAGAGCCAATCAGGGGATGATTGGTGGGATACATTAAGATTGATTTGATATACATCAAAGGCAAGCTTCCAATTCATTCTGGTTTAGTCAGTTATGAGATAATGACAGTATAGATTGAAATGTCTAGAGAATGACAGTACTCAATGACGTATGCCTTCAAGTATGTGACTTGAACGATGAGATCATACAAATCTTAAGAGTTTGTACATTCTTGTTATGTCCCTAGTCAGATGTCATTGTGTAAGGTTGATAGACAATAATGACACACAAGACTAGATTGTGTGTTGGTTGATGACAAAATCTCATTAGTCATGATATAGTGATATCAAACCAAGCACATAGGTACTTGTTATAGAACAATTGTATCAGACAGACCCACCGTGAGAGTGACACATGGAACCATGACTTGGTAGTCACAGACAACTCTCACAGTGATGGTGGTGAGTGTGATTCTTTGACCTAAAATCACTACACTCAACACATGTCATTGGGTACACTTCGACATCATCAAACACCATCCTAAAATATAGATTGTTATAAAGGTGATGATTGGGTGACTTTGACACATGGGGCTTTTGAGGGGTGAGTGATAGATATGGGATTTGTCCCTCCTAAGGGAGTTTGATGTCCATGGATAATTGATGAGTAGGACTGAGAAAGGCATGCACATGCATGTGTGAATCAATATGTGACATTGATGTCACACATATCTCATACAGTCTGCTCTGAGATCAAGGAAGTGAATGAATGTTGAAAGGATGACTGTTCCATGCCTTGAGTTCATTTAGGATATCAGTGAAAAAGGAATTATAAATTCACTGTAACACCAATCACAGATTGTAGGATTGAAAGTTGTTCTCCAACTTTCCTTTTCACTTGGGTAGCACTGATGTGCGACTAGGCACCGCTCTTTTCTTGTGAAGTCATAAGTGTTATGGACTTTCACTGCCAATGTGAAATGGGCCTATAGGGTCACACACATAGGATTTAACCTTGAAGAGGAGTTTATCCATGAATGACGTTTAGATTGTTTACTAAATGTGTTTAGTAGTTCAATTAAACATTCAATCAATTGACTTGACTTAGAATCATCAAGTTCAAGTGTTGGACTAACTGATTTGGGTGTCAGATTGATTGAGAACTGCATTGACCGATTTCTGCACAACCTGGACTACCAACCGACTGGTTCAAACTATTGAACCGATTGGCTCAGGGTCAAGTGAGACGATCGGTTAAAGTGTTGAACCGATCGGTTTAGATGGACCAAACGAGCCAGTTTGGGAAAGTTAGGTTGGTGAGAAAATATTTTTGTTTCACTTGTACAATTCGATTGGGACAAGTATTGATCTTTGGATTAATTGGAAATATAAAGAGGAAAGTCAATTTGGAACTGCCCTGGGAAGTGAAATGACCAGTTCATGAATGAATCAATCGATTCACCTCCCCAAACGACTAGTTCATGAGATGAATCGATCTGCTCAGTTCCCAAATGATCGATTCATTTGTGAAATGATTGGTTCACCTGCCGCAATGTATCAATTCATGGAAATTTTAGACCCTTCTACTCCCACTTTAGTCTTGCATTGCCCGAGGCCGGGGCTGAGAACCCTGACCCTGACCCCTCCTATATATAGGGGTATTGGGGGCTTCTCAAAAAACACAACTCAGACAACACCACTTGCTCTACAAAGTTGTCCTTTTTTATTGTGAATCGTGAGAGACCGAGCATGTGCTACCTGACTAGGGAGGCACAGTGAGGGAAAGACAACTATAGGACGATAGCTGGTGGTGGGAGAGCATGTCGGTGACTAGTACACTGACAGAAGGGGACGACTCCTTCTAGTGTCCTATAGGATAGGGCGACTGGAGTTCTTGGTAGTCCATGTAGACTACTACAGAGGCGGGAGATTTTTGTCGCTCAGAGGACAGTCATCAATCCGTCAATCTAGGTGTGACCAGGAGCTACACAGATGTCATTTAAGACTGGAGGTGAAGACTGCGCTATCCATGAGGTAACATCACTGAGCAAGCCTCGGGGCAAGGTATGCCTCTACAAACCATTCTTCCTATTGTATAAATGTTGATGAGATCTCTTTGGGTTTTGGGTTTGGGGAGAAAATTTTTGTTTTCACTACCATCTCTTCCTCCCCTAAAACCCAACAGTGGTATTAGAGCCACATCAACATTCTATACTTTAGGATAATCAATGTGATCGGTATTTTGGTTTTTCACCTTTTATTTATTGCATACAATGCGAATAATTAATTGGCTTTATACATGTCCAATATAAATCTACAAAATCCCTATATATACATATATGATATTGTATATAAATGCATTTGATATGCATCACCCTTAAATGGTTTCTGTGGTGATTGTAGCATGATTGTGGCCATAAACCTTAAATCTGTGTGTGGTTGATTGTTGTTGCTTGCATCTCGGTCTGCACACCAATTCCCTAGCTCCTATTCCTGATGTAACTTGAGATAACTCGAGATTCTTTCCTACCTTTGCTTCCACCTCGAATGTAACTTGGGGTTTTCCCAACGCAACTGTAAATAGGATTAATTTATTTCCTATTATGAAAAAGAACGACAGACACCTGGAGGATCAAGATGATCGTCTCGGGTGTGAGACGATATGCTAGTGGACCAAGGTGGTCGGTTCCTGGAGCAAGACGAGTGGGTGGAAACCTGAAGAGATGCACGACAACCAGTGAACAGATCGACTGGAGGCGCCAATTGATCAGCTGGTGGCACCCAACTGACCGGCCTGATGGCGAGCTGATCAATCATGGAATTGAGTTGATCAAACCCAAAATGGCAAAGCACAAAGTTCATCTTGTACAAGTTTCATATGATGTGGACCTAGATGACCATGATTCCTATTGGCTTGAGGAATCACATTAGGATGGTCATAATCATCGCTTTTATCATTTCGCATGTTTTCTATGAGATATAGCATGTATATGATACATACTATATATTGTGGTGATTGGATTTGTATATGTACCTATAAAACCAAATCCCTAGATAAATATTGATTAACTAAGTGTGGGCACGCCCTATCATGGTGCACTGTCTATCTCGTGGAAGCGTGAAGGATGGATATGTGGGTCTGCCTTAGCAGGGTGCATATTCATTGTGTTGGATTTGGGTTGGACTTAATAGGGTGACCTAGATAGGATCTAGCATCTTGAGGAATGGAGGTGATCATGGCAAGGGTTGCACATGAAATCTTTCAAGAGTTGCATATGATGCAATTGGCAAGAGTTGCTTACCTGGAAGATCTAAGTTGTGGGTGACAACCCTAGCTGGTCCATGACTAAGAGGATTTCTGGATCTTGACCCACTAGAAGGTTTTACACTACAATCTTCTGAATTGATGGTTAGGGCTATCAATTTGAACAAAAATAGTGGGAGCGATAATTAATTAAAGTCCTAATTATATCATAAAACTTTTTCAAATCAATCAAATAAGTCAAAAATGAGTTTTTGGACTAAATTGCATATATTTCCTTTTATAGTACAAATGGCCACAAATAACAACCACTTCTTGTTGCGATCAGTCCTTGAGAAGGACAAGTTGAATGGGACTAACTTCCACGACTGGTTTAGGACATTGAGAATTGTTCTCACTCAAGAGTGAAAGCTCTATGTCCTGGATACTCCAGCTCCAGAGGAACCTGCTCCTACCACACCAAAGGAACAAAAGGGATGCTTTTAAGAAGCATACTGAAGATGTCATTGATGTGAAGTGCTTGATGTTGTGCTCTATGAACCACGAGTTGCAGAGAAAACATGAGAACATGGACGTCATTGAGATGATTCAGCATCTCAAGAACATGTATCAAGAAAAAGCACAACAAGAGAGATATGATGTCTCCAGGGCACTGTTTAAGTGTGTCATGACAGAAGGAGATCCAGTTGGTCCTCACACGCTGAAGATGATTGGGTATGTAGAGAACCTGATGAGACTAGGATTTCCCCTGAGCCAAGAGTTGGCTACTGACATGATACTGCAATCGTTGCCAAAATACTACAGTTAGTTTGTGATGAACTACAACATGAACAACTTTGACAACCCATTGACAGAGTTGTTGGGCATGTTGAGGACATCTGAGGCGCATATGAAGAAGGACAAGCCTAAGTCTGTGATGTTGATCAATAGAAATAAAGGCAGGTCCAAGGGCAAGGGAAAAGCTAAGAAGGGTTCTGATGCTAGCCAGCAACCCAAGTCATCTTCAACTCTCAAGGCCAAGGGAGTCATGACTAAGGGAGATAATTGCCACCATTATCAAAAGCCAAGACATTGGAAAAGAAATTTTCCTCTCTATCTGGAAGAACAAAAGAAGAATGAGGCGATGGACGTATCCACTTGAAGGTATCATGAAATAAACTTGTAACACTTCTGAGGTATATGATACCAAGATGTAAAGTAATAACCACTCAATAAATGGGGAGAGTTTTGCCACCATAGATAGGAGTACTTTAGTTTATTTTCAGCCTTGAAGGCATGTAATAGAGTCATGAACTGCTATTTCATATTTGCCAATAAATAGAAACACTTTATTTTTGCACATTGTGTGACAAGGATGGCTATCAATATAGTTGATGTTTCAATTTCAAAGATATGATCTTTGTGGCAATGCCTTTCTTTATCTTGTGGTACTTGGTATGCATAAGATAAAATGATACCTAAAAGTTATTGATAACTCAAACAACGAATTAGCATTATCATGAGAAATTCATCTCTAGTTTCCATGTTGATGGATAAGATAGACTCTTTTGGTTGTGAACCATTAAGAGACATATATATCTTGGACATGATAAATCAACCTTCACTAGTGGTAGTGGGAGAATGATTATCCTATTAGGTATAATACATATGATGTATTTACATACCTATTGGAGCAAATGCTTCAAATGGTGTTTATAGAAATACCAATATGAATATCTTGAAGTGTTCAAGAAGATCATGAATGAAATAAAAATTTGGTAAAAGTAATAATTCTTGATGTGATCAATGAATGAGATAATTAAACCAAATGTTTGAGAACCTTATGAGTGATTATGATAGTGTATCATAGAGGACTCATGAATAAGGCATAGTGATGTCTAAATAAAAAAGGAGTCATACTCTAAGGAGTTAAAGGATGATTATCAAATAACTAAATTCTTCTTAAATAGAGAATACCTTACACTAATAAAGGATATTAAGAATCACAAGTGTTGTGAGTTCTCAAATTCCTTAACAAATACACCTCAAATATCTATATGATAAGTTGGTCATATGTTGAGTCAACAATCTAGATGATATTGAGGAACCAGATTTTGAGTTATGGTTTATGACCATTAGATCCTAAATGACATCAATGTGAACCATAAGGTATGACCTTGTTGGTAGCACCCATTGGGATGAAATCCATAAGTGCGAATGAGTCTTAAGCGTTAAGACACATGGATGACATTTTGAGAAGGATCATGCTTGTTGATTGCAATTTAATGACTCAGAGATTTGGCATACGGATACTAAAACCGCATTCCTATGAGGAATAAAACAAGGATGTGTACGTGACCCAACCTATAAGGTTTATGAATCCATTAATGCAAATGAAGTCTATAAGGTACAATGGACTAATCAATGTGATTGATTGAGTACAAGTAACTCAGAACTGGAGATCTTTATTTTGATAATTGGGTCAAAGGGTTTGACTAATATGTCAAAGATAAAGAGGGGATCTGTGATTTAGTGGAAGCATATTTGCATTCCACATGTTGATGAGGAATGAGATGTTCTAGAATGGAATCCTTTGTGAAAATTATCTTTAGGGAAGATAGAGACGTTTCCTATGTGATAGGAATAGAGACCTATAGAGATAGTTCTCAAAAATCTCTTGACCTGGAAAGGAAAGAGCATACATTGGAAATTTGTACTGAAGGATTCAGTATACATAGATTCAATGGAAAAAACTTGTCCATGTTACAAGGAGTTAGTATCCCAGAGCCAAGCGTCCCAATTCTTATGAAGAATGGGAGCACAAAGAATAGATATGGATCTATCATGTATGTAATCATCCCGTTATCTTGCATGTATGGACATAGCAAGAATAAAATACATTTATCATCTTGTATGTATGACATGACAATATGACATGCTCATCCGGATAACTCGTATGTCGGACATGACGAGTGGATGTCTGTCTAGTTCCAGTAAGGGTTACTGGAATACCATGAGAACTTGATAAGTACTAGTTCTATGGAAATAAGGAAGGATTCACTGTAAAGAGTTACACTGATGCGAACTTCCGAAAAGGACATAAAATTTATCACAAAATATATATGGGATATATAAAAGTGAACGAGTGATGAAAAATGGAAACGTTCCAATAAAGCTATTTTCAAAGGAAATGTCGAGTATCCGTGTGTTAGAGAACAACAGTGGATGCTATATGGATTTGGGAGTTCATAAAGATGAACTTATAGATATTCCAGTCATTGATGACAAGTAAGGAATGCTTGGTCATGCAATGAGGCTAAAGGTTAGCAAAGGAATATTGGATCGCATATTACGGCAAGTCCATCTCATATGTAATACGTGCATCGAAGAGATGTGAGACATGAAATAATACCGACTTAGGCAAAGTATTGCCATAACTCACTGCGTTAGCACTAGAGCACAGTAACATGTGGGACATGTTTGGTGATCACTAAGAATATGATTCAAGGGTGATTGGCTCGCAGTGCAAGTGGGAGTCTGTTGGTATGTATGCCCTGAGAGCCAATCATGGGATGATTGGTGGGATACATTAAGATTGATTTGATAAACATCAAAGGAAAGCTTCCAATTCATCTGGTTCAGTCAGTTATGAGATAATGACAGAACAGATTTAATGTCTAGAGAATGACAATACTCAATGGCGTATGCCTTCAAGTATGTGACTTGAACGATGAGATCATACAGATGTTAAGAGTTTGTACATTCTTGTTATGTCCCTAGTCGGATGTCAATGTAGAAGGTTGATAGACAACAATGACACACAAGACTAGATTGTGTGTAGGTTGATGATAGAATCTCATTAGTCATGATATAGTGATATCAAACCAATCACATAGATACTTGTTAGAGAACAAGTGTATCGGACAGACCCACCGTGAGAGTGACACATGGAACCATGACTTGTTAGTCACAATCAGCTCTCACAGTGATGGTGGTGAGTGTGATTCTTTGACACATGGGGCTTTTGAGGGGTGAGTGATAGATATGGGATTTGTCCCTCCTGAGGGAGTTTGATGTCAATGGCCACTTGATGAGTAGGACTGAGAAAGGCATGTGCATGCATGTGTGAATCAATATGTGATATTGATGTCACACATATCTCATCCAGTCTGCTCTGAGATAAAGGAAGTGAATGAACATTGAAAGGATGACGGTGCCATGCTTTGAGTTCATTCGGGATATCAGTGAAAAATGAATTATACATTCACTGTAACACCAGTCATGGATTATAGGATTGAAAGTTGTTCTTCAACTTTCCTTTTCACTTGGGTAGCACTGATGTGCGAGTAGGCACCTCTCTTTGCTTGTGAAGTCATAAGTGTTATGGACTTTCACTGCCAATGTGAAATGGCCCTGTAGGGTCACACACATAGGATTTAACCTGGAAGAGGAGTGTATCCACGAATGATGTTTAGATTTTTTACTAAATGTGTTTGGTAGTTCAATTAAACATTCAATCAATTGACTTGACTCAGAATCACCAAGTTCAAGTGGTGGACTAACTGATTTGGGAGTTAGATTTATTGAGAACCGCATTGATCGATTTCTGCACAACCTAGACTGCCAACTGACCGCTTCAAACTATTGAATTGATCAGCTCAGGGTAAAGTGAGACGACCAGTTCAAGTGTTGAACCGATCGGTTCACCTGGACCAAACGAGCTAGTTTGGGAAAGTTAGGTTGGTGAGAAAATATTTTCATTTAACTTGTACAATTCGATTTGGACAAGTATTGATCTTTGGATTAATTGGAAATGGAAAGAGGAAAGTGAATTTAGAACTACCCTAGGAAGTGAAATGAATGGTTCATGAATGAACTGATCGGTTCAGCTCCCCAAACGACCAGTTCATGAGATGAACCAATCAGTTCAGTTCCTAAATGATCATTTTGTTTGTGAAACGATCGGTTCACCTGCCGCAGTGTGTCAATTCATGGAAATTCTGGACCCTTCTACTCTCACTTTAGTCATGCATTTCTCGGGGCTGAGAACCCTGACCCTGACCCCTCCTATATATATAGGGGTACTGGGGCTTCTCAAAAAACACAACTCAGACAACACCAGTTGCTCTGCAAAGTTGTCCTCTCCGGTTGTGAACCGTGAGAGACCGATTAGGTTCTACCCAACTAGGGAGGCACAGCGAGGGAAAGACAACCGCAGGATGACAAATGGTGGTAGGAGAGCACGTTAGTGACTAGTACGCTGACAGAAGGGGACGACTCCTTCTAGTATCATGTAGGATAGGATGACTAGAGTTCTCGGTGGTATGTGTGGACTACTATAGAGGTGGGAGATTTCTACCGCTCAGAGGACAGTTGTCAATCCGTCAGTCTGGGTGTGACCAAGAGCTGCACAGACATCATTCAAGACCAGAGGTGAAGACCGCGCTAGCCGTGAGGTAACGTCACCGAGTAAGCCTCGAGATAAGGTATGCCTCTACAAACCATCCTTCATATTGTACAGATGTTGACGAGATCTCTTTGTGTTCTGGGTTTGGGGAGAAAATTTTTGTTTCCGCTTCCATCTCTGCCTCCCCTAAAACCCAACACTTATCACATGACTCGCATAAGGATTTCATGTGTCATAAACATTCACTGAATAAAGATTTCTTTCAACAATTCATATACAATCATATGTATGAAACCCTAGAATTGGGATGAATTTGGGTTTCCATGCCATTCATAGAGATATCATGAATCAAGAATAACACTAAATAAATAAAGTCTATGATGTCAATAGAAACACTTCAAATAGATTTCACAATATCTATTCGCAAATTACCAACTTTTCTCTCATCTAGGGTTTCACCCTCTTTACTGGGATATCAAGAAAACATGTATGACATCACACAAAATCCAAGATAGTATATGGAATATATATACTATGCATTCAAATAAACAATAATTCATAATCAAAGAGATTCATATAGACAATTTTCTTTAATTAACTATACAGCAATTTCAATCATAGCTGAAAATCCTAAATTTTATTATATTCATATAACCTTTACAATTACATTAAGAATTTTCATTTAGATGGATTCTAACCATTTCTAATGTGATTTCATCATCTGAAATTCATCACAAGAGAAGTAATCCATTTCATATCATCTTACAAAAGCTAGATCAAACAGGCAACTTAGGGTTTGTACTCACATACTAAGCAATTGAAGATTATTGATTATTGAACTCATTTTCATACAATCTACTATTTATAGGAAGTACCCACTCCCCCTAAGGTGTGAAACACCTTAAAAACTCAACCCAACTTTGAAAATCTTGAACCCATATGAAAACCCTAGCAAATCATCATTTTCTTCTTCCTTTCAACCCGAAAACCCCAGAAATGAGAGATTATGAAGAAAGAGTGAGAAAAGGGGAAGATTTGATACCATTTCGAATCAAATCAGAGTAGAAATAGAATCTTGACATGTGAGATCATATTCACCATGAAATGTCAATCAAATAAGCTAAACTTACTTGATTTCATCATATCTCGGATAGAGATACCGTAGGTCAGCATCTCCACCACTTTCACCTCTCGGAACCCTAGCTCTCCTCTCTCTCTAGAATTTTGTTTCTATAGAATGGATCACTAAATATGAGATCTCCTTGGGTGCTAGCTTTATCATATAGAGCAATTGAGGTGCTTGGGTAATTTACACATTGACCCCTCACTATACTTTTTCTTATTTCAGCAGATTTTTTTGTTATAAAAAAGTTACTATAATTTGTTTATTGAAGAGGTCAAACATACTCCAAAAATTATGAAAATTTAGCATGATGTATGCAATGTAATTTCAGAGATCCATTATAGATTTCAGATAATTCAGGTTACAAAAAAATAATTAAAAATCAAACACTACACTACTAAATAGCACTCTGTCAGCATGGTCGGTTGAAGTATAGTTCGATCGAGAACCACATTCAAAAAACATCCAAATATTCTGAAATTTTTATGTAGCATGCATGATTGAGTTATCCATATCATGTCTAAAATTCAATTAAATAAAAAATACACATAAAATATGAAAAATCATTTACCACACTGCTATCCTGATCAAATTCCATATTCATATACTATCAAAACCCTAATTTTTGCCGATTAGGGTTTACATTTCTCAAACCCTAGATATTCAAACTAAAATCATAAATAGAGTTTCTTATTAGGTTTGAAACATCACAATTGTGCTACTATCATGAATCAAGTCTAAACGATGTTCAATCTAATCAAGCATGTAATCATTCAGGTAACCCTAATATACCAATTTAAGCACAAATGTGGTCATAACAATTCTCACCCCCTTAAAACGTTTAGTCCCTGAAACATAAATACACAAACAAAGTATATTCAAAGTTTATTTTAAATTTCTGAAATATTATGTGTCGTTATACTCTTGTATTTGATATGTGTATATTATTTTCAACATTGAGTCCTTTGTTTCTTTTCTAATCACAACATGTTTAAAGCATGACTTCTCAATGACAACAAAATAATTCTCTATGCCACAATCAATCATAGGAAAGAGAAAGATAAAAAACTATTTTCAATACTTTCATACTCTTGAGGTGCTACCTCGACATTGATAATCTGATCCAACTATCTCAATTCATATGGCTCAATATGTACTATTGTTCTGTATTACCTATGAGTTACTAAAGAGAGTTCACCATGTTGTTTTGAGTTATACTAGTGTGCTACTCAAATAGAAAAGCACTCATGAGTTGGATGACTAGATTCAACAACAATTGTGCAATACTAACTTGGATTACTGATATGAATTACTAAAACTACTAGACACCTTTAATTAACATATTGTTTTCACATGTACAATTGAAATCATATGTAAAATAAATTTACATCCCTCAATATACCTTCAACGAATTATACTTCTAAAAACAAATTCACTTATTACTGAAATTCATTGTTTTCTCTTATTTCTCTCCTCATTCATTACTACTTACTTCTTGTTACTTATCATTCTCTTTTTGATCATGTAGAAATAAACATCCCTAAAATTGAAACATACAAGGTAAGAATAGATTATTCATCATTATTGATATCAGTGAATGAATTTATTTCATATCACACTTTACTCGTGTTGTATTTCACCTTTTGTTCAAAACACACTTGTTACATTTCAAATTTATTTCTTACCATTTGCTCTGAATAATTTCCATATTGTTTATCTACCATTCAGATTTGCTACCTTTAAACAGTGGATTACTATCAGTGCTAGTTTACTTCTCATAGTGCTAATGTCATGATCTTATTTTATAGAGATGTTAGTAGTCAAGGTCAAATCACTAGTGGCATCCCTTGAAATACTACAACTCTAAACATTCTAGGGTTTGATCCTTATCAGTAACATGATGTTATTGTGATGTGACTTTACTTCCTTAATTTGAAATTCAAACTTTGGATCTCACAAGTTTTACTAAGGTCTACCTTATCTTATCACTTAAATTCCCTTTCTCTTACTTAGCCATTAATATAGATTACTTTCTTAATTTACCCTACTAGGGTTTCATCATCATATTATGTGCCATTAGTATATTTAGTAGATGTGTCTCTCATGACGGTTGTGTATCGTTTATGATTTATGTCCTTATCACTTCATCCCATGTTACACTCACTAAGGAGGATACAGAAGAGAAGTTGATTTTGAGACATAGAATGAAAATCTTCAAGTTTTTGCTTAACACAATTCTTGTATTAGTCATCATCAAGGAGACTAGACTATTTCACATTTCCTCACATCTCACAATCTCTCTCTTTTATCATCTATATAAATCCCTCATGTTTCAGTCCCTTCTTTATTTTCTATCATCAGGTACATGTTTGCTACTCTTCCCTATGTCATTATTTACTTTTACTTATCTCTTATGATCATGTTTCTCACTCTTGTGTATGATTCCATATTCCGTGCCATATAAACTTTCTTATTATCCTTTTACTTTTATCTAGATGAAATTCTAAATCAATATTCTCCTTACTAGATTTGTCTTATGCATAATACATTACATGTCCTTCATTTTGAATCAAACGGCTCATGCAGGGGTTAAGCATAGTTTATTTTTCAATCAGCCTTTATATTCTGAATAAAGTTTACCTTTAAATGAGTTTGTTCATTTATTTAGCCACACCTTTGTTCTTCTTTTAAGAACTAGTTCCATTTCATCACTAGGAACTTATTGAACACACTTGATGTCAATTAGGTAGCTACTAAATAGAAACATTGAATCGAAAGATAATAAGGATGAATACTTTAAACTTTATGATAAAAGTACACATTCCATGCTCCTCGTTATATTATGTAACCCTTCTTTCTAAATCAAACTCATCATTTCCATCACTTCCTTTTTTTGTTTTATCTTAGTTTCTTATCCTAGTCTTATAATTTACATGTTTATCTAGTTCTCTTCACTTTCATTCTTCTAAATTTCACTTCTACGTACTTATTGCATACTTAACTCTTTTCTCCTATTTTTCTTCTATGGTAGAGTACATAAGTACGTTTGAATCGATTATATGATTCATTCATTCTAATTAATTCTTTCTATTTTGGATTTCCATGTAGTTTTCTCTTATCTTTCCATGATTAAGGATTGGATAAAGTGCCACAATTAGTTATGTAGTTCAGTTCTCTTTATCCATCCTTTATTCTTCATTTTGTATCTTACATACTAATGCATGTCTTGTATCTATATCCCTCTTCTATCATTCCCAATTTCGGATTTCTTATCTAAGGCCCCAAGGTTGGATCTCAGATATCAGTTCCAATTGATACTTAGTTACTCTAATATTTCCCTTATATTTCAACATCTTAGTGTATGTACATTCTCACTATGATGTGGGTCTAATTTATACAGAGTCTACTCTTATTATATTGTTAATATGAGTCATTAGATCCCAATAATGCACCTTGCTAGACGATCTAGGCCAAACCTGCAGTCCTGAAGCCAAGAGCTACTCAAGATTAACCAACTCATATTCATCTCAAACATGTGGAAAGAATATCCACTTAGGGAAAACTCATTTAAACATAACTTGTGGTCTACTTGATACAAAGAATAACTGAATCAACTTTATGATACACAACAATCTAAAAGAACCATATATATTCTAAAAACTTGTAATCTGAATTCATATATATAAGAGCATTTGTATTGATCTCCATTCAAAGAATCAATATAGAGCAAGAGTTCTATCACATTATATCTTCAAGCTCTTACTCCTTCATTAATTTTCAGTCTCCTAACCCTAATATTTCTAGGGTTTCTCTCTAGCCCATCCTTCCTCTGCATACCTGACCAGGGCATCCAGAGAAGAATAGACAGAGTAGCTTGATACTGGTCAACCTAAGTATTCAGATATCGAGCCAGGGTATCTAAATATTCAGACCTCCCAGATATGTAGACATGTCACCTCCTATCTGCCACACTTATAACTCTGACTTTCTATCCTAATGGTCCCTGACAACTCAGCCTAAGATCTGATACCAAGCTGTTATACCTACATCCCACAATTACCACTAATCATGAGATTAGGGCATAAGTTTTTGTTTAACATTCTTATATGATGGAATTATGGTGGAATAACCTCCTTAATATGATCATAACCTTGATATGTTAATTGGTTTTTTATCATAGCCACATGGTTGATACTTTCTTATGCTAAACATGTGCATTATGAATATGATGAGGGTTAATCATATCTAGATTCCTTGCATGTTGATGTAATAAAGGAATGTTCTTAATGTTAATATAACCCTCTATGATTGTTTATGAATATCTCCTAGCTCATTAATGTAATATTGTTTTGATCTGGTGTATTATATGTAAGTGATGTTGTTGAGCCTTGTTATAAGGCATGGAAAGATAATGATGATCTTGCAGGGAATATTAAGATGGTATTAATGACCTCTGGGCATGATTGAGCCCTAAATGAGGTGTAATCCTCTTGTGTTGATAAGGGTTGATACCCTGTGATATTGTGAAAAAGGATTTTATATCTTGTGATAGTATGATGGTCTTAATGACCTTTGGGCATGGTTGAGCCCTAAATGAGGTGTAATCCTCTTGTGTTGATACCCTGTGATATTGTGAAAAGGATTTTATATCCTGTGATAGTATGATGGTCTTAATGACCTTTGGGCATGGTTGAACCCTGAATGACGTGTAATCCTCTTGTGTTGATAAGGGTTGATACCATGTCATATTGTGAAAAGGATTTATATCTTGTGATAGTATGATGACTAGTGTAGCATCATGAATGGTAAGTGAATAGTACCATGTGATGATGAGATGAGAAATTATGTTTCACACATTTTATATCTTTTGAAGTTGTCATATTTATATGCTTTCTAGAAGTGAATAGTACCATGTGATGATGATTATTAAATACTCAAGCTATTCAGTTATCTATTATTTAAAATGTTGTAATCAATAAGTGTTGTTGGAGGTTATATCTCTTGCTGGGACATGGGTCTCACCCTTGTGGTTTTCCACATCTTTTTAGGTAATCAGAAGTGACAAAAACAAACATGTGGCAGCAAAGAGGAGCTATAGTAATGAATCTTTGAGAAAGTTGATTAGATGTCTAGTGTGTCCTAGTATGTGTACTCTCAGGTCTAGGAAGGAAAAGTATGTATATGGTGTTTCAAACGAATCAAAATTTTGTTAGCATGTTAATGTTTGTTGTGTGGCATATACAAATATTGTTCTCCTGTGTATATATGTTTTGGATAAGGCGATAGAACAATTTGTATCAAATTCTTGGCATAGTATGGATATAAGAAAGATGTTGGGCTCTTATGCAAATGTTTTTGAGCTGGTGTTGACATTGAAATTAGTTTTAATTTACCCATATTTTTGGGTATGTGATTAATTTGTGATCAATTGTGCTTTATGTTTTGAGTAATCTCATTTAGTGTAACGGGTTCTAACAAGTTGGTATCTGAGCTTTAGGTTCACTGAGCCTATAGGGACACTAGGACTTAGGACTAGATGATGTCAAAATTAGGAATATGACATAAAAATATGGTGCATACTGCCTAATCTCAGTATTTGGGTTCCCTGGCCAAGTATTCAATTAATGAAGAAAAGGTAAGTATGGAACTTTTAGATTGTTATATTTTTTGTTACTCTGATCAAGTAGTAATTTTGAATCAATCTAAAGAGCATAATGAATCAAAAATCATGGTGCAAATAACTCAATATTACCTCAAGAGAATATGAGAATTACATCATTAACTATCAAAACTTGAATTGTTGGTAAATATAAGAGAAAGATACAACACCATGAAATCTAAATCCAAATACAAATAATAATAGAGGAGTTCTTGAAGATGTAATTCAAGAAGATAATAAAGCAAAAGATAGATATGTCTGTGTTTATAAAGTGATTCATGGTATGAAATCCACATAAGATGGAGAAAACTCCTATGATGATGTTAAAATGAGAAGATAAATTGGAATAATGACAAAGGAATAAGGTGGAACCTGAGTTAATCTTAGACCAACCTATGTGTGTAAGAAAGTGTTAATGTAAAATCAGCATGGAATGTGAAAGAAATTAAGGGTGATGATCCATGTTTAATGAAGAAAATGTGGAATATGATGATTTACCTTTTGATAAGTGGTTGAAAAACATAATAAAATAAGAGAACATACCCAAGTGTGATAAATAGTCATCAAGTAAGGAGTAGTGAGATATGTTAATCATGATGATTCCTATAATAATGGCAAGGAACCCAAAATGAAAAGGGTAAAATGATACATAAGAAGATGTAACTTGCATAATGAAAATAGAATTGGGTACTTTTTTACTAGTGACCCTTGAACAATGTTGCAATGATGTGGGAAGTGTGTTTCCATTTGTGTCTTTACTTTCTATGGCACATCTTTTAAACATAAGGGTGGATAGGTTATTATAGCATAAGGTTGTTTGTACCATGGTTCCAAGATCATAAATTTTGTGATGAGTTTGCTTTTGAGCCTTCCAATAATTACAAAGACTCCTCTTATATGTCTTGAGATTTGATTATGTGGGTAAAAGTAGATGAGATAAGGATGGGAGTTCCTTATAGCACATGAGGTGGATCCCAAGGTAATGAATCCTAGTATCCAAGATATATCAATAGTATGGGAAGTATGTGAAGGTTGGATATGTTTATTAAATGAACATTCCTAGTGTCCATCTCCTTTAGAGAGAGAGAGAGAAAGAGGAAGGAAAAACAAAAGTGATTCAATAATATTGTGTATGTTTTAGTGATAGTTGGGCAAGAACACTATCAAGGATAGATAGTTTGTTAATCGGTTGACATGTGCTAATATGTTTCTTTAAGATAAAATATCCTTTAAATATAAGAGTTAGAATGGATGACATAAGTTACATGACCATGATGAGTTTAGAGTTATGTCCTTTAGACTAACGAATGTACAAATAGAATTTATGAATAGGAGGAACAAAGTGTTCCGGTCATGTCATACAAGTTATATCAAGCTTTGAATGATGACATGTTAAAGTATTTCAAATATGGTCAAAAATATGATCAATATTTCCTCAAAAACCTTAGGGTTGTTGAAGCAGCAATAGCTATGAGACAAGTTAAACAAGAGTGAGATGGGGTTGATTATATGTCTTTATGGGATCATGATATGTATTCTAAGTAGGTTGTGTAAATCCTAGTAAGGTGAAGATAGTGTTGTTGTTTCACCCCTAACAAGGTTGACTAGGAATGATGTTTCCTTGTATGGAATGATAGGTGCCAGTGTCAGCATTTCTTTTGATGCTGAAAAAGAACTGAAAAGTGTTCCATTGTCAGTGTATCTAGAAGAAAAAAAGGATGGATACATCACCTTTTTTATGTTTCAAGGAATGGTATGGGACACATGCCATGATTGGTAAAAAGCTAGCAAGTATGACTTTTGAGAAATGTGTTGATACAATAGATATAATTTTTGGATGATAGCTAGAATTTAAAGTTGAACATTACTACTAGAGTTGTATAGATGACACAACAAGTTTCTATGTTCCATATTTGCAAATGTCTTCTTATGTGGGGTTTTTTGTGCTAGCCCAAGATGAGATATGTATGAATGATGTGACATCCCCATGATATGCAAGTAACCATGTGAAGGTAATAGGATGAGGTGCAAAGTAAGTACCCATCTTTGTTTACCTTGGATTTCGGGGGGACAAAATCCAAGTTAGGGGTTTATAGTTGTAAGACCCCTAAACTTGCTTAATGAGTTGAATAAGCTTAATTATCATAATTGAATTATTAAAAGTCTAATATAACCTTGTTATATGATTTTTTTAGAAACCTTGTGATATGCTTTGAAATCATAATACAAGCTTAAGTTTCAAAATTGGTCCAATTTGGCCATTGTTTGAGCAAGTTATGCAATTTTATGCACATTTTGGACTTTTCTGCAATTTACGCAATTGAGAGGTTTTCTTTGCAATTTATCACTTGCATTATGTTACTTGGATATTCTCTCATAATTCTTGAGCTTGTTGAGCCATGGGGCACCCATTTAAACCTTGGTTTGAAGAAATTAGATCATTTCAATTGCACAATTCTTATAATGCAAGGAATTAATGTTTAGCATTAATGTAAAACAAATTACCAATTTCCTATATGATTGAGAAACTGCAAAACAACTGTCTCACTATATGAGATGACCGTCTGGCAGTGCTAGATGGTCATTTGGGTCACCATACGACCATCTCGTGGTTCATATTTTGTAGAAATTCAAGATCTTCCAGTCCCTTCCACTCCCACACAGATCCTGAACAGACTTGGACCCTGGAATTAAACCCGCCTATAAATAGAGGGGTATTGGCGGCTTCCCAGAGCACAACAATAACACAGAAAATTCAAAATCAATTGCTCTAACATTTTTTTTCCTCTCTGGTTATGGTAACCAAGAGAGCCCAAGCAAGTCATACCCGACTACGGAGGGATAGCGACGGGAGAGAACAACTGAGGATCATTTTTGTGGGAGAGCAACTCGGTGACTAGTACACCAATGAGAGGGAAAACTCCTTGTCTATTCTAGTTTAACGATAGGAGTTCTAGTTGATCTATGTGGACTACTGTAGAGGCAGGAGTTCTTTGGCTACTTCTAGAAGGAAAACATTAACCTGTAGTCTGTGGTGAGACCACAAGATCCGTTGTAGAAGTTGTTCTATTCGTTGTTCATGGTGAAGAACAGGAGCTACACAACCACTATCCAAGAGAAACTAGAAGATAGTTGCAATTGCAATGAGTCGTAGTCATTGGACTTGCTTCAAGGACCAGGTATAATTCATTAAACCATCCTTCCTATTTCATAGTAGTTGAAATGATCTTTTTCTTATGGGAATACAGATAGATAATTTTTTGTTTCCGCTACTATACTATGTGCCTGTAAATACCAACATATGAATCATTCATTTGATATTTTTAGAATCTCCTACATTATTGGGATTTTTTCTATCTTTTTATTTAACTCTCATTAATATATCAATGGAACAACAAAACATATTAAACCTTCTTTGGATAAGTTGCATTTGTCACCCAAACTAGAGAACAAAGCATAAAGATTCAAGGTTTTATAATATAATCATTATAAATACCTCATTTGCATCCAACTACATACATATAAAAGCATGGAAATTTTGGGTTGTGGCATCCTTTCCCCCTTACATGAATTTGTTGTCAAAATTCAACCTAAGTGACAAAGAGGTGGGGTGTGCCATTTCCATGTCCATCTTTAGCTTCCATGTGGCCTCATCCTCTCCGTGGTGAATATTAATCATCTCAATCTTTTTATTTATGAGTTCCTTCATCTTTGAATCCAAGATCCTCATAGGTGACTTAGGGTAAGACAACCTCCCTTAGAGTTCTATTGAATCGATGTTCAACACGTGGGCATGATCTTTCACATAGAACTTCAGGTTGGACACATGGAACATGTCATGCATCATGCTATACTATGGTGGTAGGGTAAGAGGATAAGTAGTTTCACAAATCCATTCCAGAATCTTGAACAAACCCACATCATGGATTCAATTTTCTCCTGTTCTTTTCTATAGCTCGGAGGTGTTGAATTTTCAAAAAGACATGATTTCTTATAGCAAATTGTGGATCTGTCTATTTTGTATTTACATAAAACTTTTGTTAATCCTAGGCTTTCTTTAGAATCTTCATGATCAAAGTAACTTTATCAGCATACAACTGTAGTTCTTATGACATCCCAATGAAGTGGGACCAACACACCTCCTATAGAGTGCTTCATATGGCGGCATTCTGATGTTGGCTTGGTAACTATTATTGTAGACAAACTCGGCTAAGGGTAGATATTGCTCCCATGATATGCCCAATCCAAAATACATACTCTTAGTAGATCTTTGAAGGTACAAATTGTATGTTCTAATTGGCCATCGGTCAGTGGGTGGTATGTTGTGCTAAATTTCAACTTCGTGTCGAGTTCTTCTTGAACTTGTTTCCATAACTTTGAGGTGAACTTTGGGTCATGGTCAAAGGTGATTGAGCTTGGTACCCCATGTAGGCGGACTATCTCCTGGATGTATAACTCGGCCAAATCTGCCACCTTAGAAATGATATTTAGGGCAAGGAAGTATGTTGACTTGATTAGGGAGTCCACCATGACCCATATTGTGTCGTTCCCTTTCCTGGTCTTTGGGAGACCCACCACAAAGTCCATGGTGATCTGGTCCCACTTCCACTCTAGGATCTCAATGGAATGTAACAGTATACTAGGTCACTAGTGTTCAGCCTTCACCTTTTGACATGTGAGACAACTAGCCACAAACGAGGCTATGTCTCACTTCATTCAGGGACACCAGAAGAATTTCTATAAATCATTGAATATTTTAGTGGTTTCAGAGTGCACAGTGTACTTCAATCCATGGGCTTCTTACAAGATGTGTGCCTTCATTGGTGAATTCTTAGGAGCTACTTCCACTCTAGGATCACAATGGGTTGCAACAGTTCATCAGGTTGTTGGTGTTTAGCCTTCACCTTTTGATAAGTTAGACAACTAGCCACAAATGAGGCTATGTATCACTTCATTCCTGGACACCAGAAGAATCTCTACATGTCTTTGAACATTTTAGTCATTCCAGAGTGCATGGTGTACTTCAATCAATGGGCTTCTTGAAGGATGTGTGCCTTCAATGGTGAGTTCTCAGGAACCCATATGTGACTCTTGTATCAAATTCCTCCATCCACTCCCACCCAGAGATGGGCTTGTAGCTTTGCCATCAGGGACTTCACCTTCTCTAGGTTTGGGATATTTATATGGGCTGCTACAAGCTACCAATAGGTTGGGGATGATTTGGATGTTTGGCAAATAGAACCAATCCACCAGTAGTTGCATAGTCCATTTAGAAAAATCTCTGAGTCTCCTCCATTGGGTGGCCAAACTAGTTGCACACCTGATTCATTTACAGCTGAGGGCATAAACCACCACATTAGCCTTACCAGGATGATAGACTATAGTCAAATCATAGTCCTTTAGATACTCCATTCATCATCATTGCTGCATGTTTAGATCCTTTTGGGTTAGGAGGTACTTCAGGCTCTTATGGTTGGTGAAGATATCTAAGGTGGATCCATACAAGTAGTGTCTCTAGATTTGTAGATCATAGACAATAGTTGCCAGCTCCAAATCACGATTTAGATAGTTCAGTTTGTTTGACTTTAGTTGTCTCGAGGAAAAAATGACAACATGGTGGTCTTGCTCCAAGATGCATACCAAACCCATCTTTTATGTGTCGATGAAGATGAAGAATCTGTCATTGCCTAAGGGTAGGGTCAACACGGGGACTGAGGTAAGCTTCTCCTTCAATTCTTGGAACCGTGCCTCACACGGGTCAGACCATATAAACTCCCCATCCATTCGGGTGAGCTAGTTTAGGTGGATAGTAGTCTTTAAAAAATCCTTGATAAACTACCGGTAGAATTTGGACAATCAAAGGAACCTGCAAACTTCAAACGGGGAGTTAGGGGCTATCCATTAGCGAGCATGCACCACCTTGACAGGATCCATTGAGATTCCCATGGGACCATTTGTTATCAAAGAGTGAATGTGGAAGCATAAAGCTTAGCATATATGAACACATAACATGATAAAAACACCAATGACAATCTCAAAATTGAACAAGATATATTAACAAAATTATTTATTACAAGCTTTGAATTACATATTCAAGAGGTACATTTTTACAAGTCTGCTCATGTATACTAGGGATCTTACAACAATTACACCTAACATAGATCACCAAGCCCATCAACTACTAGCCATCTCTAAACCTATAAAATATGTGAAACAAGGCGGGTAAAGCACACGAGGTGCTAAGTATAGGGTTGAAAGATGCATATACATAAGATTTGCATAATTTGAAAAGATTTGTAGAAGTAACGAACAAGAAGTAAACAAGTTAAGTATTTAGCAAAATGAGAGACCATATTTTGTGTCATTTCCCTCCAATTATACCATCATTTTATACATTCATCAATATCATGTATTCATAAGGCCTTTTATGGACAACTTCTTGTTGGAAGAGTCTATGAGGGTGCTCAAGATTAGTTACCCCTTTTATCAACAATCTTCCCTATCTTGATAACTCAAGTAGGACGCCCATCCTCATGTCCTTATACTAAAACTTCAGGTAGGTGCAGGAGGCTTGTGTAATGGAGTTTCCATATTATGCTTACAAGTTATAAAGCACGGTAAGAGACAAACATCGAGTACAATACAAGAGTACTACATGGAAATATTTGAGTAAGTAAATAAGCATACATATGTATCACATTTCAAGAAAGAAAGCCATAGTCACATAATTATTAAAGCTCGTACCTGATTTCAAAGATTTCATAACCTATTTTGATCATCTAGATCTCAAGCAACACCTGGTTAAGCACAAGATTACATAAATGTATTAGATTCCCATCATTAACCCTAATTAGCTTCATTTTAGGGATTTGGCCAAATTAGGTTTCATGTTGGTTATTAGTGCATTAGATGATCTTTTACAAATTTAGATGTCATCATAAAGGTTTGGTCCAAGATCCACATCATTTGGATGTTCCGTCCATCCTATATGAACATTTCAAGGTTTTATGTCACTTGGGCACATATTAGGCCCAAAGGACTCATAATAGGGCAACAAGTTTCATCATCATCAAGATAAGGAATCCAAGCATCAAGCATGATTTAGATCAAGAAAGTATGGACAACAAAATCACATTCTAATATGGTTGGATGTCCCCTAGGGTTTAGGCATTATATTTCTAACCTTGGGTATCAACATTCTTACATACATGCAAGCATCAACGCAGTTCATATGCCATTAGGAGTCAACATATAGATTATATGGGACATCCACATAAAGAATATCATAATGGATGATACTTCCTTATTTGGGAGAGAAAGACATGAGATCAAGATCCATATCACATTTGGGACACAAGGAAGACAATCAAGCCATATGTGTCATACTAGGTCACCACTAGTGGACCAAGGGTATCAAACATCATCATCATAGCACAAGAGACTGATCATAGTCATTTAAGTCACAAAACATCACAAGATTACTAATTTTAGGGATATAATAGAGTTGGATGCATAGGTTAGGTCAAACTCAACATTGGTTCAAGATATAACCAAACATTCATATAATAGGGGTACATTTATGCATGCACATTATGGCAAAATACCTATACAATAGAATATAGGGGGATCATGAGTGAAGCAAGAGTCATGGAGATCATAGAGTTACCGATTTTCTAGATTAGGTAAGTCTAGATGTCACAAAGAAACAAGATTACCACTTTAATCAACATCATGTATTAAAGTCATAAACAAGCTACAACATGCATTAGGGACAACAATTAATCCAAAGGGGAGTTTAGGAGCTCAACATGGTTCAAGGTGAACAAATCTTACTGATTTCATGATTAGGACGGTGAATAGTCATCAAAGATACTAGATTGATCATAATAGTGGATTAAATGTACTCAAACATGACTGGAGTTAGAGATTTCCAAGAAATCAGGGGAACAAACATTGAATTTAGTGGCTGGGACTAGGCCCAGTGTGTAGGTCTCATTGCGCTAATCGATTTGGTATGTTATTTCTTTAAATTTGGCCTTAAGATGAGAGAGTGATGTATTTTTGAAATATTGCATCAAGAACTATATAGAAAGGGGGTTTTGATGTTACTTTAATAAATGATTGCAAAGATGCGGTTGTCGATCCCAGCTGTGGATCCACGATTGCACAGCTTGCGAGGCCTGCATCATCTAACAGAGGGCATAGAGAGCAGGGGCCGGGGTCGTGATCTGTGGCATGGCGCTCACATGACCCTCCGAAATGGATCAACTGTTGACCCATCCTAGCGATCAATGGCTGCAGCTCCTCACGTCTGTGCATCGAGCTGTCGCACGGCTATACATTCGGCTAGTGGTATCGGGAAGTTGTGTGTGTCCCCACACCCACCCTAGGTCGACACACGCTGCACACCACCTCCGATCTGACCAGGTTCCTTGTAGGCGGCTCCCTCACAGCGTGCTCACCGGAGACGACTAGTAGGCAGTCGTTGAGGGGAAGAAACTCCCTAGAAACCCACCGTTCCACTTCGGCTAGGATAGAAGCCCAAGGAGTTGTCTTCGGGTGCAGCCAGTGGGCGTGGAGGGCAAATCTAAGCCAGATTGAGGTGGCGGCACCCTAGGGTTGGGAGGAAGAGGATGAGTGGCTAGCGGGCGTGTTAGGGCACAAAACAAAACAAGAAGAAAAGAGAGGTGAATAAGAGCGTGAGTTGAGGAGGGGATTTTGTCCAAGGTGAGGATATATAAGGCAGCCGGTGGAGGCGCCTATTGGTAACTAGAGAAGTCTTCTCTACAGTGTACGTACGGAGCGATGAGGAAGATAAAGGAGAGTCGTTGGATGGAGGGTGCATCAGGGCCCATGCCCAATATATTGGTGGAGAGCATCTACGCTCACCTACCCATGCTGAGGAAGCAGTTGGGACGCAGACGGATTTGTGCCCAAAAAGGTCAAAAATAAGTTAATTCCAAGTTCAAACAAATACTAATATAGAAATGTTCAAGAGACCATAACTTTGGCTACAAAGTTCTGATTGAGGCTATTTTTGCGTCGTTGGTTTCACAATTGAACCCTCTATACAATGATATATTTTATTTATTCAATAGAAGATTTTTGTGAGACTTAATATTGGTTGCAACATGGTACCACATTCATGAATGGTACATGGTGCAATATTGTAAATCAACATCACATATAGCGTAATTGCTCGTTCATGTGACCAAATTGGGGTATCATGTGACGAACGATTCACAAAAACAAGATTAACTAATGCGGAAGCAATCACTAACATCAGATTACTGAAAATCACTAAAAATTAAAACTTTTTACAAGGAGATCCATTCTCCGGAAAACTCTTTCAACAAGAACCATAATATTACATTCACATATTGGTTCACATAGTACATTCTTTGTACCATTTCTTCTCGAGGAATATATATATACATCATTTACTTTAAGAAAAGCTCAAGTAACAAAATCCTCGAGGCATCATGTCAAAATCTCAGATCGATTATAAAAATACCATCACTGACTCCTAGGACCTAAGAGTACATAGACGACACATAGGACTCTATTTACATATATACAAGCCTTGACCAGTATCTCCACCTTAGGATCTATTATTGTCCTTGTTGCTACTGTTGCTCTTCCCTTCTTATGGGGTTTCTGTCTCTACCTCGTCCGCGTCCACCTAAAAATGTTGGATTCCACGGTGGTGAGACAATTATAAAATTGGCCCATCGAGAGATATAACTCTTCGCTGAAACATTATTATTATAGTTTAATAGAAATAAATTGAACAATGGAATCATATATTCAACAGTAGCTAGTTCAATATCTATGCATATTAGAGCAACATTTCTATTTAAGCATTTAAGCTAAAACTTGTTAAAGCAGCATGTCTCTTATTCAATAAAGAGTTGAAGAACATATATAACATTTATGTATCTAGAACATGCTAAGTAGAATAACATCAACCAGGGAATCTCATATTTCAATCTTATGCAAATATGCTACACGACTGATTACATTTTACAAACATTCTTAAGCTTATGCCCTGAGGAGATGAGATATACCGCTCATACTCCAGCCGACCCTGATTACGGAAAGCATCGGTACCATACAAGGTTAATGGGAGAGACGAATTCCATGACCTCATCTGTCTCGGTCAGTACGAGACTACTTTAGCAGAGACATCATGTGTCAAACTACAATTAGCTTGCCAGGGTATATTGGCATCTTCGCTATAGAGTTATAGCTCGTAGCATATACTCTCTTTAGGGTTATGGCCCGTAGCCAATGTTTGGTATTATATTGAGAAGTTATGGCCTGTAGCCATACTCTTATTGGGGTATGGTCCGAAACCAATCCCGTACATTAGACATAGCCCGTAGCCATTCCTATGGGGCATAATGATATATTTGCCCAATTACCCCTACATATTCAAAAATATGTGTTCCGAGTAAAACTCGTTTCACCATTCAGCTAATTCTGACGTTGATGGATCTATGGTCAGGGAAACTAGATTCTATGATATCACTTGATTAATTAAGTACATTATCATATTCTTTTAGCATCAGCCAAGTTTTCAAACATAACTTATTAGGAAAAGTACTACAAAGAAACATGTATTGTTTTCATTAGTTACTTCTCAATCTTTATAAGACATTGGGATCTCAGACCCTCATTTCAATACTAGGAATTATCATCCTTTCACAATCTCAATACCATAATTATATGGATCTGGATATTCAAACCCTTAGCTCATCATTGAGCACTGTTACCACTTTTTTAGGTAAATATCACCTTCAAGTCATTTGACCAAGGTAAACATGATACTTTGTTACACAAGCATCTCTTATGGAACTTGAGGCTCATTAACTCTCTTGTTACCATTTACTAAGCAACAAGGTATATTATGGCACACAAGGCCCAATGAATAATTTTCAATGAATAAAGCATCATAGCTCATACCTGGCTATGTTCATCATCTCAGGATACCTGCATGGTTAGCATACATGATAACAGATATATCAATCATATTTCAGTTTCATACTATTCAAGGGTAACACCACTATTCCCATACCAGGGTTAGGGTTTCCCATTTCATGTCAATCAGGGTTACTCATTCCCTTTGCACAATTAGGACCAATGATTTATCATTTCATTGTCCAAGGTTAGAGTTTCATGCTATATAATATAACCCAGAATTAGGGTTTCACATACCTTCACCCTATTTTAGAATTAGGGTTTACCATTCACATCATATCAAGGTTATCATATACTAACACCCAATTTAGGGTTAGGTTTTACTATTCCTCCCAATTAGGGTTTCATATTCCATCACCATAATTAGGGTTTACTATTCATCCTAATTAGGGTTTATCATCAGGATACCCTGAATTAGGGTTATTCATGTCATTACCTTACATTCATATCACATCATCCTCCTAGTTTAGGGTTTCACTCAAACTTGCCCTAAATTAGGATTTGAATTCATTAATCCACTCAATTAGGGTTTTATGATCTCTTTATCAAGGATCATACCCTAATTGTATATCACATCATGTTGATTATTTTAGACTTAATTGCTACATGATTATCATTCATGTATGAGTCATTCTCTTTCATCCTACTCAGGATGTCCACTACTCAATTCTTGATTAGATTGAGCTTACTCTTTATTCTAATACATGCATTGACAGTTAGCATGATGTATTAAATTATTACATCATTATGCATCAATGATTAATCCCACTAAGGGTATCAATCATCTAAGTACATCAAGTCTCCAAAAGATTTGATCAATTGAACCTTCAATTATATGAGGGATCTAAAAGAATTGACTAATTAAACTTTCAATTACAATAGGTGATCGATTGGATTGACCAATTAAATCTTCAAATGCATTAGGTATCCAAATAGATTAACGATATTGTACCTTCAATTATATGAGATATCCAAATGGATTAACCATGTTGATCTTCAAAAGATTTAATTATTTAGACCCTGAACGGTCTTAGTTCTCATAATTCAATTGGTTGAAAACCATTTGGGAAAATTGCCCTTGAAACCGATTGGACAAGAAAGGTGTTGAAACCGAATGAACTTTGGGTCTCCAAATGGTTTGAGACCATTTGGACCCAAACGGTCTTGAGACCATTTGGACCAAACCCTCTCAAAACCGAATGGACCAAAAAGTTCTTTCAACACTTAAACAATTCATGGTTTCAATAGATGAACCGATTAACAGTTGAATCCTTGATTTCTTCATCAAGTGAACTATTGAATCATCCTTCAATTGAACCATCAATTAGAGTTTTATACCCAATTGATCTAGGGTTTCTACTCAAGAACCATCAATTAGGGCTTTGAAATCGAGGAACCATCAATGATCAACATTGTGGAATTGATTCAATGAAATCAATGAATCATCATCAAAGTTTTGATATGACCTGACCCTAAATGGTCTTGAGGTCGTTTGGATGACCTCCAAACGGTCTTGAGACCATTTGCCCATCCTATCCTTGGATTTTGTGAAATTCCATTAGGGTTTAGATTATTGGATTGATCATCAAATCAGCACTTAATTGCATTTCAATTTGGTATCTCTGGACCTTCAATTACTCAACCATACTTAACCCTAGACCTCCAAACTGTCTTGGGTGACCTCCAAACGGTCTTGAGACTGTTTGAGTGACCTCCAAACGGTCTTGAGACCGTTTGGGCTCAAACACCCAAAAATCTAAATTAACCAAATTGAATTTCAACACTTAACCCGATTAGGGTTTGCTAATTGATTAACCTTCAACTGATGAACCCTTTGGAATTATACAACCAAATTTGATAGGTCATCAACCATCAATACTAGCATCAACTTTTCCAAATGGTCAACCCTGGTCAACTCTCCCAAACGGTTTGAAATTGTTTAGCTTCTAACGGTTTGATGAAACTGTTTGCTTTCAAACGGTTTTGTTGAAACCAAATGAGCAAATTTGTTGAAACCGAATGAAATAAAATTTCTTTGGTAAATGTGTCCAATATGATGTCATCATCATCTACCTTCGTCCCTGTAGATATTAGTACTTCTGATTTCATGGAATTACCAATTTCAACCAACAATTAATCAAGAAGATGAAGGAATCAACAAAATTGCAAGATTGATAGTTGAATAACAATGTAAAGGGGTTCAACTTATATAACCCGCCTCCAATTGAGCTTCAAAGCTTCAATATCACGTCAAAAATGGTGGCTGCAACTCCTTTCACTATTCCAAGGCTCGTCCTCAAGCTTTGAGTGAAAAGGAATGGTTAGAATTGAAGATGGGATCGAGATAAGAAGAAATCATGCATTATTTTGTGATTTCCACCATGAATTCAAGGTGAATGGAAGTCAAGAAGCTTACCAAAAGGTTGGGGGTCATCCTCCTGATCCTCCAAAGCTTCCTTGGTCGTGTTGCAAGCAAATAGAAGGAGTGGGTTCGAAGTTACCCTTTCATTGTATGGATAAAGGAGCATATATGTGAATTTTATTGAAAATTCATTTAAGAGAGAGAAAGTAGGAATTATCTCCCCCAAATCCTTGCCACTTGCCCCCTTCTCTTCCTTAGATACGAGGCTACCCTCCTTGACTCTTATTCCTCTCAATTATCCACAATTTAAAGAAAAGAAAATTAAGCACCTTAACCCTTATAATATTAATATCCTAAAGTTAGTGGATATTACTTTTCTTTATTTTATGTGAGTGAGTTATCCACTTTCTTTGAGATATTTCATGGACTAGAAAAGGCACAAGGGTTTTCACACTTGAGAAAATTCAACCATCTCGTTTTTGGTTGAAGACCCTTCAATTATTTTATTTATTTTTTGTTAAATTGAAATAAAGTTTCAATTATGCTTAAATCTTGATTATTTTAATATCAAGATTCTCTCTCCTTCAAAGTAATTCAAATGAGGCGCCCCTCTCATTTTATTTTCTCTACAAGATGCCAAGAAACATGAGGGACCCTCTAGAAGTGGTATTTTACATACTAAACCCTAGGTTTTGGGTAAATTGCACATTACAAAACTAGGTTTTAATGCACAAAGATTGCTCAGTAAGCTCTATCTTAGTGCTCAAGCTTGTGAAAACCATACCACTACATCATTATCATTCTTATGATGCTTCAACATCTGAGGAACATGTTATCATGTACAATTTGCAATTTAACCCCTCAACTTGGGTAATTTGCACTTTCGTCCAAAATAAACAAAACATTGTTTCAACATCATTCAAAAAGGACTAAAATTAAAATATGAGTTCCTATTGAGCCTTGATTACTTTTCAAAAGAAAAGAGAAAACACATAATCAACTTTATTAAGAAAAATACCTAGGTTTAAAGCATAACCCAGGTCAGGGATGTTACAAGTTATCCACCCCTTACAAGGATTTTGTCCCCGAAATCATCAATGAAAACATTAAGAGAAAAGAGTAGGGTATTTCCTCCTCATCTCTTCCTCTAGTTCCCATGTAGCTTCCTCAATGCCACAGTGGTTCTAGAGGACTTTTACGAGACAAATGTCTTTCTTTTTCAGCTTTTTGATTCTTCTACCAAGAATCAACACAGGTCCTTCAACATATGATACATCATCATTTAGTTCTACCTCCACATGTTGTAGAACTAACTCTGTGTCAGGATGACACTTCGTCAACATAGAGATATGGAACAATGGGTGCAATCTATGTAGCTCAGGTGGTAACTCCACCTTATAGGCTACCTTTCCCATCCTCTCAATGATTGGATAAGGCCGCATAAATCTAGGAGCTAACTTGCCCTTCTTTCCAAATCTAAGGATGCCTTTCCAAGGTGAGACTTTGAGGTATACTTTGTCTCCCACTTGGAATTCTTAAGGTCTACGACACTTATCAGCGTAAGATTTATGTCTATCTTGAGCCTCTTTCAACTGCTGTTGTATTACTTTAATCTTCTCAGTTGTCTGCTACACAAGTTCAGGACCCAAAAGTTGGTACTCCCCTGTTTCATACCAACATAAAGGAGATCTACAACATCTACCATATAAAGCTTCATATGGTTCCATGTCAATACTATGCTGATAGCTATTGTTGTAAGCAAATTATATCAAGCTCAAGTGTAGATCCCAACTTCCTACAAACTGAAGGATGCATGCCATAAGCAAGTCCTCCAAGGTTTGTATGGTCCTTTTTGATTGTCCATCTGTCTGTGGGTGAAAGGTTGTACTAAACCTTAATTGTGTGCCCAAATCTTTATGGAGTCTCTCCCAAAAATGAATCGTGAACTGGGGACCTCTATCAGATACAATAGTGGTTGGAACCCCATGTAAACGCACTATCTCATCTATGTATATCTGTGCAAGCTTCTCAGCAGTGTAGGTTGTTTTGACAGGAATGAAATGTGTTGTCTTAGTCAACCTATCAACTATCACCAAAATGGAATCATGACTTTTGGTTGTTCTAGGCAAACCAACCACAAAGTCCATGGTCACATGATCCCATTTCCACTGTGGTATAGGCAGAGGTTGCATTGTTCATGTGGGCTTTTGATGTTCAGCTTTAACTTGCTGACATACTGGACACCGCATAACAAACTCAGCAACATCCTTCTTCAAACCAGGCCACCAATACATATATTTCAAGTTATGATACATCTTGGTGCTTCCTGGATGCATAGCATACATCGAAGAATGAGCTTCTTCAAGGACTAACTTTCTTAAGTCATTGGCATCAGGTACTACCATCCTACCATGGTAACATACTGCCTGATCCTCTGACTCATGAAAGCCATCCCATTTCTCACTACCATACTCTGACTTGATCTGTTGAATCACAACATCAGCCTACTGTGCTTCTTTAATCTGCTGTCTCAGAGTAGGTTTCACTTGCATCTCAGCTAACAACCCTATTAACAACGATACTTTAAGTTGTACATTATCTTGCCTTAAAGAGATAAGCATATCTCTCTTAGAGAACACTAAGGAGTTTAATTGTGCTTTATCTAAGGCTGGTGTTGCTAATTTTCAGCTTAAAGCATCAGCAACCACATTGGCCTTCCCTGGATGATAATCAATTGTACAATTGTAGTCTTTGATTAACTCCATCCAGCGGCGTTGCCTCATGTTGAGCTCATGTTGTGAGAAGAAATATTTTAAACTCTTATGGTCTGTGAAAATCTGGAATGTCTCTCCATAGAGATAATGTCTCCAGATCTTCAAAGCATGGACCACAGCCGCTAACTCTAGATCATGTGTTGGATAATTCTCCTCGTGTTTCTTAAGCTTTTGAGAAGCAAAAGAAATCACTTGCTTATCCTGCATCAACACACATCCTAGACCGTTCTTGGATGAATCATAGAAGACTATGTACCCCTTCCCTTGCTCAGGTAATACTAACACATGTGCACTTGTTAACCTTTCCTTCAGCATCTGAAAAGATTGTTGGCACTTATCATTCCAGGCAAAAGGAACCTCTTTCCTGGTCAACTTGGTCAGGGGTAAAGCTAAAGAGCTGAAGTTCTTGATGAACCTCCTGTAATAGCCTGCTAACCCAAGAAAACTATGAATCTCCGTTGGTGTCTTTGGTTGTTCCCATTGTAGGACAGATTCTACTTTCTTAGGATCAACATGAATACCTGAGGCAGATATTATGTGTCCAAGAAAAGAAACTTCTGGTAACCAGAACTCACACTTGCTAAACTTAGCATACAACTTATGCTCTCTAAGCAAAGTCAAAGCCTGGAAGAGGTGCTGCTCATGTTGTTGAGCATCTCTACTATATATCAAAGTATCATCTATGAAGACTACTACAAACTGATCAAGAAAAGGTCGAAAGATTCTATTCATGAGTTCCATGAATGCAGTTGGTGCATTAGTTAGTCCAAATGACATAACTATGAACTCATAGTGACCATACCTTATCCTAAAGGCAGACTTAGGTATGTCACTCTCCTTAATAAGCAACTGATAGTATCCTAACCTCATATCTATCTTAGAAAAGATAGTTGCACCACACAACTGATCAAACAAGTCATCAATCCTTGGCAGATGATACTTGTTCTTTATGGTTACCTTATTCAACTGCCTATAGTCAATGCATAATCGCATGGACCCATCCTTCTTTTTAACAAAGAGGACCAGAGCACCCCATGGTGAAGTACTCAGTCGGATGAAACCCTTCTCAAGCAACTCCTGCAGTTGTTTCTTGAGCTCTTCCATTTCAGCAGGTGCCATTCTATACGGCGTTTGTACTATTGGTTGCGTTCTTGGGATTAGATTAATTTCAAAATCAATCTCTTGGGGCGGTGGAACACCTGGAAGTTCTTCAGGAAATAAATCTTCAAATTCCCTAACAACTGGAACTTTAGAAAGTTTAGAACTTTCCATTGTGGTATCTACCACATGAGCCAAGAATGCAAAACATCCTTGTCTCAACAACTTCTCAGCTACCATGGCTAATACTAAGCAAGTTGGAAGAATCTTTCTGTCTCCCTGAAAGATCCATGTGTCACTGTTGTCTGTGAACACAGCCTGCTTGGAATCACAATCCAAGACCACCTTATATTTTTCTAAGGTATCTATTCCAAGAATTATATCAAACCCATGCATTTCAAGTGGTATAAGATCCACTTGAATGCGATGTTTAGAAAAGATAAGAGTGCAGGGAGAACACACCTCCCGCAACACTACAGATCCCAACAAAGGGGTTTCTAACAACAAGCTATCTACTCTATGACTGACAATCATGTTACAGTCATGAATCACTTCTCAAGTGATAAAGGAATGTGTAACGCCCGGATCAATTAAAATAGATATAAAATAGGATGAAGACATATCAGAATGAAATAGTTCCATCTGACATGTCACAACTCGTGGATTAACTACTGCCTCGGGCTGATTCATTGCATAGAATATTGTTGTTGCCTGCTATTGATCATGTGCTCTATTATTGGATGCAGAAGATCCTGCCTGGGATGCCTGTCCACGTCCTCGGGTACCACTAGAAAATGGTTTTCTCTGAGAGCCTTGCTGACTCTGTCTCAGGGGTTGATTCACTACTACATTCCCCGTTGGGAAATCCCGAGCCAGATGTCCTACTAGTCCACATCGATGACAAGTTCTACTCTCTTGCTGTGGTCTAGAGGGTCCAGTTACTGATGTTGATTCCATGCTAGGGGCTCTACTTGGAGGAAAACTACGCCATCTACCCTTACTTGACGTCCACTACGTCTGGGTATTGAACCTCTGTGGTGCTGTCGGTGCGAAAAATCTTGGTTTCTTGAAACCCTCGGACCTTTGTCCATGAAACTGAGGATACACTTTCTTATTACTGGTTTGTTGCTTCTCGATCACAGACCTCTCTATCTGTCTTACGGATTCCACAAAAGTGGCAAACCTCTCCCAGTTTTCTAAAGCAGACACCAGAGTGGTCAATTCAGCGTTCAACCCCTTCTCAAAATGCCGAATTCTCTCCTCATCAGTAGATGACATATGCAGACAAAATCGTAAAAGTTCCATGAATATAGCCTCATACTCACTAATGTTTATTTGTCCCTGCCTAATCCATTCAAACTGAGTAATTTTCTCATCCAGAAAAGTCTTGGGAAAGTATCTACTGACGAATTCTCGTCGGAACTCTTCCCATCCAATCTCAGCACCTGGCCTCTTACCCTCCTCAATTGTCCACCAGTGACCAGCACTGGCTTTCCACAGGTATACATCATGTCTCACATTCTCATCCTCAGGGATATTAAGGATCCTAAAGGCTTTCTCCAGCTCAGTCAGCCATAAGTGTGCATCAGCTGGATCAGCTGTACCAGCATAATCTATGGCTCCCACCCGGTGAAGTCATTCAAATGTCTTGCCGACTCCCTGTCCTTCATTGTAGTTAGGTGCCCTAGGTGCAGGTAATGGTATCCTATCTGTCATATGAGTCATGGCTACCATAAACTGTCCAAAAATGGCTTGGAAGACTGGGTTCCCCATATCTGCTTGATTGAACTGGGGTTGTTTCGGTACGTGCTCCTCCCTATCTTGGTCTCTTGCACCTCCTCCTGGTGCAGCAACACTGCTCTCAGCAGCATGTTCATCATGTGATCCAGAAATCTTTAGTTCTTCTTCTCCTCCTATATGAGCAGAAGACACTATCAGATAACTGGAAGACACTAGAACAGACTCAACAACCTTAATAATATGTCTCTGTAGACTCAGCGAACCTAGAGCTCTGATACCACTAAATTGTGACGAACGATTCACAAAAACAAGATTAACTAATTCAGAAGCAATCACTAACATCGGATTACTGAAAATCACTAAAATTAAAACTTTTTGCAAGGAGATCCATTCTCCGGAAAACTCTTTCAATAAGAACCATAATATTACATTCACATATTGGTTCACATAGTACATTCTCTGTACCATTTCTTCTCGAGGAATATATATATATATATCATTTGCTTTATCAAAAGCTCAAGTAACAAAATCCTCGAGGCATCATGCCAAAATCTCAGATCGATTATAAAAACACCATCACTGACTCCTAGGACCTGAGAGTACATAGACGACACATAGGACTCTATTTACATATATACAAGCCTTGACCAGTATCTCCACCTTAGGATCTACTATTGTCCTTGTTGTTGCTACTTCTCTTCCCTTCTTATGGGGTTTCTATCTCTACCTCATCCGCATCCACCTAAAAATGTTGGATTCCAGGGTGGTGAGACAATTATAAAATTTCCCCAGCGAGAGATATAACTCTTCACCAAAAACATTGTTATTATAGTTTAATAGAAATAAACTGAACAGTGGAATCATATATTCAACAACAGATAGTTCAATATCTATGCAGATTAGAGCAAAATTTCTATTTAAGCATTTAAGCTAAAACTTGTTAAAACAGCATGTCTCTTATTCAATAAAGAGTTGAAGAACATATATAACATTTATGTATCTAGAACATGCTAAGTAGAATAACATCAACCAGTGATTCTCATATTTTAATCTTATGCAAATATGCTACACGGCTGATTACATTTTACAAACATTCTTAAGCTTATGCCCTGAGGAGATGAGATATACCGCTCATACTCCAACCGACCCTGATTACGGAAAACATCGGTACCACACAAGGTCAATGGGAGAGCCGAATTCCATGACCTCATCTGTCTCAGTCAGTATGATACTACTTTAGAAGAGACATCATGTGTCAAACTGCAATTAGCTTGCCAGGGTATATTGGCATCTTCGCTATAGAGTTATAGCCCGTAGCATATACTCTCTTCAGGGTTATGTCCTGTAGCCAATGCCTGGTATTATATTGAGGAGTTATGGCCCGTAGCCATACTCTTATTGGGGTATGGTCCGAAACCAATCCCATACATAGGACATAGCCCGCAACCATTCCTATGGGGCATAAGGATATATTTTCCCAATTACCCCCACATATTCAAAAATATGTGTTCTGAGTAAAACTCATTTTACCATTCAGCTAATTCTGACGCTGATGGATCTGTGGTCAGGGCAACTAGATTCTATGATATCACTTGATTAATTAAGTACAATATCATATTCTTTTAGCATCAGCCAAGTTTTTAAACATAACTTATTAGGACAAGTGCTACAAAGAAACATGTATTGTTTTCATCAGTTACTTCTCAATCTTTATAAGACATTGGGATCTCAGATCCTCATTTCAATACTAGGAATTATCATCCTTTTACAATCTCAATACCATAATTATATGGATCTAGATATTCAAACCCTTAGCTCATCACTGAGAACTGTTACCACTTTTTTAGGTAAATATCACCTTCAAGTCATTTGACCAAGGTAAACACGATACTTTGTTACACAAGCATCTCTTATGGCACTTGAGGCTCATTAACTCTCTTGTTACCATTTACTAAGCAACAAGGTATATTATGGAACACAAGGCCCAATGAATAAAGCATCATAGCTCATACCTGGCTATGTTCATCATCTCAGGATACCTACATGGTTAGCATACTTGATAATAGATATATCAATCATATTTCAGTTTCATACTATTCAAGGGTAACACCACTATTCCCTTACCAGGGTTAGGGTTTCCCATTTCATGTCAATCAGGGTTACTCATTCCCTTTGCACAATTAGGACCAATGATTTATCATTTCATTGTCCAAGGTTAGAGTTCCATGCTATATAATATAACCCAGAATTAGGGTTTCACATACCTTCACCCTATTTTAGAATTAGGGTTTACCATTCACATCATATCAAGGTTATCATATACTAACACCCAATTTAGGTTTAGGTTTTACTATTCCTCCCAATTAGGGTTTCATATTCCATCACCATAATTAGGGTTTACTATTCATCCTAATTAGGGTTTATCATCAAGATACCCTGAATTATGGTTATTCATGTCATTACCTTACATTCATATCACATCATCATCCTAGTTTAGGGTTTCACTCAAACTTGCCCTAAATTAGGATTTGAATTCATTAATCCACTCAATTAGGGTTTTATGATCTCTTTATCAAAGATCATACCCTAATTGTATATCACATCATGTTGATTATTTTAGACTTAATTTCTACATGATTATCATTCATGTATGAATCTTTCTCTTTCATCCTACTCAGGTTGTCCACTACTCAATTCTTGATTAGATTGAGCTTACTCTTTCTTATAATACATGCATTGATAGTTAGCATGATGTATTGAATTATTATATCATTATGCATCAATGATTAATCCCACTAAGGGTATCAATCATCTAAGTACATCAAGTCTCCAAAAGATTTGATCAATTGAACCTTCAATTATATGAGGGATCCAAAAGAATTGACCAATTAAACTTTCAATTACATTAGGTGATAAATTGGATTAACCAATTAAATCTTCAAATGCATTAGGTATCCAAATAGATTAACCATATTGGACCTTCAATTATATGATATATCCAAATGGATTAATCATGTTGATCTTCAAAAGATTTAATTATTTAGACCCTAAACGGTCTTAGTTCTCATAATTCAATTGGTTGAAAACCATTTGGGTAAATTGCCCTTGAAACTGATTGGACAAGAAAGGTGTTGAAACCGAATGAACTTTGGGTCTCCAAACGGTTTGAGACCGTTTGGACCCAAATGGTCTTGAGACCGTTTGGTCCAAACCCTCTCAAAACCGAATGGACCAAAAAGTTCTTTCAACACTTAAACAATTCATGGTTTCAATAGATGAACCGATTAACAATTGAATCCTTGATTTCTTCATCAAGTGAACTATTGAATAATCCTTCAGTTGAACCATCAATTAGGGTTTTATACCCAATTTATCTAGGGTTTCTACTCAAGAACCTTCAATTAGGGCCTTGAAATCGAGGAACCATCAATGATCAAAATTGTGGAATTGATTCAATTGAAATCAATGAATCATGATCAAATTTTTGATATGACTTGACCCCAAACGGTCTTGAGACCGTTTGCCCCATCCTATCCTTGGATTTTGTGAAATTCCATTAGGGTTTAGATCATTGGATTGATCATCAAATCATCACTTAATTACATTTCAACTTGGTATCTCTAGACCTTCAATTACTCAACCATACTTAACCCTAGACCTCAAAACGGTCTTGGGTGAACTCCAAACGGTATTGAGACCATTTGGGTGACATCCAAACAGTATTGAGACCGTTTGGGCTCAAACACCCAAAAATCTAAATTAACCAAATTGAATTTCAACATTTAACTCGGTAGGGTTTGCTAATTGATTAACCTTCAACTGATGAACCCTTTGGAATTATTCAACAAAATTTGATAGGTCATAGACCATCAATATTAGCATCAACTTTTCCAAACGGTCAACCCTGGTCAACTCTCCCAAATGGTTTGAAACCGTTTAGCTTCTAACAGTTTGATGAAACTGTTTACTTTCAAACAGTTTTGTTGAAACCGAATGAGCAAATTTGTTGAAACCGAATGAAATACAATTTCTTTGGGAAATGTGTCCAAGATGATGTCATCATCATCTACCTTCGTCCCTGTAGATCTTAGTACTTCTGATTTCATGGAATTACCAATTTCAACCAACAATTAATCAAGAAGATGAAGGAATCAAAAAAATTGCAAGATTGATAGTTGAATAACAATGTAAAGGGGTTCAAGTTATATAACCCGAATTTTCGGCGAGCAGTAGCTCGGGTCACTACTACAGAAATAGCATTCAGTGACACTTTTCTGGGCGTCGGTTATTAAGGAAAACCGACACCTTCTATGTTAGGCGTCGGTTGTTTACGAAAACCGACGTCTATATTCGAAGACCAGCCAGACACGGGTACCGCTTTGTCTTCAGCGTCGGTTGTTTATAACAAACCGACGCTTAAAGTCGCCCGCGAAATCCAAATTTCGATGAAAAAAAATAGTGTCATTAGCAGCGTCGGTTATTTAGGTAGAAACCGACGCCTATGTGCGATGAAAATTTGCGCGAAAAGTGTCACCTTCAGTGTCGGTTATTCAAGGATAACCGACGCTGAAGGTGGTTCCCGCCAAACAATTTCATGAAAATATCGTCCAATTGGACGTCAGTTTTTTCAAACAACCGACGCTAAAGATGTTTAGGCGTCGGTTGTTTTAAACAACCGACGCTATTTGGGAACTTCATAACCCTCGATCGCCCGACTCTTCCCCTTTCTTCTGTTTCATTGCGAGCGATTTCCCTATTTCTTCTTCAGCTCCCCTTCTCCGGCGATTTCTTCTTCAGCTCCCCTTCTCCGGCGCCCCCTTCTCTGCCACCACTCCTGCTCGCCGCCACTCCTGCCGCCGTTGGACACCAGCTCTGCGTCGCCGCCACCGCCGCCGCCTGCTCGCCGCCGCTCCTGCTCCTGCTGCTGCGCTCTGAAGTATCCTGCTCCGTCGCCTGCTCGCCACCGCCTGCTCGCCTGCACCGCCGCCGCCTGCTCGCCGCCGCGCACTGCTGCTCTCCTCGCCGCGCACAGTTGCTCTCCTCTCCTCACCGTCGGTGGCTTCTTTGGGGTAGGTCTCTGCTCAGGCCACGCCGCTGCTCTCTAGGCCAGGCATTCTTCCTATTCCCTCAAGGTACTGCTTTCTTCCTCCTTCCTTCCTTCCTCCACGCCGCTGCTCAGGCCAACTAGGGGAAGTAACATTTGTCTGCATCAAAGACACCTCCTTGGGCTTTATTCTCAACAATTCTTAGAACAAGTAATAAATCACAAGCATATATACGTATATGGGTTCCCTTTAGGTCTTCATAATGTATTTATATTCAGTTTATAGTTACCATTGCATACATTGTTGTTTGAGCCTTATGATGGACTTTTGGATTGCAAATGACTGGGATTTTCCTAGTGAATGTTCTAAATTTGTAGGCCCAATCTAGATTAAATTGAGAGCTCATTCTCTCCTTATATTGGCAAGGTGAGGCAAAAATAATTCCACAAGTGATTCAAATCTCCTATCCCACACTTTACCCATCTTTGTCATGCCTCATTACCAGGGTTAGTGTCATGCTAATCCATTGATATTCATATACGGAGTGACCCTGAGTTTATTGAAATATATCACGAGATTGTGGGTCATCTATGAAGATACCCTTGTGGTGCATTATGTGTGATTTTATAGCAAACAATTATATAAGATTTTATTCTAGATTTAATCAAACCCATTGTGCAATAATCATTCCCCGCGAGCATACATGTCTTATTGCAATATATTTTTAGGATCAAACCCTGAGTACAACATTTTTAAGTATATTGGTTACCATACCCAATCCAAGTCAAGATAAATATTTAAAATCAAATGGTTTGATGGTTTATTAATCTAATTACGAAAATTTAAATCAAAATGAAAAGGGGTATGAACTTATATATAAAAAACACCAGGATGAATTAGGTTTCAGTGTTACTAACTATAACATTATAGGTTTTGAGTCCTTAAATAGAATGATTTTAAAATTAGCTCAAATGAGTGAATTGCTTGATTTTCTGAAAGCTCTAGTTATACATCTTATATTTTAATGTGATGTACTCTATGCATGTTTCATGTTTGGTACACGATTAGGCGCCGCCTGGTGCTCCTCCACCGCTGTCGCTGCTAGCTACTTCTCCAGCCAGAGCCACCAGAGCCTCTGCCTTCTTCCCGACAAGGTTGGTCTTCCCGCTGCTGCTAGCTGCTCTGCTTTTTTTTGCAACATATATATATTCTGTGATCCCAACATTCTTTATATTCTGCTCTGCTCTGCTTGATTCTTCTATATATTCTGATGTCATTATATAATTATGTGATCCAAACATATTAAATTGAATTAGAATGATTTCATGAATTATAGGGTTTTAAAGTTGATAAACATGTACATGCGGAAATAGGGTTATTAAACCAATGGTTATAACATAGTATGATCTTAATCTGATCTGGATGTTCATAATAATGTAGTATGTTAAATATGATGATTAGGGATACATATAATGTCTAGTAAAGATTCCTAGACCTTTTGTTTGAAACTATTGATTTCTTGATTTATTATTTAATAATGCTCTGTTGATTAGGATTAACCATGTTTCCTGTAGTTTATAGACAATTATTATATATAAGAATGACAACACATGTATTTGTTGGCCTAGAAACCCGTCCAAGATTTACTCATTAGGAGTAAATCTTGGATAGTCCCCGGTTTGGGACTGTTCTTGAACACCTAATCTCACTTAGGATGTAAGTGTATAATGTGTATTGGGTTTTTGAGAAACTTTCAGTAGCATTTCCCCGTTTGTTCTCTAAGTACATATGTACTTAGAGAACAGCGGGGAAATGCTGCCGAAATTTTCTTGAAAACCAAATACGCATTATACACTTACTAGTGA
The DNA here is from genome assembly GCA_963693085.1 of Alisma plantago-aquatica. NCBI lineage: Eukaryota > Viridiplantae > Streptophyta > Magnoliopsida > Alismatales > Alismataceae > Alisma > Alisma plantago-aquatica. The sequence continues at coordinate 1,756,703,563 of OY856409.1, forward strand.
GATTAGGTGTTCAAGGATGGGATAGGTGGTACACATTTATTATATATAAGAATGACATCAAATGTGTTTGTTGGCCTAGAAACCCGTCCAAGATTGACTCATTAGGAGTAAATCTTGGATAGTCCCCGGTTTGGGACTGTTCTTGAACACCTAATCTCACTTAGGATGTAAGTGTATAATGTGTATTGGGTTTTCGAGAAAATTTTGGTAGCATTTCCCCGTTTGTTCTCTAAGTACATATGTACTTAGAGAACAGCGGGGAAATGCTGTCGAAATTTTCTCGAAAACCCAATACACATTATACACTTACTAGTGAGATTAGGTGTTCAAGGATGGGATAGGTGGTACACATTTATTATATATAAGAATGACATCACATGTGTTTGTTGGCCTAGAATGTGAACAATCATTGCTTTTTATATTACTTGTACATTGGTATAAATTAGAATGAACAATCACTAAATTATATACTGTTTGTATGGAATCCGGCTTCATTGTAGATATCTATTATTGTTGGCCTAGAAACCCGTCCAAGATTGACTCATTAGGAGTAAATCTTGGATAGTCCCCGGTTTGGGACTGTTCTTGAACACCTAATCTCACTTAGGATGTAAGTGTATAATGTGTATTGGGTTTTCGAGAAAATTTCGGCAGCATTTCCCCGCTGTTCTCTAAGTACATATGTACATATGTACTTAGAGAACAGTGGGGAAATGCTGCCGAAATTTTCTCAAAAACCCAATACACATTATACACTTACATCCTAAGTGAGATTAGGTGTTCAAGGATGGGATAGGTGGTACACATTTATTATATACTAGGGAAATGCTGCCTAATCTTTTCCTAATATATACTTGTTTCCTAATATATACTTGTTTTCTCTGATCATAGAATGGATAGATCATGGATGTCCATTCGTAATCGTTGCACACCAGAGTTTATATCTGGTCTTGATCAGTTTATTAGATTTGTCGAGGAACATAGGAAAAAACCTACAGATAGGTTCTACTGTCCATGTAGGCATTGCGGTAACAACTTGAAAGTCAACACTGGTGAGGAAATCAAAAGTCATGTCATGTGCAACGGGATTGTACAAGGCTATACAGAATGGCACTGGCATGGAGAGATTTCAAAATCGAAACCAGTAGATGTCGATAGCAGTGCTTGGGTGGAAGAAGAAATTGCCTCTGATGACGTAAATGTGAACGAACCAGTTCCAGCAGACATCGTTGATGCGATGCTGGATAGTTGTAGGGTAGAGCACACCGATCCACCTCCTATCTTTACAAACATTGTGCATGATGCTGAGATACCGTTATACACAGGCTGTGCTAAGTTTACGAAGCTTAGCGCTGTGTTGAGATTGTATAAGTTGAAAGCTAACAATAGATGGAGCGACAAAAGCTTCACTTCATTGTTGACTTTGTTGAAAGAAATTCTTCCTGAAGGAAACGAGCTTCCAATCTCAACATACCAGGTAAAGAAAATGTTGTTCCCAATGGGAATGGAGGCCAAGAAGATACACACATGCCCGAATGATTGTGTATTATTTCAAAAGGACTATGTAGATTTGAAAGATTGTCCAAAATGTGGTGCGTCACGGTATAAATTGACGACTTCGGGGGAGTCCAAAACTAGTTCTCCTGCCAAGGTGTTGTGGTATCTACCTATAATATCACGGTTTCAACGCTTGTTTGCAAATCCGAAAGATGCAAAGAATTTGAGGTGGCATGCAGATGTTAAGAAAAATAATGATGGGATCCTACGACATGTGTCTGATTCCCCACAGTGGAAGAAGATTGATCTATTGTAACCTAAATTTGGTGAAGAAGATAGGAATCTAAGACTTGGGCTTTGTACAGATGGGATGAATCCGTACGGGACATTGAGCAGCCAACATAGCACTTGGCCAGTCATACTTGTTATATACAATCTTCCTCCCTGGATGTGTATGAAAAATAAGTACGTTATGTTGTCATTGTTGATATCGGGCCCTAAACAACCCGGAAATGATATCGATGTTTATCTTGAACCTTTGATTGATGACTTAAAGAAACTTTGGGCTGAAGGTGTGATGACCTATGATGCTTCAGCAAGAGAGACATTTCGTTTGCACGCTATGTTGTTTTGCACTATTAATGACTTTCCAGCATATGGGAATTTGTCTGGATATAGTGTCAAAGGAGCTAAAGCGTGTCCTATATGTGAAGAAAACACTGATTCAATAAGACTAAAACATGGCGGCAAGACTGTATATCTTGGTCATCAAAGGTTTCTTTCAAAATTCCATCCGTATCGTAGGAAGCGCAAAGCATTCAATGGATGGAATGATGAACGGAGTGCACCTAAACCTATACCAGGGGATGTTGTTTATGAAAGAGTAAAAGACATTGTCAATGAATTTGGTAAGAAATCACAATGTAGTATGGCCACACGGAGTGACAATTCTTCATTCAAGAAAAAGTCAATATTTTGGGATCTTCCTTATTGGAGTTCTTTGACAGTCAGGCATTGTATCGATGTAATGCACGTTGAGAAAAATGTCTGTGATAGCATCATTGGTACTCTATTAAATATACCAGGTAAGACTAAAGATGGGATAAAATCCAGACTGGACCTACGTGAAATGGGAATAAGGTCAGAATTAACAGAATTACGTGAAATGGGTAATAAAAGAACATACTTACCTCCCGCTTATTACAATTGTCTAGAAAGGAGAAGAAAACTTTTTGTGAATGCTTGGTAAATGTTAAGGTGCCACATGGTTACTCATCCAACATCCGTAGATTGGTATCAATGAAAGATCTGAAGTTGATAGGTCTTAAATCTCATGATTGTCACACTCTAATGCAACAAATATTGCCCGTGGCAATTCGATCTATATTGCCGAAGCATGTAAGGTTTGCAATTACCAGACTTTGTTTCTTTTTCAACAGTCTATGCAGCAAAGTTATTGACCCTGATACTCTCGATAATTTTCAAAGAGAAGTGGTTGTTACCCTATGTCAGCTTGAGATGTATTTCCCTCCTTCGTTCTTTGATATCATGGTACATCTTGTTGTCCACTTGACTAGGGAAGTGAAAATGTTGGGACCAGTTTTCTTGCATTGGATGTATCCCTTTGAACGATACATGAGCGTTTTTAAAGGTGATGTTCGAAACCGTTATCGGCCTGAAGGGAGTATTATTGAAGGTTATGTGGCGAGAGAGGTTATGGATTTTTGCAATGACTTTCTCAGTGGTAATGACACTCCTGATAATGACAAGAATATTGAGGAGGGAAAAGGAATTTTGGGATCACGGGTGAAAGTAATCAGCCGTGAGCAGTTGGAACAAGCTCACTTGTATATTTTACACAATATGGACGAAGTGAGTGTTTATATCGAGGAACATACCAATTTCATAAAGAGACAACATCCTCGAGTAAGTTCAATGTGGCTTGCTAGAGAGCATAATAAGACTTTTACTAAGTGGTTTGAATATAAAGTCTTACATCAACTATCTCAAACACCAAATGATATTACAGAAACTATCAAATGCCTCGCCTTTAAACCAAAACTGAATGTTATGTCTTATGAAGGGTTTGACATTAATGGATTCACATATTACACAAAGCGCCAAGATGATAAGAGTGTCGTCCAAAATAGTGGGGTCACTCTTCAAGCGTCGACTATGTACTTTGCAAGTGCAAAGGATAAGAGTCCACGTGAAGCTAAAATGTCATATTACGGTGTCATTGAGGACATTTGGGAGTTTGACTACATAGATTTCAAAATTCCGCTCTTTAAATGTAATTGGGTTGATAACACCAAAGGAGTTATAGTGGATGAATTGGGTTTCACTTTGGTGAACTTTGAAAAGATTGGCGAGAAGGGTGAACCATTCATATTGGCATCACAGGCGAAACAAATATTCTATATCGATGATCCTGTGAATGATAAATGGTCGGTTGTTCTTCATGGTAAAAGACAGTTCATTGAAGATCCTATAGATGAAGAAGAGTACTATGATAAGTATGATGACTCCAGTCCATTCTCAGTTGGGTTGCCAACTCCACAAAATATTGAAGCTAATGATGACTTATATGTGCGTGGAGATCACAATGAAGGATTGTTAATTGATAAAAGATCACAATTTTAGAGACATGTATGTTTATACAAATGCTAAATGTTTGCCTTTTTCTAGTTAATACAAATGCTAAATGTTTGCCTTTTTCTAGTTAATACAAATGCTAAATGTTTGCCTTTTTCTAGTTAATAGAAATGCTAAATGTTTGCCTTTTTAATGACATTTTCAGATGGCTGACCATGATGAGCATGATGTCCATGATGAGCATGAAGTCCATGATGAGCATGCTGTCCATGACGAGCATGGCGAGGATACTAATGTAAGTTCTAAAAACATATCCTGTATTTCTATAAAATTCATTATCTTCTAGTTATGTCATATATCCTATATTTCTATATTGGGCTAAGTTAGTGTGTTTTATTTTTGTCAAATTTTAGGTTGATGCACCTGTACCCACTGAAGCACTGGAGCAACTTGATGCGCAACACCAGACACTTAACAAGAAAAGGGGCATCACTCTGTTGAAGAAGTTATTAGCGCTAAGTGGTAGTGGATCCAAATTGGTGGTGGAGTTTGATAATGGAGGAAATCCAATTGGAGTGAACCACAATAATTTTGTGAACTATCTTGGGTGTACCACTTGGAGCCATTGTGGTGTTAAGTATGACAATTGGCATAAAGTTCCTCAAGGGAAAAAAGACTTGATATGGAAGGATTTATGCGTGAGTTATTATTATTTGCAATTCTATTTTGTAGATTACAAATTATATTATTTGCAATTCTATTTTGGATACTAGTTAATAACATTTCTATTTTACAGAATTTGTTTGCATTGGATGAGAAGTTGCATCGTAAAAATGTGATGCAACGCGCTGGAAAGATGCTTAGGAATTATAGGACAAATCTGAACAGAGAATACATAAAAGAGGGTGATAAGAAGAAGAAGTCAGCCCTTGAACAATGGAACTTCTTGGACAAAGAAGATTGGGACAATTTTGTTGCTTCAAGAAAATCTGAAGAATTCAAGGTATTAGGCGTCACTCCTAATTTAATTAATATACATTGTATTCACCTATTCAAGATTAGCATTTAGTGCTACTAACCAAATCATTAATGTGCATACTAACTAGGCCCTCAGTGACGCACAAAAAGCAAGGCGTGCACTGAATGTGCATGACCACACTATGGGTCCAAAAGGCTATGCAAGCGTTCGCCAAAGACTACAGGCGGAGTCTGCGGCTACTCAGGAGTCTGCTCCTACTCAGGAGTCTGCCACACCCATGCCTCACCATGATATCTGGATAGCTGGCAGGCAAAACAAGAAGGGTGAAATAAAGAAGCCTGTAACTGCTGAGGCGGCTGCAAAAATGGTAAAATACAACTCTTAGAGAAATCGTTTGAATATTGATTATTTGTGGTGTTAACTTACCAATTTCTATTTATGGTGATTAGCGGGAGCTGCACGAGCAGAGGAAACAAGGCACGTTCATCCCTCAGGGCACAAGGGATGAATTGACAGTTGCTCTGGGTAACCCAGAGCATCCTGGACGTGTTAGAGGTGTCGGCGCTGGTGTTGGCATCAAAGCATTCTTTGGGCCATCCCAGCGCAAACCCAGAGCGGGACTTTCTCAAGAAGAGGTAACCTATTCTTTTTTTAGAATGTTACTACAAAAGGAAATTCATTAATAAGAAGCTAATGTTTCTTTTATCCATGTATAGGAGAATAAGAGAGTTGAGGATTAAGTTGCTAAGAAGATCAACGATGTAGTTGCTGAGAAGGTCAAGGAAAAATTGCTATGGTGGCAGGCATCTCAGGCTTCCAATACGCCTATGGCGACCCACTCTTCTCCTGATGCACAGACTGCGAGTAATCCTGGAGACCCATCGCCTAGCACGTCTGCTGTAAGTATTGTTTATGGCATTGTAGTTAGTCTTTTCAAGTTGTTATGTTTTCAATATGATATGTATATATGTATAATATTCTTTACGTAAATTTGTAGGCATTGAAGCCATGCCGCTTAAGAATGCAAGACTACGTTGTTGCAGAGGCGCAAGCTTACCCGTCCCTTCCTGGGGAAAGGTTTCACGGGACTCCAATGCCACAGGGCTATGTTCGTGTGGGCCCATTACGTGTATTACCCGATTGGAGGGAAGTTGCGTTGCCATATGCCCACCTAGATATTGATACACTTGGTGAGGCAGAAGGCGGGGTGATATTGTGGCCCAAAGCAGATGTCGTCTACACGACTGAAATTGTAAGATAAATTTACATTGATTTAGACTGTTAATGTGTATATATGATGTCAACTGATCTGAAATTATATGTACAGGTTAAAAAGAAGACACCAGGAGCACCTAGGCCTCCACTTCCACTTCCCACATTACCCGATTGGATTCCAACTGACCTAACATACCCGTTAGGTCCTGCTTGTAGGGGAATGGCATGTTGGCTACGGGCACATAATGTACATTGCCCTATAATTATTTCTTTAGATGCAGATTATGCAGGTCAATCATACGATAGCTCTTTATTTATACAAGATATTATTGAGTTGTTTATGTATGATTGGCTGAATACATCAATGATAGAGACATGGATAAGGTGAGATCTTGTTTATACATCCATATACCTTGTGTAAGATCCGGTGATCTGGTTTCTTATATATTAATGCATACGCCTATATGTTTTGCAGCTACCTAGTCGAAGATCATTGCAAACAATTTGCATTTGATCATGTGGGATTTTTTATTCCATCATTGATTAGTTTGGTAGCTAAAGACCCTGATAATGTTCAACAATACTGTATAGATGCTTTTACAATTTTTGGTCAGCAAAAGAAGACGATAATAATAGCTCCATTCAATGTCAAGTAAGTTTACTTTATTTATAATTTGGACTTAAGAAAATTCCATTTTTATTTTGCATTTTGAGTTATTAATTGTTAACTTCTTACTTCTAGCGGTAGACATTGGGAGTTACTAGTTATTGTCCCCGGGACATTCACTGTTTATTATCTAGATCCTGCGGGGAGTACATTGAACACTAAAATTGGACACGTAATGAGAATGCCATTATTCTGGTGAGAAATATTTCATTTTTATATCTGTTAACATCTTTTATTATATTACTATTTACTTATGCAATTTATTGTGTTATATTAACATGTAGGGTTTTAGATGCATTCAAAAAGGCTGGAGGAACGGTCCCAAGGAAAAAGAACCAGCCAATAAATTGGCAGAACGTACAAGTAAGTTCCCGACTCGAATATATATATTATTGATGTGAATTGTGCTTAGTTGTATTATTTTGTATGTTTCAATTTATAGTGTGCTACACAAGACAATGGCTGGGCATGCGCATACTATGTGATGTGATTTATGCAGATGATTATCAAATATGCCGCATTGGACATCGATACCATACATGAGGTATTATATATACTCTCATTAGTTAGTATGAAATATATCAATCTTATCTTATTTTTATATTATTACTTATATATATACATCATTCTCTTTGCAGGTGTTTAAAACTGACAACACTACAGGTAAACGCTTAAAAAATATACATGCTCCATATACGATGGAAGCATTAAATGAAGTAAGAGAAGAATGGGCAAAAGCCATACAAGCAGTGGCAACTGTAAGATATAATTGGGATGTTGATAGCGATAATGAATGATACTTTGTAAATGAATATTTCTGAATGTTAATACGTGTATTTGAATGTTTCTATATGTGTGAATGTGAGAATTGAATTTATGTCTGAATGTATGTACTTGTGTGAAATTTTGCTTATGACTTTTGCAGGTTTGCGGCCTGTTTGTAGGCTGATATCAATGGATGTCGTAAACCTGCAGTTCAGTTACTGAACTGCAGGTTCTCATCCTGCTGACCAGCCACAGCAGGCCTGCAAACTGATATGAAAAAAAAAAAATAGGCGTCGGTTATTTATAAAAACCGTCAGCAAAGATCTATAGCGTCGGTTATTTATAGATAACCGACGCCTTATGTGGCCAAAGCAGTCCTCAAAATGGAGTCGGATATACGTATCAAACCGACGCCTATTTAAATTAGAGGCGTCGGTCTTTTGGTATATAACCGACGCCAAAAGTGTTCGCGCCACAAAAAATGGCGTCATTTAGGACACTTTATGTGTCGGTTATCTACTAAAAGACCGACGCTATAAGTAGTATAGGCGTCGGTCCGTTAGTAAATAACCGACGCAGAAAGTGCCCTAGCTGACGCCGTTTTATGTGGCGTGAACCCCTTTGACGTCAGTTATCGACTAAACGACCGACGCCGATAGTTTAAATAGGCGTCGGTTAAACAACCGACGCCGAAGTGTTCGACCTTTAGCGGCGCCCACATAGGCGTCGGTCGAAAACCGACGCCAAATGGGGTTAAACGACCGACGCCAAAGGCCACTTCTGTAGTAGTGGGTGGTCATGCACAGGTGCCCCTCATGAAGGGTCTCGGGTTCAAATCCTCCCGGTGGTGCTGTTCGGAAATGAATTTACCACCACGTCAGCCGACCTCTGATGTGACTTGTTTGGGATCCCAATGTGTGGGTGGAGGGGTTCCCCGGGTTTACCATCCCTGCTATCTTGGCGCTCTCCTGGGGGGGGTGGGTTTCCCCGGCAATCAAAAAAAAGTTATATAACCTGAATCTAATTGAGCTTCAAAGCTTCAAGATCACGTCAACAATGGTGGATGCAACTCCTTTAAATATTCCAAGGCTCGTCCTTAAGCTTTGAGTGAAAAGGAATGGTTAGAATTGAAGATGGGATCGAGATAAGAAGAAATCATGCATTATTTTGTGATTTCCACCATGAATTCAAGGTGAATGGAAGTCAAGAAGCTTACCAATAGGTTGGGGGGTCGTCCTCCTGATCCTCCAAAGATTCCTTGGTCGTTTTTCAAGAAAAGAGAAGAAGTGGGTTCGAAATTACCCTTTCATTCTATGGATAAAGGAGCATATATGTGAATTTTATTGAAAATTCATTTAAGAGAGAGAAAGTAGGAATTATCTCCCCCAAATCCTTGCCACTTGCCCCCTTCTCTTCCTTAGATAAGAGGATACCCTCGTTGCCTCTTATTACTCTCAATTATCCACAATTTAAAGAAAAGCAAATTAAGCACCTTAACCCTTATAATATTAATATCCTAAAGTTAGTGGATATTACTTTTCTTTATTTTATGTGAGTGAGTTATCCACTTTCTTTGAGATATTTCGTGGCCTAGAAAAGGCACAAGGGTGTTCACACTTGAGCAAATTCAACCATCTCGTTTTTGGTTGAAGACCCTTCAATTATTTTATTTATTTATTTGTTAAATTGAAATAAAGTTTCAATTATGCTTAAATCTTGATTATTTTAATATCAAAATTCTCTCTTCTTCAAAGTAATTCAAATGAGGTGCCCCTCTCATTTTATTTTCTCTAAAATATGCCAAGAAACATGAGGGACCCTCTAGAAGTGGTATTTTGCATATTAAACCCTAAGTTTTGGGTAAATTGCACATTACACCAAAACTAGGTTTTAATGCACAAAGATTGCTCAACAAGCTCTATCTTGGTGCTCAAGCTTGTGGAAACCATACCACTACATCATTCTCATTATTATGATGCTTCAACATCTGAGGAACATTTTATCATGTACAATTTGCAATTGAACCCCTCAACTTGGGTAATTTGCACTTTAGTCCAAAATAAACAAAACATTATTTCAACATCATTCAAAAAGGACTAAAATTGAAATATGAGTTCCTCGTGAGCCTTGATTACTTTTCAAAAGATAAGAGCAAGCATATAATCAACTTTATTAAGAAAAACACCTAGGTTTAAAGCATAACCCAGGTCAGGGATGTTACATATCACAATACCCAAAACTATAAATTTGACATAAGATTGAGCAAGACGTCACTTGATGAGAGAGAAAGAGTACAATGGAGGAGTGAGAAAAATTCATATTTTCATAGAGATATTCCCTATTTATATAATGTGCCTCAGGAACATGACTTTGTCTATCCAAAACTAACATTTTGAGAATTTTGCGTAAAACTTCTACTCTCTAAAGATATCAAGGACCTTCGATAAGTGGTAATAGTGTTGCTCTAAGTTGTTAGAGAAAACTAAGATGTCATCTACGGACACTATGAAAAAGGAGTCAAGGAAAGTCTAGAAACATTATTCATGAGATTCATAAACATGCTCACTGCATTGGATAACCCAAAAGGCATGATTGGGAACTCATAATGGTCGTAGTGGGTTCGAAAAGAGCATTTAGGATGTCTTTATTCCTAAATCATCATTGATGGTACCATGATCGTATATCGATCTTCAAGAATACATGGACGGCCTTGAGCTAATCAAATAGGTCATCTATCTGAGGTAGGGGATACTTATTCTTAATTGTAGCCTGGTTTATCATTATGTAGTCAATGCACATACAAAGCGATCCATCCTTCTTTTTCACAAAAAGAATTGGATATCCCCAATAGGATGTGATATGTTAGATAAAGACCTTGCCTAAGAGTTCCTGGAACTACTTCTTCAATTTGAGAAAGTTGGCAGAAGCCATTTGGTTAGGGTCCTAGAAACTGGGTTCGTCCTGGGAGATAGCTCCATGGATAATTCAACTTCTATTTTTAGAGGTATGCCTGGAAAATCTTCTGGGAACAGATCAATTAGTCCCTAATTACCTTTATTTCCTCTAGCAAGCATTTCTTAAGTTCTGGCTCAATTACAATGGCTAGGGATACTAGACAACCCTTGGCTATCATATGTTGTACCTTCAATGTGGACATATACTAACTGGTGGTGGCATCTTTCCTCCCTAAAATGGTGAAAGATGGATAGTCATGTCTCTATATTCTTATGTTCATTTCTCTATAGTCTATTTTTGTGTTATAATTATAGAGCTAATCCATTCATAGGATGACAAAAAAGTCATTCATATCAAGGAGGATAAAGTCAATAGGGGAGTTCATTATTCATATATTTAACAAGGTTTGACCTATTCTCTTAAGAGGTATGAGACAATAAGCCCACTGGGAGTGGTGACTTCTAAAACATACCCTAAGTCCTTGAAATCCAAATAAAGCATAGTTGCAAGATTTCGAGAAATGAAAATATTGGTAGAACCAGAGTCGAATAAAGACTTGATTGTATGTCCCATATAACCAAGCACTCCTACATTTTATTCATGATATTTAAATTCTAATATGTATCCCATTCATAAAGGATAGGAAAACAAAACTACTGATGTGATTACCTTTTATGAGTGAATTTGCATTGGCCTAGGCTTCCTCATTATCAATGGCAACCACTCGGGCCTATCGCTGATCACCAACATCCAAGGCTATCACTGGTTCGGATGCAACTTCTGGTTGGGCCGCCACTAGGATGGGCCTCTTCGAGGCAAGAAGGGGACGATTGGAGAGGAAGTGCTCCTCTTGGAGGCAGCGATAGCACACCCATTTCTCAAAGTGTCACTTGTCAATATGCCTTCTCCTACAGTTGCAGCACCATGGGGGACCCTCTCTGTTGTGGACTATATTGTGAGGCTTTCTCTTTACTCAATTTAAGTCCTTGCCATGGTTGCATCCATGTGCCTTACTACCATTATTTTAATAGTAGAGACACCTTTAGTGAACCCTAGATACCCCATTGGGGGTTCCTGGATGGCGAAATAGTTTTCTCCATCTTTAAAGATAAATCAAAAGCCTCAACAAAGTTTGGGGGCTTGCTCACCATTACACGAGGTTGTAATTGCGGGTTTAGGTGCTCAATGAAATGCTCCACCTACCGCTCCTTGGTTAGCATGTAAGAAAAACACTCCAGGAGTCGAAACTTCTGAGCATAGTCTGCCACTGACATATCACCCTAGTGGAGGAGCATGAACTGGTTTGAATTCTCCTTTTTTCCAGAGTTGGGTACAAACCTTGCGGGGAAGATGGTACATAGATCCTCCCAGGCCATGGGGTCAGCAAGTAGGTTTCAATTGACAAGGTAGTTTTTCCACCACAATTTTGTAGCTCCTTCGAGAAGGTGGGAACCTAGGAGCACCTTCTAGTTGGGTTGCACCTTAGAGATGTGTAAGCCGTTCTCCACATCCCTGAGCCAAACATCCATTTTTTCAACAACTTTAGTGTTGTCCTCTCCCCAAAATTTCTCTATGTTCAGCTTGATGAAGTCGAGGATGGTGGCTCCGAGGCGAGGGCAGACATGATGGGGATTGTCTCTGGAAATGTTTATAAGGTCTAGGGCACTAATGGCATCAGTGAGTACCTTCTTCTGCTCCACCCATAACATCTTGAGGGTCTTAAGAAGCACTCGCTCGTTTGAGTCTTTGGGTTCAGGACATCAAATGGGTGAAACCATCCACTAGCTTCGTCTAGTCTTGAGACATTGGTCCATCCTCTAGGTTGGGACCATCTTTGGGATGCATGTTTCCAAATGGGTTAAGGATCAATTTCTTTAGGGTTGAAAAATCTCTAAGCGGAGGCCTCCTCTAACCTCTTATGCTTCTTAGAGGATTCACCTTCTAGGGCTCTCCTCCTCTTCTTAGGGGAAACCTTGTTAGTGACTATGGTGGTCTTGATATGAGCCATTGTTACGGAACTGTTCTTACCCCAATCCCAATCCCACTGCCTAGACAGTAGAAAAAGGATTGAAGTGCCCGTCCCTGAGTGGCCCAATAGGATCAATCACACTGGCATATACAATAAGAAATAAGTAACTCAAAAACTGGATAATTAAAGAACAAACTAACCCAATATGGAGATATACCCGATTTATCTTTGTCATCAGAGTGTATGAGTGCGGAAGTGATCATATTCAATATTCCATTTGTAATGCCTAAAATCAAGAAAAATCGAGACACAATCATGCAATTGCACGGTACGCTATCAAAATCAAGCAAAACACTTTATAAGAAAAATAATTATACTTGGCGGGACTTATATTTCAAAGAATAATAAGCAATTTGCAAATCCAACATTTATTCCACAACTTTTCTAGCAATTCAACTTTTATTATGAGTTCCCATTATGCTATAATTCGAGAAGCATGCTTATATATTTTGTGACTCTATTACCCCAACGCAATGGGGAAGGTCACTAGGCTCCTTCTCACCATAGGAACACAGGAAGCCAATGTACAAGTCCCACCTCCAAATGAGGGGGTTGTTGTACTCAATATCCACATTATCAACATTATCAATATCATCATCATTATCAATATACAGGCAGTCATAATGGGCATGCAATTTATGGTTTCATGTTTTTCAAAATATAGTATAGAAAAAAAGAAGACTAATCATAGGGAACAATAGCTCATCCAAGTAAATAGCCAAGTATACAGTCAAGAGATACATAAAAGTATCTTCATACAATCAAGAAGGAGTTATATAATAGCGTACCTTTCACTGAGATTTCGAGTATAATCAATATCCGATCAATAGGTCAACCCTTTGAGTTAGATCCTAAATCATCAAGATTGGATCAAGGGTCAAGATCATGATGTTCAGAATATCAGGTTTCAATATTTGAGATTAGGGTTACACTTTTCCTATGTCAACCTTAGGGTTGGGTCATTCACTTATAATCAATATTCCAATATGTCCAACATTATTTCAAGTATACAATATATTCGAGTGTGAATGGATCACCTAGGTTTTCTAGGATTATATGTGTTAACCCTAATTTATGATCATTATCCAAGTCATCATCAAATCTTTAGATCATCATGTTGTTCTAACATCATTTGTATTCAAGATCAGATTGGTGGGACAAAATTATATCAAGGGTTTTGCAAGATTAAGATCAATATCAAGATTTACTCATTATCCATTATAATTAAGATTGAATCAAAAATAGATCAAGATCACTAATGATTCATTTTCAATAGTCAACTAGATCAGATCTAGATTTGTATTTTAGGATAATCATTAGAGTTAGATATAGGGTTTCAAAAGATTAGACATCATTATTGTTCCATTTGATAAACTAAATAAGCAAGATATCAAATATAGGGATATCAACGAACAACATTTGGAATCTGGTCTCAAAAGTATTTTTAAGAGGTTCATTGGATTTTTTTGATCAAGATACACTACTTATTTGTAATATTTGGATCTAGGATGTATTTTCTACGATTACATCAAGATTTGGACATTTAATGGAATTTCCAGGAAGAGAGGAGATATAATACCTTATTTGTGAACAACCAGGGCCGTTGGATGTGCAAGAACTGGCCCAGATCTAGCCATGCAGATTGTTGGTCAAGGGTCTAGTCTAGGCCTGTGATTGGCTGGTTCAATCCTCAATTAGTCGGTTCAACGGCGGTCTGACCAAGTCTTGGATCTGCTTGGGTCCTCTTTTGGACCGAGCGGTTTGGAGACCTGTCCCCTTCACGCGCAGGTGGCCGCTCGCAAGTCCTGAAGCAAGGCGGTGCACCTCACCATTGTAAGGGGGTCCCAGAGAAGGAGGGGGTGAGGGAAGAGGCCAAGATGCCGGCCGAGCTTGTCCCGGCCCCGCGAACCCGATGGGGGGCTAGATGAAGAGGAGAGGGGGCAAGCAGCATTATCGCCCAAGGCGGCCCTGTGGTGGTGCCGTCTGTAGAAGCAGGTGAAGTTAGGGAAGATAAGGGGTGCTCGAGGATAAAATAGCAAGCAATGGAGATTTCTCGAGCAAGGTGAGGTATCTGCGAGTCATTGGGAGCCTTTTTATAGCCTTGGGGCTAGGATTTTAGGGTACAGGACCCAAAGCAGCCGCCATGGCCGTAAGGATGAGAATGGGAGGTGAGGGGCTAGTTTTTCTGGCAAACTAGTGCCTTAAAGGTGGTCAAAGTAGGGCTGGATCAAATCGAAATGGTGAGACGGCCATTTCTATTCACTTATAATTTTGAATCTCGTGCAGGAGCGGGAGATCAGCCATTATGGTGGCCTTGTCTCCTTGCCGCAATTAGCGGGAGGTAGAAGACAATGGCCTAGCCATTTGATCAGGGCTGCCATCCATGTGGGGCGGATCCAAGGGCCCAAAATTGCCCCCGATCCTTTGCCCGGATCGCTGACATGGCATTGGCTAAAAAAGGGCAAATAAAAAGTAAAAGAATGGGTTTTCAATGCATAAACTTCAAGAATTCATAGTAAATCATAGGAATGTCCAATTGATCTCAAATGGACCAAACCCTCCAAAAAACGTGGAGAACCTTTATAAAAAGTTTGAGAACAAAAAGACAAAGTTTGATTGACCAATTTGATTCTTTTGACAAAGTGATGAATGAATTCAATTTGTGGTGTTATAATGTGTATAAAAACTACATTGGTCACCATATTTTGGATTTGAGTCTCAATAATGATTATGAAGACAATAAAAATAATTTGGGACCATTCATAGGTAAAATGAGGGTAAAGTAGTAATTTGAGCAAGGACTGGTGAAATTCCACTTTGTCACATCCTTCCCTCCTTAAAAAGAATTTTGTCCCCAAAATTCAAAATACCCTCAAGTTTAAAATTATTCAAATCTAGATAATCTCCTCAATTACTAGAACATCCTCAACTACAAAATCAAAATCATGTCCTCAAACTTCAATTAGTCCCAAAAACCATAATTGAGATTCCATGTTCCATATCATAATCAACTTGGTACTAACATCATTTCATCATCGAGCAATTGAGTTCAAAGTCATCATATGAGTCATAAATATCGAGCGCATCCTATTGATCACAAATTCAGAGATGTCATATTTTAGATCAAGCAAATAGAGTTTAAGTGTACAAGGTGACTTTCAATCCCAAAATTTTAGGGTCCCAGCCTCTACATTGGCCTAGGTGGGGTTATGCATCCATGATTTTGAGATTTCAAATTTCAACATTTCAAGACTACATCATACTTTCAATATCATGATTTTTAGGCTCAAAATCACGGGGAGGTCCCACCCTAGTCCTGATGGGAGCTAAACCCTAACTCATAAATCGAGAGATTCAACATAGTCATCATTTCAAAATTTTCAGGATTTGGGATTTTGAAGTCATTAGTCATATATCTCAAAGTACAAATAGTGTGATCATAAGATTTGTATCATTATTGATATTTGATAATCGTGAGTCACAATATTATATATCAGTATCAAGAGTCGAGATTTTAGGAATCAAAAGTTATAGGTCCAGGATTTTGAAGCTAGGGTTTAGATTCCTATTTAGACCTTAGTAGAGATCACTCATCTATATTCAATTTTGAGCAACAATATTCAATCAATATTCGAGCAACATATCAAGATTTCATTATCATGGTTTCCAAGGTTGATGAATGATCTAGACCTAGGGAAGTCAACCTCAAGCTATAGTCAATATTTCCATATGTCAAGTTCATTATCAAATCAATATTCAAGATCGAGCATCAACCATGGTTTTAACCTATTAGGCTTAGATCAACCGATCCAAAATCGGGTGAAAGGAGATACCTTTCCAAACTCTAAATAATCAACAATACAAAAATTTGGGGCTTAGTCAAAATAGGGACGTGACCTAGGTTAGGGGAGTCATGATTCAACTACTACCCTAATCTAGCACATTACTTACATTGGTCATGATCCACTGATCTTATTCAAATAGGGAGAGTATCCATGATTAAATAATATTCCATAAGGTCATGAGATCAAAATTCAAGATAATAATGCAATTCTTTCCTTTCATGATCAAGGTAATGATATAATTTGGAAATCGAGGATTTGAATTTGGCATTCAAGGAATCAGAGCATAATGGTGCAAAATCTAGGTCCATAATCATCATATCAAAATCGAGATTGCAAAAGGCATCAATAGTCAATAGGAAAACTGCTTTTTGCATCATAGTCTTATATCATGATTTTGTGAGTCTTAGACTTAGTCATTTGATATCATGGTCAAGATGTGTATAAAAAATAGGGTACGAGGTTGCTTAACTATGTTTGAGGTTTAATAAACAATAGGGAAACATGGATTAATCAAATAGGGACCTTATCAACAATAAGGTATAAACGTATAAGTCATCCTTATTTCACCAAATCATAATTCGTATCATTTACCTCAAACATAGAAAGTGTTTAGTCTAGTTTTGAGTAAATCAAGTTTTAGTGAAGGGTCAAGCATGAGTACAAAAATTTAGTTTTCAAATTAAGGTCAAATCATGGTATCAACTTTCAAGATTTAGCGATATGTATTATTCCCATGCATAAGCTACCCATAATCGAGACATCATGTGGTAAAAAGTCATGGAAAGGATCACATGATGGGATGAGAAGACTACCTAATCTTCATCTACATGGGTGGCTTGGGTAGTCCTTAAAGAAGAGATGAGATGCTAGAAGACTCTTTAGGTTTCACAAGAGTACCTTTAGGTCAAGTTCTGGATCAATTAAGGCCAGGTAGAGCGGGGGATCTCAGCCACCGTGGAGACGGATAGGAGAAATTATGCCAGAACCCCGAGCCTAGACACCTCAATTTTCACCATTATGGACTTTAGGTTTCTTGGGTGTAGGAGACTTGAGAAATTATTTACTTAAAGTATATGGGAGTTTGAAGGCTCTGATACCAACTGTCACGGAACTGTTATTACCCCAATCCCAATCCCACTGCCTAGACAGTAGAAAAAGGATTGAAGCGCCCGTCCCTGAGTGGCCCAATAGGATCAATCACACTGGCATATACAATAAGAAATAAGTAACTCAAAAATTGGATAATTAAATAACAAACTAACCCAATATGGAGATATACCCGATTTATCTTTGTCATCAGAGTGTATGAGTGCGGAAGCGATCATATTCAATATTCCATTTGTAATGCCTAAAATCAAGAAAAATCGAGACACAATCATGCAATTGCACGGTACGCTATCAAAATCAAGAAAAACAGTTTATAAGAAAAATAATTATACTTGGCGGGACTTATATTTCAAAGAATAATAAGCAATTTGCAAATCCAGCATTTATTCCACAAGTTTTTCTAGCAATTCAACTTTTATTACGAGTTCCCATTATGCTGTAATTCGAGAAGCATGCTTATATATTTTGTGACTCTATTACCCCAACGCGATGGGGAAGGTCACTAGGCTCCTTCTCACCATAGGAACACAGGAAGCCAATGTACAAGTCCCACCTCCAAATGAGGGGGTTGTTGTACTCAATATCCACATTATCAACATTATCAATATCATCATCATTATCAATATACAGGCAGTCATAATGGGCATGCAATTTATGTTTTCATGTTTTTCAAAATATAGTATAGAAAAATAGAAGACTAATCATAGGGAACAATAGCTCATCCAAGTAAATAGCCAAGTATACAGTCAATAGATACATAAAAGTATCTTCATACAATCAAGAAGGAGTTATATAATAGCGTACCTTTCACCGAGATTTTGAGTATAATCAATATCCGATCAATAGGTCAACCCTTTGAGTTAGATCCTAAATCATCAAGATTGGATCAAGGGTCAAGATCATGATGTTCATAATATCAGGTTTCAATATTTGAGATTAGGGTTACAATTTTCCTATGTCAACCTTAGGGTTGGGTCATTCACTTATAATCAATATTCCAATATGTCCAACATTATTTCAAGTATACAATATATTCGAGTGTGAATGGATCACCTAGGTTTTCTAGGATTATATGTGTTAACACTAATTTATGATCATTATCCAAGTCATCATCAAATCTTTAGATCATCATGTTGTTCTAACATCATTTGTATTCAAGATCAGATTGGTGGGACAAAATTATATCAAGGGTTTTGCAAGATTAAGATCAATATCAAGATTTACTCATTATCCATTATAATTAAGATTGAATCAAAAATAGATCAAGATCACTAATGATTCATTTTCAATAGTCAACTAGATCAGATCTAGATTTGTATTTCAGGATAATAATTAGAGTCAGATATAGGGTTTCAAAAGATTAGACATCATTATTGTTCCATTTGATAAACTAAATAAGCAAGATATCAAATATAGGTATATCAACGAACAACATTTGGAATCTGGTCTCAAAAGTATTTTTAAGAGGTTCATTGGATTTTTCTGATCAGGATAGACTATTTATTTGTAATATTTGGATCTAGGATGTATTTTCTACGATTACATCAAGATCTGGACATTTAATGGAATTTCCAGGCAGAGAGGAGATATAATACCTTATTTGTGAACAACCAGGGCCGTTGGATGTGCAAGAACTGGCCCAAATCTAGCCATGCAGATTGTTGGTCAAGGGTCTAGTCTAGGCCTGTGATTGGCTGGTTCAATCCTCAATTAGTCGGTTCAATGGCGGTCTGACCAAGTCGTGGATCTGCTTGGGTCCTCTTTTGGACCGAGCGGTTTGGAGACTTGTCCCCTTCACGCGTAGGTGGCCGCTCACAAGTCCTGAAGCAAGGCGGCACACATCGCCGTTGTAAGGGGGTCCCAGAGAAGAAGGGGGTGAGGGAAGAGGCCAAGATGCCGGCCGAGCTTGTCCCGGCCCCGCAAACCCGATGGGGGGGCTAGATGAAGAGGAGAGGGGGCAAGAAGCATTATCGCCCAAGGCGGCCCTGTGGTGGTGCCGTCTGTAGAAGTAGGTGAAGTTAGGGAAGATAAGGGGTGCTCGAGGATAAAACAGCAAGTAATGGAGATTTCTCGAGCAAGGTGAGGTATCTGCGAGTCATTGGGAGCCTTTTTATAGCCTTGGGGCTAGGATTTTAGGGTAGAGGACCCAAAGCAGCCGCCATGGCCGCAAGGATGAGAATGGGAGGTGAGGGGCTAGTTTTTCTGGCAAACTAGTGCCTTAAAGGTGGTCAAAGTAGGGCTGGATCAAATCGAAATGGTGAGACGACCATTTCTATTCACTTATAATTTCGAATCTCGTGCAGGAGCGGGAGATCAGCCATTATGGTGTCCTTGTCTCCTCCCCGCAATTAGCGGGAGGTAGAAGACAACGGCCTAGCCATTTGATCAGGGCTGCCATCCATGTGGGGCAGATCCAAGGGCCCAAAATTGCCCCCGATCCTTTGCCCGGATCGCTGACATGACATTGGCTAAAAAAGGGCAAATAAAAAGTAAAAGAATGGGTTTTCAATGCATAAACTTCAAGAATTCATAGTAAATCATAGGAATGTCCAATTGACCTCAAATTTGGACCAAACCCTCAAAAAAACGTGGAGAACCTTTATAAAAAGTTTGAGAACAAAAGGACAAAGTTTGATTGACCAATTTGATTCTTTGGACAAAGTGATGAATGAATTCAATTTGTGGTGTTATAATGTGTATAAAAACTACATTGGTCACCATATTTTGGATTTGAGTCTCAATAATGATTATGAAGACAATAAAAATAATTTGGGACCATTCATAGGTAAAATGAGGGTAAAGTAGTAATTTGAGCAAGGTCTGGTGAAATTCCACTTTGTCACAGCCATGTTGTGTCATACATTCAAACCAATGTAGTAGTTTATTTACAATAGCTTAAAGAACTATAACTATGATGTCTTTATTACATGTATTTATTATTATTTGTCAAAGGATTCCTTAATCCTAACCATCATGACCCTAATTTGTAGAAAGGAAAGAGAGAGAATGGACAACTGTAGGTTGTTAGGATTTTTAGTGAGGGAATTAGGGGTAAAGAAAGAGAAGATTATAAGGAGAGGAAATAATATCTATATTTTTTCTAGGAAAGTACCTTAAGCTTTGGCCAAGTAGGACTCAAGGAGGTGTGTGAGTTCTCATAACTCGAGTAGTGGTGTGGAGGAAAATTATTGCATCCCACAAGTTGATATCCTTTCTAGACACCATTATCTGGGGGCAATGCCCTAATAATTCCCTTTAGTTCTAAGGAATTCTTTAAAATTACCAATTATTAAAGGTTAAATGGTAAACCATGACTCTAATACCATATGTAACAACCCTCCCCCACTATTATCCCCCAATGAAGGTGGACTGAGAGGTGAAGGGACATTACCTAATTTCAGGAACCCTATTTAACAAATATCCAATACTAAGTCAAAATTTTCATTAAATGGAAAAGAGTTTATAAAAATATGAAGATTGTAACATACTCGATTCCAGACGCATAGGCTAATTTCCCATTCTTCTAGGCCCCTAATTGATTAGATGGATATCCAAAATCCCTTTTCCATTTTCTTTACTTGGTTACCTTTCAATGTCTATATTTCGTTGTAATAGCATAGATCAAACCATATTAGGATATAATAACCCTAATTGACTCTTTCGAATCACATGAACATAAAATCTTTGAATTGATAACCCTAATACTTGAAGGATGAGAATTGGTGAATAATGATTGTAAACTACAGTCTAGACCATAACTAAATATCCTAGCTAACCCTAGGATCTTATAAGGTGGTATGGGGTATAACTCGTAGGGTTTAACCCTATTTGCCTTTTCGGTTAAGATAAATTACTTTAATTAAGTGACTAGAGTGCAATGGTATAAATGTAACAAAGGTAATATCAAAAAGGCAAAACTAAGCCCAAATTCACGTTCCTCATATCCTAATTAGGCAAGATACCAACTTTGGGCTTAATCGGACACCAAATACACCACCAAGGCCAATTGGGAGACTTTAACCAAAGTTAGAAATCATTTAACCCTTGATTCCTGATTTTATCATGCGCCCGGCGCCCCTGTTGCAGTCACGCGAGCCTTACCCAGGTCGGGTAACCGGGTGAGATACCCCGTCTCCTACCTCCGTCTTTCCCGCACACGTAGGACCTGCTCAACGCCCCGCAGCCGTCGTGATGTTTCCTTGTGCTACACTCGCATGTTTACCGTGATTTATCCTCCATTAAGTCTGCCTCTCCATTACCCCAGTCGCATCCTTCTCCTCCTCATTCCCAACCTACACCTCCACTGATGAGGTAGCGGCCACCTACACACCCTGGGATGTCCTTCTTCATTTTACTTCCACACAGACTACAAATCTAGTGCCTCCTCCCTTCCCCTCCCTCTCCAGGTCATCATCATGTCTACCTTCACCAGATCCGTCCCCTTTTCACCCATGGGCTGTAATTCCTCAGCCGGTTGTGAATGCGGCAGACCTGCAGCCGACCACATCGTCGGTTCTGCAACACGACTGTGAATCTCCTCCTTCACCCAACTCTTGACGGCGACACATCACTGCACCATCCCCCGAGCCCCTTCTTACCCTGGCGTCCCCTCCCTGGTTCCAGATAGCCATCATCGCCCCTGACAGAGCCACCACCACCATGGTTTACCAGTAGCCGACGGTGAGGCTCAAAGCCTCCAGGGAGCATGCCGATTGCCATATCCCTCACCTCTTCTCAAATTGCAGTCACTGTCAACCTTCGCAGCGATCCAGAGTTGCCTCCATGAGTGAGGACACTGTCAAGCCCGGGAGCTGCCACTCCAGGATAGTGGTGACCTATTTGAAGAACATGTAAAGTTCTGGACAGCTCCTAATCTGCCTTGTCACTGTACAGCATGTCCAGAATTGATCTGCATAACCTTTTACTCAGTTAATTCTTGCTTCTACTAGCATCATTTGATGGGAGGAACCAATCTATCTATGGTTCCATGGAGGATCAGTCAACCGAAGGTCAGTATTTCTCTCTACAATTCTAATTCAAAAAATCAATTAGATGATGAATGAAACTGTTAGACTAATGGCATTGGCCAGTTCATTCGATCTTGCACCCTCAAAACATATACATAAGTATATTAACATCCACATAGATAAGTATCTATATTAAGCATTCTAGACCTATATTAAGTAATGTATTCAATGAACCAATTTATGATTCATTAAGATGGTTTCTAGATGACTTTATATTGAGAAACTTGGTTATGCTAACGAATCAAATTGGTTAGATAAGTTGTTAGGAAATTATTTACAAACTTTATCCTTGTTAATAAGAAAATTTAGCAAACTTATATCATTCTTCCTATGTGCCATACAAATCCTAGATTCCCATATATGTGCATATAGATTCAATGATTATTAGTAATGCATATGGAGATTAGAAATACATATGTCGAGGTTTACCTACTTTGAATGAGATGGGATAGTATGAGATAGGGAATATTACTAAAGAAGATTTCCATGTAAACACGAGCATGAATGAAATCATGGTTAGTAGTAATATCAAAGTATACTTAAATTATCTAGATAGTACATACTGGTATTAATAAACTGATATAAAATGTGTATGTACATATATACATGCTAAATATGATGCTAGGATAATATGGATTCACATTATATGGAGCAAGAATGATGTTACCAAACTTAAATTGGAATAATGCATACTGTTTCCCATAAATATATGTAACTTAACCCTAATTAGACTTAGGTGGCCAAATATGGATATTAGAACTAAAATAGATATCTAGGAATCATATGTTCAATTTTATAGGTTGAAAACCCTAATAGACCATTGGGTGATTCGGCCTAGGGTAAGAACGATATGAAGATCTATAATGAGAATGTATACACATGTTAGTTTTTGTTTGACTAACATACATAATATATTTCTAGGATGAAAACTCGACCTCACAGACCAAGTATGTAGATTGAATAAAGCCTTAGTGGTGAAAGATCAGGTATGTACATCCTCTATTTTATTTTGGGCATTATTTGACTAAAATCTACATTCTTTTAATGAGGCATCTCTTGAACTGTTATTCTACTTGAAAATCACTTGCTTGGACATTTATTATTTTTCCTTCTCTCAATTCATGATATTCAATTGGTTATTGTGACACCTTGTTTATAATGGGTTTTTGGACCCCTTCTGCTATATTGTCTTTTTATTTGAAATTGACTAAAATGCCAGTCTTGTCACTCTATTTTATGCATGCTACATGTTTGACTAGAATATCTAGAATAGCGGTACTTATGTACAACCATACTTATATAGGGCATGCGTATTCCGCCCGGGGTGTGCGTTTCCACCCTTGTTTGTTTTTAGGCCATGATCCTATGGTGTTATGGCCCTGTTTTAGGTATATTTAGTCTACATTGTTATGCATGCAAATATTTATTGTTTTAATGTGAATCTGTGGATGATTGTTATGGCAAGACACTCTTTTATTATCATGTTGTGATCTGAAATTTAATATGCCTCATTTATTTTGTTACTTTTCTCTTGAACATACCTAATTGCAAATAGCCCCTTTTCTTGTGGGAACATCTCTTTTGTACTTTAAACCCTATATAATGCCCAGAATGTTTTATATATGTACATACTCAGCCTTCACTGACCTCTATGTTGTTTCCTATGTTCTGGGTGATGTTCCTTTCCACCCAGGTTTAGGTACATTAAAGATCAAGGTTGCTCGAAGATCATATAAAGATAATTATACCTAAGGATATCTTGGAATGGCTAGGTTACCCTCTGCTACTGGGCTTATTTGTAGATAGTTCAAGGTTTTGTAAATTCACCTTTTATGGTGATGAGCTTTTGTATAAATGAATCATGAGGTGACTTTGTAATAGTTTTGTTTCCGCTGCTTTATTATTACATGGCTCTTGTATTATATCATTTGAGTGGATCCCCATTCGGGTCTCACTCTTTACAAAGTGGTATCAGAGCCTAAGCAGTCGGTAACTTGACTATTTCAAGTTATCCTAGGTTGACCCTTAATTAAATAGGTGACTCTTAGAGGTTTTTGATACACCTAATTTGTAACATCCCAGGATTTGAGGCCTCAGATAACATGATCTTAAAAGGAATGATTGGACTACCCATATCACCAAGGTGCGCCTCCTTTTCCGGGATCCCATCACTAAGAACTCCATAGTTAAGCGTGCTCAGCTTGGAGTAGTACTGGGATGGGTGACCTGTCGGGAAGTTGATCCTGGCATGCGCGTGAGTGAGGACAAAGCACGCAGTTAAGACTAGTGGTGGTCTGAGGGGACAGGCGTCATTCTAGAAACTCTACTAGAGCCTTGGGCAGTGGGCCCGGGCGTTACATAATTGCTAGTAGTGGAATGTCAATTAGGGTTTAACCCATGATTAAATTGGTCACTTTCACTCCCCAAACCACTAATTGGCTGAGGCATTGATTTTTTTTAGAACTGTAGTTCACCCAACACTCCATATGGATAAATCAATCTCCCCAAACAGGGGTCGACTCTTCTGGTTATTAAACTTAATTTTCCCACCGTATGGAAATATAGTCTAGTGTGAAGATGTAGGTGGAATCAAACACTAGTATATAGGCTTAACCCTAATTCCCTTATGAGCCCTATTCTATTTGTTTGTCTAGCATGTCTCAGGTATGCCCACTAGGAGAAATTGGTATGTATGGAAGCATGTATCGATGACATATATATAACTATGGCATGGGTGGAAACATGTTGATGATTACATGGATAGTAGGTGATTTAACTAATTAGCTATATTATGCTTAGGAATGTCTTGCCTTCAATATGGAGTATGTCACACATAGATCTATGTAAATCCATGTAAGAATTGGATACCATTTTCTTTGAGCTTGTCATGCCCCATATTTATAGTTTACTAAGAAAGCTACAAGTTTTAGTAGATACCCATGGGTAATCATCTCTCTCATATCCCATAGTGAGATTCGTTTATTTAATGATTGAAGATGAGTAGCTTGGCTGCATAGGGTTACATTATCTTCAGAAAACACTATATATGTATACCAACTAGTATTGGGAAAATCTCAATTTTCTTCCTATAATGGTTGGATAACCTTATGACTCCCTTAGGTCTTGTGATGAGGTTGTGTCAGTTATGCTTAAGAATGACATGGGGAATGGTGGAATGTCGTGCTTTCATAGATTTTGTTTGGGGTTGACCGTGAGTAATAAGAAACCCTTCTCTCTCTCATGCTTACATATTAGAGAATAGTCGTATGATCTTTTTAGAGATAGGAGGATCAGACCCTTTTGGATGAGGAAGTGATGATAGGATAGTAGTGTTTGTGTCAGGATATGATAGGTGGTTGACTTGGTTCCCCGATTGATTTTGGCGCCAAATTTTGGATTTTTCACCGCAAGTTTTGCATCGTCAAACTTATTTTCATTATCAATTTATATGTACAAAAGAAAAGTTTTCAGATTTTATCGATGGTTTTTGGAACCAAGTCACCATCCCAAGGAAGTTGAGATAGAGGATCTCTTTAGTGAAGTACCCTTGGTTGGTATGTTCAACCTTAATACCCTAGGCCTAAGACTGACATAGTTAGTTTCATATGTATATATCAGACCTAGTGGATCCACCCTTTTGCCCCTCTAGATTATGTACCAAGTTATAGTTTATACCTTTTAAGGGGTGGAGTTTCATACAGTTTATTCATTAGGAATCAAACTAGTTGTAGGCATGACCATGATTAATAGTGGTTACAATAAGTAAAACATGGATAAATCCTAGTATTAATGTCAAACATATGTGGAGGCTATCAAACTGAGAATTCCAGACAAGCATTGCTAATCTTACCATCATAAGAATTACCTTGACAATTAAAATAGATTTTTTTTTAAACTTTATCTTGGGTTATCCTTGATAGATGTATGTATTTCAAATAGGGAATAAATACATTTAAAAGCTCAAGCCAATATTTTGTACCCCAAACCGCTAATAATTTAATGGCAGGGATGACTATACATTATAGGCTAGGGTGAATGTGCTAAGTATGATTGAATTTCTGAGCATTTCCCATGTGACCATGATAATCAGAAGTGTAAAGGAATTGACTACACATTAATCAAAACATGTCTAATGTATTGTGTAAAGTTAACTCGTGAAGGAGAAATTCAAATCGTTGCATACAACACACTATAGTGTTTATATATGAACGAGAAAATCCGTTGGTACACAAAACCCTAAACTTACACCTCAACCCTAACATGTCTATTAAAGTATAAGTGTTGTATTAACCATGTAATACATCATTATTTGACCCCCCTTGATAAAATATATATATATAATTCGATTTAAGATATAACCATAATACAGAAGGAAAATAAGACATATATGAGAGACATACATGAAGTGTCCATTATAAATAATTCTATTAATGATGTTTATGATGATGATGTTATTGTTGATGATGATGTTATTGTTGATGATGATGTTATTGTTCACGACGACGATGATGATGAGGAGGAGGAGGAGTCGGTGATGATGTCGGTGATATTGATGATGATGATGATGATGTCGGTGATATAGATGATGACGGTGATGTTGTTATTTTCATGATGATAGTGATAACAAGGAAAACTATGTGGATCATGATCAAATAATGGCAAAACTATGATAACTTTGTAGGTAGCCCTAATGGATACAAACTGGTTGACATAATCCTAGGTCTTGTTGTAACTTTTCTATCCAAACATCTCCCGTAATCATATTAATGGATGCATGACACATGGAGACATATAACTTCACCTTGCGAGTGGACCATAAGTGTGACACAAATGGTATGTTTTGACCCCCTACATTAGGTACACTAGAAATTTATGACTTGGTTAAATGTATAACTTAGTATACCATACCACAACTGGATAGATTTTGGGGACGAAATCCTCTTTAAGGGGTGGAGTGTTGTAACATACTCGATTCCAGACGCATAGGCTAATTTCCCATTCTTCTAGGCCCCTAATTGATTAGATGGATATCCAAAATCCCTTGTCCATTTTCTTTACTTGGTTACCTTTCAATGTCTATATTTCGTTGTAATAGCATAGATCAAACCATATTAGGATATAATAACCCTAATTGACTCTTTCGAATCACATGAACATAAAATTTTTGAATTGATAACCCTAATACTTGAAGGATGAGAATTGGTGAATAATGATTGTAAACTACAGTCTAGATCATAACTAAATATCCTAGCTAACCCTAGGATCTTATAAGGTGGTATGGGGTATAACTCGTAGGGTTTAACCCTATTTGCCTTTTCAGTTAAGATAAATTACTTTAATTAAGTGACTAGAGTGCAATGGTATAAATGTAACAAAGGTAATATCAAAAAGGCAAAACTAAGCCCAAATTCACGTTCCCCATATCCTAATTAGGCAAGATACCAACTTTGGGCTTAATCGGACACCAAATACACCACCAAGGACAATTGGGAGACTTTAACCAAAGTTAGAAATCATTTAACCCTTGATTCCCGATTTTGTCACGCGCCCGGTGCCCTTGTTGTAGTCACACGAGCCTTACCCAGGTCGGGTAACCGGGTGGGAGACCCCATCTCCTACCTCCGTCTTTCCCGCACACGTAGGACCTGCTCAACGCCCTACAGCCGTCGCGATGTTTCCTTGTGCTACACTCGCATGTTTACCGCGATTTATCCTCCATTAAGTCTGCCTCTCCATTACCCCAGTCGCATCCTTCTCCTCCTCATTCCCAACCTACACCTCCGTTGATGAGGTAGCGGCCGCCTACACACCCTGGGATGTCCTTCTTCATTTTACTTCCACACGGAATGCAAATCTAGTGCCTCCTCCCTTCCCCTCCCTCTCCAGGTCGTCAACATTTCTACCTTCACCAGATCCGTCCCCTTTTCACCCATGGGCTGTAATTCCTCAACCGGTTGTGAATGTGGCAGACCTGCAGCTGACCACATCATCGGTTCTGCAACACGACTGTGAATCTCCTCCTTCACCCAACTCTTAACAGAGACACAGCACCGCACCATCCCCCGAGCCCCTTCTTACCCTGGCATCCCCTCCCTGGTTCCAGATATCCATCATCGCCCGTGACAGAGCCACCACCGCCATGGTTTACCAGTAGCCGACGGTGAGGCTCAAAGCCTCCAGGGAGCATGTCGATCGCCCTATCCCTCACCTCTTCTCAAATTGCAGTCACTGTCAACCTTCGCAGCGATCCAGAGTTGCCTCCATGAGTGAGGACACTTTCAAGTCCGGGAGCTGCCACTCCAGGATAGTGGTGACCTATTTGAAGAACATGTAAAGTTTTGGACAGCTCCTAATCTGCCTCGTCACTGTACAGCATGTCCAGAATCGATCTGCATAACCTTTTACTCAGTTAATTCTTGCTTCTACTAGCATCATTTGATGGGAGGAACCAATCTATCTATGGTTCCATGGAGGATCAGTCAACCGAAGGTCAGTATTTCTCTCTACAATTCTAATTTAGAAAATCGATTAGATGATGAATGAAACTGTTAGACTAATGGCATTGGCCAGTTCATTCGATCTTGCACCCTCAAAACATATAGATAAGTATATTAACATCCACATAGATAAGTATCTATATTAAGCATTCCACACCTATATTAAGTAATGTATTCAATGAACCAATTTATGATTCATTAAGATGGTTTCTAGATGACTTTATATTGAGAAACTTGGTTATGCTAACGAATCAAATTGGTTAGATAAGTTGTTAGGAAATTATTTACAAACTTTATCCTTGTTAATAAGAAAATTTAGCAAACTTATATCATTCTTCCTGTGTGCCATACAAATCCTAGATTCCCATATATGTGCATATAGATTCAATGATTATTAGTAATGCATATGGAGATTAGAAATACATATGTCGAGGTTTACCTACTTTGAATGAGATGGGATAGTATGAGATAGGGAATATTACTAAAGAAGATTTCCATGTAAACACGAGCATGAATGAAATCATGGTTAGTAGTAATATCAAAGTATACTTAAATTATCTAGACAGTACATACTGGTATTAAGAAACTGATATAAAATGTGTATGTACATATATACATGCTAAGTATGATGCTAGGATAATATGGATTCACATTATATGGAGCAAGAATGATGTTACCAAACTTAAATTGGAATAATGCATACTGTTTCCCATAAATATATGTAACTTAACCCTAATTAGACTTAGGTGGCCAAATATGGATATTAGAACTAAAATAGATATCTAGGAATCATATGTTCAATTTTATAGGTTGAAAACCCTAATAGACCATTGGGTGATTCGGCCTAGGGTAAGAACGATATGAAGATCTATAATGAGAATGTATACACATGTTAGTTTTTGTTTGACTAACATACATAATATATTTCTAGGATGAAAACTCGACCTCACAGACCAAGTATGTAGATTGAATAAAGCCTTAGTGCTGAAAGATCAGGTATGTACATCCTCTATTTTATTTTGGGCATTATTTGACTAAAATCTACATTCTTTTAATGAGGCATCTCTTGAACTGTTATTCTACTTGAAAATCACTTGCTTGGACATTTATTATTTTTCCTTCTCTCAATTCATGATATTCAATTGGTTATTGTGATACCTTGTTTATAATGGGTGTTTGGACCCCTTCTGCTATATTGTCTTTTTATTTGAAATTGACTAAAATGCCAGTCTTGTCACTCTATTTTATGCATGCTACATGTTTGACTAGAATATCTAGAATAGCGGTACTTATGTACAACCATACTTATATAGGGCATGCGTATTCCGCCCGGGGTGTGCGTTTCCACCCTTGTTTGTTTTTAGGCCATGATCCTATGGTGTTATGGCCCTGTTTTAGGTATATTTAGTCTACATTGTTATGCATTCAAATATTTATTATTTTAATGTGAATATGTGGATGATTGTTATGGCAAGACACTCTTTTATTATCATGTTGTGATCTGAAATTTAATATGCCTCATTTCTTTTGTTACTTTTCTCTTGAACATACCTAATTGCAAATAGCACCTTTTCTTGTGGGAACATCTCTTTTGTACTTTAAACCCTATATAATGCCCAGAATGTTTTATATATGTACATACTCAGCCTTCACTGACCTCTATGTTGTTTCCTATGTTCTGGGTGATGTTCCTTTCCACCCAGGTTTAGGTACATTAAAGATCAAGGTTGCTCGAAGATCATATAAAGAGAATTATACCTAAGGATAGCTTGGAATGGCTAGGTTACCCTCTGCTATTGGGCTTATTTGTAGATAGTTCAAGTTTTTGTAAATTCACCTTTTATGGTGATGAGCTTTTGTATAGATGAATCATGAGGTGACTTTGTAATAGTTTTGTTTCCGCTGCTTTATTATTACATGGCTCTTGTATTATATCATTTGAGTGGATCCCCATTCGGGTCTCACTCTTTACAAAGTGGTATCAGAGCATAAGCAGTCGATAACTTGACTATTTCAAGTTATCCTAGGTTGACCTTTAATTAAATAGGTGACTCTTAGAGGTTTTTGATACACCTAATTTGTAACATCCCAAGATTTGAGGCCTCGGATAACATGATCTTAAAAGGAATGATTAGACTACCCATATCACCAAGGTGTGCCTCCTTTTCCGGGATCCCATCACTAAGAACTCCATAGTTAAGCGTGCTCAGCTTGGAGTAGTACTGGGATGGGTGACATGTCGGGAAGTTGATCCTGGCATGCGCGTGAGTGAGGACAAAGCACGCAGTTAAGACTAGTGGTGGTCTGAGGGGACAGGCGTCATTCTAGAAACTCTACTAGAGCCTTGGGCAGTGGGCCCGGGCGTTACATAATTGCTAGTATTGGAATGTCAATTAGGGTTTAACCCATGATTAAATTGGTCACTTTCACTCCCCAAACCACTAATTGGCTGAGGCATTGATTTTTTTTAGAACCGTAGTTCACCCAACACTCCATATGGATAAATCAATCTCCCCAAACAGGGGTCGACTCTTCTGGTTATTAAACTTAATTTTCCCATCGTATGGAAATATAGTCTAGTGTGAAGATGTAGGTGGAATCGAACACTAGTATATAGGCTTAACCCTAATTCCCTTATGAGCCCTATTCTATTTGTTTGTCTAGCATGTCTCAGGTATGCCCACTAGGAGAAATTGGTTTGTATGGAAGCATGTATCGATGACATATATATAACTATGGCATGGGTGGAAACATGTTGATGATTACATGGATAGTAGGTGATTTAACTAATTAGCTATATTATGCTTAGGAATGTCTTGCCTTCAATATGGAGTATGTCACACATAGATCTATCTAAATCCATGTAAGAATTGGATACCATTTTCTTTGATCTTGTCATGCCCCATATTTATAGTTTACTAAGAAAGCTACAAGTTTTAGTAGATACCCATGGGTAATCATCTCTCTCATATCCCATAGTGAGATTCGTTTATTTAATGATTGAAGATGAGTATCTTGGCTGCGTAGGGTTACATTATCTTCAGAAAACACTATATATGTAAACCAACTAGTATTGGGAAAATCTCAATTTTCTTCCTATAATGATTGGATAACCTTATGACTCCCTTAGGTCTTGTGATGAGGTTGTGTCAGTTATGCTTAAGAATCACATGGGGAATGGTGGAATGTCGTGCTTTCATAGATTTTGTTTGGGGTTGACCGTGAGTAATAAGAAACCCTTCTCTCTCTCACGCTTACATATTAGAGAATAGTCGTATGATCTTTTTGGAGATAGGAGGATCAGACCCTTTTGGAGGAGGAAGTGATGATAGGATAGTAGTGTTTGTGTCAGGATATGATAGGTGGTTGAATTGGTTCCCCGATTGATTTTGGCGCCAAATTTTGGATTTTTCACCGCAAGTTTTGCATCGTCAAACTTATTTTCATTATCAATTTATATGTACAAAAGAAAAGTTTTCAGATTTTATCGATGGTTTTTGGAACCAAGTCACCATCCCAAGGAAGTTGAGATAGAGGATCTCTTTAGTGGCGTACCCTTGGTTGGTATGTTCAACCTTAATACCCTAGGCCTAAGACTGACATAGTTAGTTTCATATGTATATATCAGACCTAGTGGATCCACCCTTTTGCCCCTCTAGATTATGTACCAAGTTATAGTTTATACCTTTTAAGGGGTGGAGTTTCATACAGTTTATTCATTAGGAATCAAACTAGTTGTAGGCATGACCATGATTAATAGTGGTTACAATAAGTAAAACATGGATAAATCCTAGTATTAATGTCAAACATATGTGGAGGCTATCAAACTGAGAATTCCAGACAAGCATTGCTAATCTTACTGTCATAAGAATTACCTTGACAATTAAAATAGATTTTTTTTAAACTTTATCTTGGGTTATCCTTGATAGATGTATGTATGTCAAATAGGGAAAAAATTACATTTAAAAGCTCAAGCCAATATTTTGTACCCCAAACCGCTAATAATTTAATGGCAGGGATGACTATACATTATAGGCTAGGGTGAATGTGCTAAGTATGATTGAATTTCTGAGCATTTCCCATGTGACCATGATAATTAGAAGTGTAAAGGAATTGACTACACATTAATCAAAACATGTCTAATGTATTGTGTAAAGTTAACTCGTGAAGGAGAAATTCAAATCGTTGCATACAACACACTATAGTGTTTATATATGAACGAGAAAATCCGTTGGTACACAAAACCCTAAACTTACACCTCAACCCTAACATGTCTATTAAAGTATAAGTGTTGTATTAACCATGTAATACATCATTATTTGACCCCCCTTGATAAAATATATATATATAATTCGATTTAAGATATAACCATAATACAGAAGGAAAATAAGACATATATGAGCGACATACATGAAGTGTCCATTATAAATAATTCTATTAATGATGTTTATGATGATGATGTTATTGTTGATGATGATGTTATTGTTCACGACGACGATGATGATGAGGAGGAGGAGGAGTCGGTGATGATTTCGGTGATATTGATGATAATGATGATGATGTCGGTGATATAGATGATGACGGTGATGTTGTTATTTTCGTGATGATAGTGATAACAAGGAAAACTATGTGGATCATGATCAAATAATGGCAAATTTATGATAACTTTGTAGGTAGCCCTAATGGATACAAACTGGTTGACATAATCCTAGGTCTTGTTGTAACTTTTCTATCCAAACATCTCCCGTAATCATATTAATGGATGCATGACACATGGAGACATATAACTTCACCTTGAGAGTGGACCATAAGTGTGACACAAATGGTATGTTTTGACCCCCTACATTAGGTACACTAGAAATTTATGACTTGGTTAAATGTATAAATTAGTATACCATACCACAACTGGATAGATTTTGGGGACGAAATCCTCTTTAAGGGGTGGAGTGTTGTAACATACTCGATTCCAGACGCATAGGCTAATTTCCCATTCTTCTAGGCCCCTAATTGATTAGATGGATATCCAAAATCCCTTGTCCATTTTCTTTACTTGGTTACCTTTCAATGTCTATATTTCGTTGTAATAGCATAGATCAAACCATATTAGGATATAATAACCCTAATTGACTCTTTCGAATCACATGAACATAAAATCTTTGAATTGATAACCCTAATACTTGAAGGATGAGAATTGGTGAATAATGATTGTAAACTACAGTCTAGACCATAACTAAATATCCTACCTAACCCTAGGATCTTATAAGGTGGTATGGGGTATAAATCGTAGGGTTTAACCCTATTTGCCTTTTCAGTTAAGATAAATTACTTTAATTAAGTGACTAGAGTGCAATGGTATAAATGTAACAAAGGTAATATCAAAAAGGCAAAACTAAGCCCAAATTCACGTTCCCCAAATCCTAATTAGGCAAGATACCAACTTTGGGCTTAATCGGACACCAAATACACCACCAAGGACAATTGGGAGACTTTAACCAAAGTTAGAAATCATTTAACCCTTGATTCCCGATTTTGTCATGCGCCCGGCGCCCCTGTTGTAGTCACGCGAGCCTTACCCAGGTCAGGTAACCGGGTGGGAGACCCCATCTCCTACCTCCATTTTTCCCGCACACGTAGGACCTGCTCAACGCCCTGCAGCCGTCGCGATGTTCCCTTGTGCTACACTCGCATGTTTACCGCGATTTATCCTCCATTAAGTCTGCCTCTCCATTACCCCAGTCGCATCCTTCTCCTCCTCATTCCCAACCTACACCTCCGCTGATGAGGTAGCAGCCGCCTACACACCCTGGGATGTCCTTCTTCATTTTACTTCCACACAGACTGCAAATCTAGTGCCTCCTCCCTTCCCCTCCCTCTCCAGGTCGTCATCATGTCTACCTTCACCAGATCTGTCCCCTTTTCACCCATGGGCTGTAATTCCTCAACCGGTTGTGAATGCGGCAGACCTGCAGCCGACCACATCGTCAATTCTGCAACATGACTGTGAATCTCCTCCTTCACCCAACTCTTGACAGAGACACAGCACCGCACCATCCCCCGAGCCCCTTCTTACCCTGGCGTCCCCTCCCTGGTTCCAGATAGCCATCATCCCCCGTGACAGAGCCACCACCGCCATGGTTTACCAGTAGCCGACGGTGAGGCTCAAAGCCTCCAGGGAGCATGTCGATCGCCATATCCCTCACCTCTTCTCAAATTGCAGTCACTATCAACCTTCGCAGCGATCCAGAGTTGCCTCCATGAGTGAGGACACTTTCAAGCCCGGGAGTTGCCACTCCAGGATAGTGGTGACCTATTTGAAGAACATGTAAAGTTTTGGACAGCTCCTAATCTGCCTCGTCACTGTACAGCATGTACAAAATCGATCTGCATAACCTTTTACTCAGTTAATTCTTGCTTCTACTAGCATCATTTGATGGGAGGAACCAATCTATCTATGGTTCCATGGAGGATCAGTCAACCGAAGGTCAGTATTTCTCTCTACAATTCTAATTTAGAAAATCGATTAGATGATGAATGAAACTGTTAGACTAATGGCATTGGCCAGTTCAATCGATCTTGCACCCTCAAAACATATACATAAGTATATTAACATCCACATAGATAAGTATCTATATTTCTACACCTATATTAAGTAATGTATTCAATGAACCAATTTATGATTCATTAAGATGGTTTCTAGATGACTTTATATTGAGAAACTTGGTTATGCTAACGAATCAAATTGGTTAGATAAGTTGTTAGGAAATTATTTACAAACTTTATCCTTGTTAATAAGAAAATTTAGCAAACTTATATCATTCTTCCTGTGTGCCATACAAATCCTAGATTCCCATATATGTGCATATAGATTCAATGATTATTAGTAATGCATATGGAGATTAGAAATACATATGTCGAGGTTTACCTACTTTGAATGAGATGGGATAGTATGAGATAGGTAATATTACTAAAGAAGATTTCCATGTAAACACGAGCATGAATGAAATCATGGTTAGTAGTAATATCAAAGTATACTTAAATTATCTAGACAGTACATACTGGTATTAAGAAACTGATATAAAATGTGTATGTACATATATACATGCTAAGTATGATGCTAGGATAATATGGATTCACATTATATGGAGCAAGAATGATGTTACCAAACTTAAATTGGAATAATGCATACTGTTTCCCATAAATATATGTAACTTAACCCTAATTAGACTTAGGTCGCCAAATATGGATATTAGAACTAAAATAGATATCTAGGAATCATATGTTCAATTTTATAGGTTGAAAACCCTAATAGACCATTGGGTGATTCGGCCTAGGGTAAGAACGATATGAAGATCTATAATGAGAATGTATACACATGTTAGTTTTTGTTTGACTAACATACATAATATATTTCTAGGATAAAAACTTGACCTCACAGACCAAGTATGTAGATTGAATAAAGCCTTAGTGGTGAAAGATCAGGTATGTACATCCTCTATTTTATTTTGGGCATTATTTGACTAAAATCTACATTCTTTTAATGAGGCATCTCTTGAACTGTTATTCTACTTGAAAATCACTTGCTTGGACATTTATTATTTTTCCTTCTCTCAATTCATGATATTCAATTGGTTATTGTGATACCTTGTTTATAATGGGTTTTTGGACCCCTTCTGCTATATTGTCTTTTTATTTGAAATTGACTAAAATGCCAGTCTTTTCACTCTATTTTATGCATGCTACATGTTTGACTAGAATATCTAGAATAGCGGTACTTATGTACAACCATACTTATATAGGGCATGCGTATTCCGCCTGGGGTGTGCGTTTCCACCCTTGTTTGTTTTTAGGCCATGATCCTATGGTGTTATGGCCCTATTTTAGGTATATTTAGTCTACATTGTTATGCATGCAAATATTTATTGTTTTCATGTGAATCTGTGGATGATTGTTATGGCAAGACACTCTTTTATTATCATGTTGTGATCTGAAATTTAATATGCCTCATTTATTTTGTTACTTTTCTCTTGAACATACCTAATTGCAAATAGCCCCTTTTCTTGTGGGAACATCTCTTTTGTACTTTAAACCATATATAATGCCCAGAATGTTTTATATATGTACATACTCAGCCTTCACTGACCTCTATGTTGTTTCCTATGTTCTGGGTGATGTTCCTTTCCACCCAGGTTTAGGTACATTAAAGATCAAGGTTGCTCGAAGATCATATAAAGAGAATTATACCTAAGGATAGCTTGGAATGGCTAGGTTACCCTCTGCTACTGGGCTTATTTGTAGATAGTTCAAGTTTTTGTAAATTCACCTTTTATGGTGATGAGCTTTTGTATAAATGAATCATGAGGTGACTTTGTAATAGTTTTGTTTCCGCTGCTTTATTATTACATGGCTCTTGTATTATATCATTTGAGTGGATCCCCATTCGGGTCTCACTCTTTACAAAGTGGTATCAAAGCATAAGCAGTCAGTAACTTGACTATTTCAAGTTATCCTAGGTTGACCCTTAATTAAATAGGTGACTCTTAGAGGTTTTTGATACACCTAATTTGTAACATCCTAAGATTTGAGGCCTCGGATGACATGATCTTAAAAGGAATGATTGGACTACCCATATCACCAAGGTGTGCCTCCTTTTCCGGGATCACATCACTAAGAACTCCATAGTTAAGCGTGCTCAGCTTGGAGTAGTACTGGGATGGGTGACCTGTCGGGAAGTTGATCCTGGCATGCGCGTGAGTGAGGACAAAGCACGCAGTTAAGACTAGTGGTGGTCTGAGGGGACAGGCGTCATTCTAGAAACTCTACTAGAGCCTTGGGCAGTGGGCCCGGGCGTTACATAATTGCTAGTATTGGAATGTCAATTAGGGTTTAACCCATGATTAAATTGGTCACTTTCACTCCCCAAACCACTAATTGGCTGAGGCATTGATTTTTTTTAGAACCGTAGTTCACCCAACACTCCATATGGATAAATCAATCTCCCCAAACAGGGGTCGACTCTTTTGGTTATTAAACTTAATTTTCCCACCGTATGGAAATATAGTCTAGTGTGAAGATGTAGGTGGAATCGAACACTAGTATATAGGCTTAACCCTAATTCCCTTATGAGCCCTATTCTATTTGTTTGTCTAGCATGTCTCAGGTATGCCCACTAGGAGAAATTGGTATGTATGGAAGCATGTATCGATGACATATATATAACTATGGCATGGGTGGAAACATGTTGATGATTACATGGATAGTAGGTGATTTAACTAATTAGCTATATTATGCTTAGGAATGTCTTGCCTTCAATATGGAGTATGTCACACATAGATCTATCTAAATCCATGTAAGAATTGGATACCATTTTCTTTGAGCTTGTCATGCCCCATATTTATAGTTTACTAAGAAAGCTACAAGTTTTAGTAGATACCCATGGGTAATCATCTCTCTCATATCCCATAGTGAGATTCATTTATTTAATGATTGAAGATGAGTATCTTGGCTGTGTAGGGTTACATTATCTTCAGAAAACACTATATATGTAAACCAACTAGTATTGGGAAAATCTCAATTTTCTTCCTATAATGGTTGGATAACCTTATGACTCCCTTAGGTCTTGTGATGAGGTTGTGTCAGTTATGCTTAAGAATGACATGGGGAATGGTAGAATGCCGTGCTTTCATAGATTTTGTTTCGGATTGACCGTGAGTAATAAGAAACCCTTCTCTCTCTCACGCTTACATATTAGAGAATAGTCGTATGATCTTTTTGGAGATAGGAGGATCAGACCCTTTTGGAGGAGGAAGTGATGATAGGATAGTAGTGTTTGTGTCATGATATGATAGGTGGTTGACTTGGTTCCCCGATTGATTTTGGCGCCAAATTTTGGATTTTTCACCGCAAGTTTTGCATCGTCAAACTTATTTTCATTATCAATTTATATGTACAAAAGAAAAGTTTTCAGATTTTATCGATGGTTTTTGGAACCAAGTCACCATCCCAAGGAAGTTGAGATAGAGGATCTCTTTAGTGAAGTACCCTTGGTTGGTATGTTCAATCTTAATACCCTAGGCCTAAGACTGACATAGTTAGTTTCATATGTATATATCAGACCTAGTGGATCCACCCTTTTGCCCCTCTAGATTATGTACCAAGTTTTAGTTTATACCTTTTAAGGGGTGGAGTTTCATACAGTTTATTCATTAGGAATCAAACTAGTTGTAGGCATGACCATGATTAATAGTGGTTACAATAATTAAAACATGGATAAATCCTAGTATTAATGTCAAACATATGTGGAGGCTATCAAACTGAGAATTCCAGACAAGCATTGCTAATCTTACCGTCATAAGAATTACCTTGACAATTAAAATAGATTTTTTTTAAACTTTATCTTGGGTTATCCTTGATAGATGTATGTATGTCAAATAGGGAAAAAATTACATTTAAAAGCTCAAGCCAATATTTTGTACCCCAAACCGCTAATAATTTAATGGCAGGGATGACTATACATTATAGGCTAGGGTGAATGTGCTAAGTATGATTGAATTTCTGAGCATTTCCCATGTGACCATGATAATTAGAAGTGTAAAGGAATTGACTAAACATTAATCAAAACATTTCTAATGTATTGTGTAAAGTTAACTCGTGAAGGAGAAATTCAAATCGTTGCATACAACACACTATAGTGTTTATATATGAACGAGAAAATCCGTTGGTACACAAAACCCTAAACTTACACCTCAACCCTAACATGTCTATTAAAGTATAAGTGTTGTATTAACCATGTAATACATCATTATTTGACCCCCCTTGATAAAATCTATATATATAATTCAATTTAAGATATAACCATAATACAGAAGGAAAATAAGACATATATGAGCGACATACATGAAGTGTCCATTATAAATAATTCTATTAATGATGTTTATGATGATGATGTTATTGTTGATGATGATGTTATTGTTGATGATGATGTTATTGTTCACGACGACGATGATGATGAGGAGGAGGAGGAGTCGGTGATGATGTCGGTGATATTGATGATGATGATGATGTCGGTGATATAGATGATGACGGTGATGTTGTTATTTTCATGATGATAGTGATAACAAGGAAAACTATGTGGATCATGATCAAATAATGGCAAAACTATGATAACTTTGTAGGTAGCCCTAATGGATACAAACTGGTTGACATAATCCTAGGTCTTGTTGTAACTTTTCTAGCCAAACATCTCCCGTAATCATATTAATGGATGCATGACACATGGAGACATATAACTTCACCTTGAGAGTGGACCATAAGTGTGACACAAATGGTATGTTTTGACCCCCTACATTAGGTACACTAGAAATTTATGACTTGGTTAAATGTATAACTTAGTATACCATACCACAACTGGATAGATTTTGGGGACGAAATCCTCTTTAAGGGGTGGAGTGTTGTAACATACTCGATTCCAGACGCATAGGCTAATTTCCCATTCTTCTAGGCCCCTAATTGATTATATGGATATCCAAAATCCCTTTTCCATTTTCTTTACTTGGTTACCTTTCAATGTCTATATTTCGTTGTAATAGCATAGATCAAACCATATTAGGATATAATAACCCTAATTGACTCTTTCGAATCACATGAACATAAAATCTTTGAATTGATAACCCTAATACTTGAAGGATGAGAATTGGTGAATAATGATTGTAAACTACAGTCTATACCATAACTAAATATCCTAGCTAACCCTAGGATCTTATAAGGTGGTATGGGGTATAACTCGTAGGGTTTAACCCTATTTGCCTTTTCAGTTAAGATAAATTACTTTAATTAAGTGACTAGAGTGCAATGGTATAAATGTAACAAAGGTAATATCAAAAGGCAAAACTAAGCCCAAATTCACGTTCCCCATATCCTAATTAGGCAAGATACCAACTTTGGGCTTAATCGGACACCAAATACACCACCAAGGACAATTGGGAGACTTTAACCAAAGTTAGAAATCATTTAACCCTTGATTCCCAATTTTGTCACGCGCTCGGCGCCCCTGTTGTAGTCACGCGAGCCTTACCCAGGTCGGGTAACCGGGTGGGAGACCCCATCTCCTACCTCCGTCTTTCCCGCACACGTAGGACCTGCTCAACGCCCTGCAGCCTTCGCGATGTTTCCTTGTGCTACACTCGCATGTTTACCGCGATTTATCCTCCATTAAGTCTGCCTCTCCATTACCCCAGTCGCATCCTTCTCCTCCTCATTCCCAACCTACACCTCCGCTGATGAGGTAGCAGCCGCCTACACACCCTGGGATGTCCTTCTTCATTTTACTTCCACACGGACTGCAAATCTAGTGCCTCCTCCCTTCCCCTCCCTCTCCAGGTCGTCATCATGTCTACCTTCACCAGATCTGTCCCCTTTTCACCCATGGGCTGTAATTCCTCAACCGGTTGTGAATGCGGCAGACCTGCAGCCGACCACATCGTCAGTTCTGCAACACGACTGTGAATCTCCTCCTTCACCCAACTCTTGACAGAGACACAGCACCGCACCATCCCCCGAGCCCCTTCTTACCCTGGCGTCCCCTCCCTGGTTCCAGATAGCCATCATCGCCCGTGACAGAGCCACCACCGCCATGGTTTACCAGTAGCTGACGGTGAGGCTCAAAGCCTCCAGGGAGCATGTCGATCGCCATATCCCTCACCTCTTCTCAAATTGCAGTCACTATCAACCTTCGCAGCGATCCAGAGTTGCCTCCATGAGTGAGGACACTTTCAAGCCCGGGAGCTGCCACTCCAGGATAGTGGTGACCTATTTGAAGAACATGTAAAGTTTTGGACAGCTCCTAATCTGCCTCGTCACTGTACAGCATGTCCAGAATCGATCTGCATAACCTTTTACTCAGTTAATTCTTGCTTCTACTAGCATCATTTGATGGGAGGAACCAATCTATCTATGGTTCCATGGAGGATCAGTCAACTGAAGGTCAGTATTTCTCTCTACAATTCTAATTTAGAAAATCGATTAGATGATGAATGAAACTGTTAGACTAATGGCATTGGCCAGTTCATTCGATCTTGCACCCTCAAAACATATACATAAGTATATTAACATCCACATAGATAAGTATCTATATTAAGCATTCTACACCTATATTAAGTAATGTATTCAATGAACCAATTTATGATTCATTAAGATGGTTTCTAGATGACTTTATATTGAGAAACTTGGTTATGCTAACGAATCAAATTGGTTAGATAAGTTGTTAGGAAATTATTTACAAACTTTATCATGTTAATAAGAAAATTTAGCAAACTTATATCATTCTTCCTGTGTGCCATACAAATCCTAGATTCCCATATATGTGCATATAGATTCAATGATTATTAGTAATGCATATGGAGATTAGAAATACATATGTTGAGGTTTACCTACTTTGAATGAGATGGGATAGTATGAGATAGGGAATATTACTAAAGAAGATTTCCATGTAAACACGAGCATGAATGAAATCATGGTTAGTAGTAATATCAAAGTATACTTAAATTATCTAGACAATACATACTGGTATTAAGAAACTGATATAAAATGTGTATGTATATATATACATGCTAAGTATGATGCTAGGATAATATGGATTCACATTATATGGAGCAAGAATGATGTTACCAAACTTAAATTGGAATAATGCATATTGTTTCCCATAAATATATGTAACTTAACCCTAATTAGACTTAGGTGGCTAAATATGGATATTAGAACTAAAATAGATATCTAGGAATCATATGTTCAATTTTATAGGTTGAAAACCCTAATAGACCATTGGGTGATTCGGCCTAGGGTAAGAACGATATGAAGATCTATAATGAGAATGTATACACATGTTAGTTTTTGTTTGACTAACATACATAATATATTTCTAGAATGAAAACTCGACCTCACGGACCAAGTATGTAGATTGAATAAAGCCTTAGTGGTGAAAGATCAGGTATGTACATCCTCTATTTTATTTTGGGCATTATTTGACTAAAATCTACATTCTTTTAATGAGGCATCTCTTGAACTGTTATTCTACTTGAAAATCACTTGCTTGGACATTTATTATTTTTCCTTCTCTCAATTCATGATATTCAATTGGTTATTGTGATACCTTGTTTATAATGGGTTTTTGGACCCCTTCTGCTATATTGTCTTTTTATTTGAAATTGACTAAAATTCCAGTCTTGTCACTCTATTTTATGCATGCTACATGTTTGACTAGAATATCTAGAATAGCGGTACTTATGTACAACCATACTTATATAGGGCATGTGTATTCCGCCCGGGGTGTGCGTTTCCACCCTTGTTTGTTTTTAGGCCATGATCCTATGGTGTTATGGCCCTGTTTTAGGTATATTTAGTCTACATTGTTATGCATGCAAATATTTATTGTTTTAATGTGAATCTGTGGATGATTGTTATGGCAAGACACTCTTTTATTATCATGTTGTGATCTGAAATTTAATATGCCTCATTTCTTTTGTTACTTTTCTCTTGAACATACCTAATTGCAAATAGCCCCTTTCTTGTGGGAACATCTCTTTTGTACTTTAAACCCTATATAATGCCCAGAATGTTTTATATATGTACATACTCAGCCTTCGCTGACCTCTATGTTGTTTCCTATGTTCTGGGTGATGTTCCTTTCCACCCAGGTTTAGGTACATTAAAGATCAAGGTTGCTCGAAGATCATATAAAGAGAATTATACCTAAGGATAGCTTGGAATGGCTAGGTTACCCTCTGCTACTGGGCTTATTTGTAGATAGTTCAAGTTTTTGTAAATTCACCTTTTATGGTGATGAGCTTTTGTATAAATGAATCATGAGGTGACTTTGTAATAGTTTTGTTTCCGCTGCTTTATTATTACATGGCTCGTGTATTATATCATTTGAGTGGATCCCCATTCGGGTCTCACTCTTTACAAAGATATTCTCCTCAAAGGAGTTACATGTCATGAATCAAGATAAATAAGCCTAAAATAGGAAATAAACCAACTATATATATCCTCTAGCAATCTTTAACTATCTTTTCTTTTGGTGCCATCTTATAAGTATCCATGTCTTCAGATAGTATGCAGGTTAACCTAAAATGCTGACAAAAAAAGTGGTCAGCATATTGCTACTCTGAGTACATGGTGCAACCACAATATGTGCATACAGGCGAAATAAGGTAATCAAGCGTATCACCCATTATCATTAAATAATTGAAATTGCATTTTTTATAACTTCCCAATCCACAGTTGTAAGGACCCTGACCTCCGTTTTGGGCTTACCCTGTGCTTAGATGCCTGCCTAATTACCTG
This sequence comes from Alisma plantago-aquatica, assembly GCA_963693085.1. Classification (NCBI taxonomy): domain Eukaryota; kingdom Viridiplantae; phylum Streptophyta; class Magnoliopsida; order Alismatales; family Alismataceae; genus Alisma; species Alisma plantago-aquatica. Next base: position 1,756,748,077 of record OY856409.1, read on the forward strand.
AGTTGTGATTAGGGTTTGTTTGTGCTTTGTTGAGAAGTTGAGGTACAACTTGCAAATTACCCAAGTTCTAGGGATGGTGTGCAAGTTTGTCACCTTGAGAGATATCTTTCTCTCTCCTTGCATCCTCTAGGGTTGAGAGGATGGGTTGGGTGCCTCGCTTGAGTTGTTTTGGGCCTCATTTGAGCTTGTTTAAGCTTGGGTTTGTTGTTGGGCTTGAAGCCCTTCCTCCTTGCTTGAGTGTGTCGGGCAAGGGAGAGCTTGGTGCCTTGTGTTGGCTATGGTATGTCAGGCAAGGGAGGCGTATCGGCCAGAGGGTGCTGGTGGGTGTGATGGGTTGCCATGTTGGGTGACACACACCCATCCACCTAGCCTCGTTTGTGTCACCCTTCTTTGGACAAGTGGACGTTGCTTTTCTAGTTGGTAGCAAGTCGTGAGCAAGTGGTTTGGGGTGCTAGCAAGGTGGCATAGTTTGGACAAGTGGTGGTTTGGGCGAGCAAATCTGGAGCAATCCCCTAGTGTATTCCCACTTAACCCCCTTGCATATATACCCCCTTCTTTGCTAGCTTGGGATCCCTTTAGCTCCTTAGTGCTTCCCTTCTTTCTTGGTGGCCGATATCTCCCCTTGGTAGAGCTTGGTGGCCGATCTCCTTGGTGGAGTCTTCTTCTTCCTCTAGTGGTGGTCGAGTCCCTAGATGTGCCTTGCTCCTTCTCCTCTTGTGGTGAGTATCTCTCCCTATCCTTGGCACCTTCTTCTTCTTTTTCTCTCTTTCTTTTCGGCCATGGTGGTTATGGAGTTCTCTTCTTTCCTAGTGTTAGCCGAAGGTGGTGCCTTGGAGCTTGAAGCTTGGTGCTTGGAGATTTGGAGCTTGAGGAGTGTGCTTGAGGTGGGTTACATAACTCCTAACCCTAGCTATACTACCTTCTTTATTTACTACTTGTTTACATGTTATCTTGATCGGCCATGCATACCTTGTTAGTAATGTTCTTTCTCTAGTATGCACCCTTAACGTTGTGGGATATGATGTCATGGTTATGTTGTGTAGAGGTGTTCTTGGATCTTGTTGGCTGAACCATTAGATTAAGGTCCTTTGGGAAAAACCCCTCTCTCACTTAATTTTTGAGAGGTAAGTCTAGGGATTCCTAATCCAATGGTGTGTGTGGTGTGTTCTTGGGGAAAAACTCCTTTCTCTCCCTTTAGTTTTGAGAGGTGAGCTTGAGCTCTAGTGGTGTACACAAAACCCTCTCTTCCTTGGTCATTGAGAGGTGAGTCTATACTCTAGTTGCTTGGGCAACACCCCTCTCTTGCCATGGACTTGATAGGTGAGTCTTTGGTTGGTCTTGACCTAGTTGACGTTGGTGGGTTGGCCGATATGGTGATGACCCACCTTGCTTCCTGATATGTGATGGGAGTTGTGTGAAACCCCTCTCACTTAGTTGATGAGAGGTGAGCCAACACTCTTGATCTTTAGGGTTTGGTGGCTGTCTTGAGGTTGAAGATGACCAACCCGATATGGCCTTTGGACCCTTACCTAATATCCCTTGCTACCCGATATCTTTGACAACCCAAGATGTCATGTTGATATCGTTCTGTATAGGGTGGTTCCCGATATCCCGCTCCTAGGGTTGAGTTTGGACGATATGTTGGATGGGTGTCTTATTGACCCCTTTGACCGTTATAAGTCTTTACCCCTAGATGTCTTGCTGCCCGATATGATGGGCTGGCTGATATTCCTTGTGGTCGTTATCAACTTGATGAGGTGACGCATTGTTAGTCGTTGTCTTTGGGGAGAGGTAGCCCGTTATGAGTGATAACCCGGGAAGTGTGTTAATTGTTGTGTTGGTCCCTTGAGCATTAGGTGGTCTATGTTGGGTGTCATGGCATGTCGGTGTCGTGCATGACATCCTCCTGGGTGGTGCTACCCCACACCTTGTTGGATGATGCCTTGCCCGATAGGTCATGTGGTTCTTAGCCGATATGGATCCTCACCCTAGCTGTTGGGTGATATGTCCTTGACTGATATGTCCCTAGATTGGACTGTAGAGTTGTTCCTTTGGATGATATGGGGTTGTGTGGATGTTGGGAGGTTGTGTCGGGCGTTGGGTGCTGCACTTGGTGAAATGGCACTGCTGTTGTACACGATATCCTTTTGGGTAGTGTTGCCCGTTACCCATGTAGGTGTGTTTCCTGTCACAACGTTGCCCATCGTTGGGCATTGCACGATGCAGGTTGCACGATGCAGCGTTGCCCTCCCTATATGTGGATACACACTTGGGCGTTACAAGTTGGTTCCTAGCTGGTTTCCTGATATGGTGTCTTGAGGAGGTGTTGCCTGATATCTTCTTGTGGTGTTTCCCGATACCTAAGTGATAGTGGTTGGTCGATATGGGTGCAACCCTAGAAGGGTGTTGGGTGATACAACAGGTAGTGAAGTGTTGCATGCTTAACCGATATAGTGTTGGGAATCACACTCTTTGGTGAGATACACTGCACCTTTGGTGAGGGTTGTTCCTTACCCGATACTCTTTTAGTGAGGGTTGTACCTTGTGTTCGGTTGGTAACCCTAATGCTTGCTATGATTTGATATATATATATAAGAATTCTATGCTTTGATACACTCATCTATGTTGCATGGTTGACTCTCATAATAAAGGTCCATGTTTATGGATATGAAATCAGGTAATAGCCATAATGATGGCATGGCAACGATATGATGTTGAACATCAAGGGTTATGATGAACCCAGTGATATATGATGGGTGTTACCCGTGGGATGGCAGTGTGTGCCTTAATGATGGGATTGAGTCCATGTGATGTTGATCCGTGAGATGGATCTAGATGATTGGCAAGAGGCCAAGTGGTAACATGTAATGTTGGATCCTTATGATGGATCAGGATGATTTTTATGGCTTTGAGATTAGCAGTGACAGTGTGATACATGATAATAAGATATATGTTGCTTCCTTGTTTTATAGTTTACATGTTACATAACTTGGTTGAATCTTGCAATCCACTTAAAATGCAATAACTAATTATAGAGGAACTTTTCATGTAGTTTTCCCTGGCCATAGATCCATCATCTTCAGGAGTTTGGTGATGGTGAAACAGGTTCTCCTAAGGGTTAACCTAGAACACATATTGCTGAATATGTGGGGTGCTCCTACGCCCTAAGTAGTAGTGCATGTTTAGAGCACAGTTTCAGGCCCGTGGCTGAGTGTGGTTAGAGCATGGTGAACAGGCCCATGGCTCAGGATATGTGATAGAGCATGGTGAACAGGCCCATGGCTCAGTAATGATGGAGCACGGTGAACAGGCCCATGGCTCAGTAATGATGGAGCACGGTGAACATGCATGTGGCTCGGTTTTCTAGCACCGTTACATGTACCAAGGTGGGCTAGGAAGAGGGTAGCATGACCCTGTGTAGCTGAGGCCACTTGAGCATGAGACAACGGTCCTGCTTGCTGGTTCTCATGCACTGACCACGAGGAGGTGAGGTCATGGATTTTGGCTCTTCCATTGACCTTGTATGGCACCGGTTTTGGGCTTCACAGCCGAAGGTTGGATTTGAACGGTACGGCTCATTTCCTCCGGGCATAATAAATCGTAATTCATCTGTATAGTATAAGTTTCTTAAGGCAAACACGAAACATTAGTTGAGACCTTATTTGTATAGTTGCCCTAGTTATATCTTGTAGCTAATTACATGTTCCTCAGATGTTATGATAAGTTCTTATTAGACTTGTCTTGTCAATCATGTTCCATATTATTATCTATGCATATGCTTCCTAAATATTTTGGTAAGGAGTTATAGCAAGTTAGCTCTGCTCAGTATGCTGCTCATATACGATCTACTTATATCAGTTACCTGCTTTATCTGTTCTAGCTCTCCTTTGAGGTTTTATAGTTTTGGCGGGGGTTATGTTTCTCGTTGGGACTATGTGTCTCACCTCGTTGGTTTAAAACCTTTTTAGGTGATCGAGCTAGACATGGTGGTGATTGCGGTGTTGCAGCTGAGCAGCAAGAAGAAAAGTAGAAAGCAAGGTTGGATATGATGCTTCTCTTGTTGGGTGTTTTGTAGTAGAGTCCTAGAGTCATCCTTGTACCCTTAGGTCCTTGGAGGCATTTTGATGAGGTTTCACAATGTATAGTTGATGTAGCTTGTTTATCTTTCTGTTGGCCTGATGTGGCATGTTCTGTATATAAACAGGTGATGAACTCTTATGCTTATGGGACAACTGGATCCTATGAACGGTGGACATGCATTAAGTTGATGTATATTTATATAACATGTTCCTTGCATGATGTGGACCAGGTTGTAATAGTTCCTTTCTTATCTGCTTTCCGCAATCAGTTTTAATTAACCCGTGTTTTGGTAATATGATGTTTATGATGGTTCCACACATTTTCGCATGGCATTTCGTTGTTTGTGATAGCAGGATGTCACAACAGTTGCCTGGTCTCAACGGGTACATTCATCCCTTTCTACATTATTGGGTTCCTAGGCAAAGGTCCAACATTGGAATCATGGTGAATCTCCATCATTAGACTTGGTCACTTGTACATATCTACTGTTGGCCACTTCCTCAGTGACTCATCCTTAGTCTCAGGGAGTGTTACCTCCTTCAACTACCCCTTTAAAGATTTACACAAACACATTCAAGAAAGTTACTCTTATATAAGTTGACACTCATAGAGCCTTATAATCTTGTAGAAATTAAATAAACAAAAAAGCAGTTAGTTAAAGTACACGTGAAACTTTAGAAAATGTCAGACTTTGAGAAGATGGTTATTCATAAGTAACCATATACCTTTCTTATGTAGTGACTTGGATCCAAGCAAATAGGAAAAATCAATAAACTAAGTAATCAAACTGGAATTAGAGTTTAACGTCCGAGTATTACTTTTATGTCTTTAAATCCATATTGGGTTCTGACTTGGGCCTTGGTTAGGGTTATCAGTCAGATTAGGGTTGCATTAGGGTTAGGCTTCCCAAACCCTAATCGTTACAAATATATGTTTAATGACTCAGAAAACCCTTATTTAATTTCATGTGAATCCTTTACTCTAGATTAGATTCAATTATACTTTTCCATCAAAATGGTTCATACTTCATTCATTAAGATTCATTATACATGATACAATCATCGATTTCATTAAATTAGGGTTTGCATGCATAAAAGTGTATATATCTATATACTTTTGAAATATGATATATAATCACACCATGAAACCTATTTTTTTACATTCTACATATTTTTATTATTAATTTCATATTTATATTTTTTTATCATTGGAGTTACCATCTATTTTCTATAACTTTTACAAGATTAACTATTTTGTGGCCAATTAGAGTTTGCCACACCATCTGGATATACAATTATCATGTCGAACATATCTCTATTTAAATCCTGAGGACAATACATGTATTTCCATTATGATGTGACATTAATGTCACACAGATGTGGGCATAATGGTCAAATCCCTCCTGGGATTGTTCCTCACGCACCAGCCGAGTAGGTTGTCGACCAATGGGTCAGGCCTAGTTGACTTGGTTGTTGGAGGCACATAAGCCTTGGTTGATGATCCAATGATCTTTTCTAGGCTTAGTCGAACCCAACCAGCCAAAGAATGACGGCGGATGAGGTCAGTGGTCTGGTTTCTAGGTCTGGAACATAAGAGAAAAATGAAGAATAAAAACTTGGGATTTACCTGCCAAATTGGAAAACTAAGGCTTCAACAAGAAACCACGGGCCTCGCCAAAGAGTTCTCGATCGTTGCCTTGTGTTAGGGTTAGAGTCACAGTTCTGGTGAATCTCTATGAGCTTTAGGTGTCGATATCAGAGAAGGGATGGTGGTGGCTTCCTTGTCGCTTCCTAGTGTGTCATGTTGCCTCAGGGATTTCCGACAAAGCTCCTGGCCAAAGAAATTGGTCTGGGATGCCTTAGAGCTCAAGGACGGCTAAGGTGGTTCGTCGGAGAAGAAGTGGAGATTGACATGAAGGAAGGGAGAGCTTGGCGGCCAATTGGGGAGGCTCTTTGAGTGTTCGAGGGGTCATGGGTGCTAGAGGCATCCTATTTGTAGGATGGGGTTGAGAGTTGAGAGCGATGGTTCGTAACCCTAGTTTCTAGTGTTACCCTCAGATTGGGTTCTTCATAATTCTCAACAATAATGGTCGAGGTTTGTCTTATTTGATTCGTTGTGGTCTTCTAGTTCCAATGGAATCGGTTTGAGAGGGAACAATGGAGAGGATAACGGGATAAGGAGAAATGTCAGAGTCCAATCTATTAGGGACTCAGATCATAGGTAGAGATGACTATCATTCATCCTATCCTTGATCCGACAGTTCAATTTACACTCCACATCTTTGTCATGCTGATAAGCCCCGAGTTACACGGTCTTTATGTTAGCTATATCATTTAAATAATATTGTTATTCAATTATCCTAGGATTATCCACTTTATTCAAATATTTAGAAAATCCTAGAGGCTTCTAGAAAAATTCATTTGGCCCCAAATTTTGAGCGATGTTTCTAATGACATTATCTCAGTTTGTGCAAAAGTTGGTAACAAAATATAAAAGTTAAATACCCTTTCCTTGCCTTTCAAGTAATTACTTGATTTAATTATCTAGGCCATATAGTAATGCATTATCTATCCAAACTTGACCATTATCCTCATTTAGACATTTCCCACACTGGGTTAAGAGTGGGGCCCAATTAAGCTCGTTGGTTACCCTTATCTTGATAATCAAGTTACTCAGGGTATTATCATGTATTAGTCATTCATTAATTTGATATTTTTAGAATCTTTTAAATTATTGACTTTTTCTTGTATCCTTCTATTCAATACTGATTAGTAATATCAGTGGAACAACAAAACACATGAAATCCTTCCTTTTTGGAGAAGTTGCATTTGTAACCCAACACAGAGAACAAAGCATAAAGTTTCATGGCTTTCTAATATAACCCTTAACAATACCTTATTTGCATCCTGCTACATATACATAAAAGCATGGAATTTCGGGTTGTAACATATAATGTTTGTCAGCCGTCAATTTCATATCGTTGGGGTTATGGTTTCCGATGAACTGTTTGTTAACATAATTATGATACACAATCTTCAATATGTTTCTTGTATCAATAAATATGATTCCATTGAACAAAAACAAAATGTTTCTGTAGGTTAATTTGTAATCAAGTATTCCATCATGTGTAGCAATCTCCATATACACCCATTGCAAACAAACATAAATATTATACAAGAATGAGTAAATTGCAGAACAAGTCGGTTGTGTTTACCGTAAATTATGCAAAAAAATAGTGTTAATACACCTGAAATTTTCCTATAATCTTATATAGCAAACATAATAGATAAAACAACAAAAAATGTTATCACCTATCTTTTTCTATTGATATCTAATATAATCAATCTCAATATATCCCAACCCCACATAGCGCAACCAGATCGGGATGGTGGCTTACTGTACTAGCGCATCCGCTTTTCCCTTTTTCTCAAGGCCCATCGAGTCGAAATGACAGCTGGCTGCTAAACTGTCTCGATTAACTAAGCTGTAGTGGAGCCAGGAGTGGGTCCCTGCATTTGGTGGACTTTCTCTGTCGTATAAAGGGGAAGCCGCAGTATGGAGCGGAACAGAGGACCCAGTACACGGCGGCGGCAACGAAGAAGCCGAAGAACCATGACACGCTGTAGATCCCAACAAAGAACCGTGGAATCTCGTCCTTTCCAATTACCCCCACCTCACAGAGGAATCCTGGAATCATAGGCCCGATGGCGATAGCCAGAGCCGTCAGAGCCTTGGGATTGTACCCGCTGCGGTAGTAGTATTTGCCCCACGGCATGCCGCAGTAGAGCTCGTCGACGTTGAGGTCCATGTGGCGGATGGCGTAGTAGTCAGAGAGGAGAACTCCCGAGATGGGTCCCATGACGCATGCGTAGCCCACAAGCCACGCGTTGACGAAGCTGTCACCGGAGCTGAACACTCGCCAGGGCTGGAATGCGGCACCGACAGCCGCCGTGAGGAGTGCTGCGGTCTCGAAGCGGAACATGGAAGGTGCGAGGCTGACGAGCGCGTTGGCTGGGGCGACGACGTTGGCGGGGACATTGGTGGTGATTGTGGCTAGGACGATTCCAGCTGCGGAGACTATACGGACGAGCAGGGGAACAAATGAGCCGCTGGAACTCTGCTCCGCAGCTTGGCAGATTCGGGATACGAGGAGGACGGGGTTGGAGATGGGTGCGCCGAATACGACGGCGGATGCGGATGTGATGGCGAGGCCGGCGAAGGTGAAGGCGCCCATGAAGAGCGGGAGAGGGAGCTGGCCGGCGACTTGGTCGGCCTGGCTGCGCGCGTAGCGGGTGAAATCCGGGATGTTAGTGGCCATGGTTGCCCAGCCGCCGACGCAGGCCGTGAGAGAAGGGAAGAAGATAGCCCAGAATTTGGAGGCCGGTAGACGCGGAGTCGGATCCAGAAGCTTCCCCAGCCCACCAGCGGCGTGGCTAGCCCAGCAGAAAAGGCCACCGGTCAGAACTACCAGAATCGGAGCAGCGTAATTGCTCAGTGCCCGGATTCCTTCCATGCCCCTCCACACCACGGCCAGCTGCAGCACCAGGAACACCGCGAAGCAGGCGAGCTCCAAAGCCGAAACCCCCAGCCCGGGAATTGGGGACCAGCGTCCTACCTCGGCGGATGGGAGGAGGAGCATGAGAGCCTGGCCACCGATCCACGTCTCAATTCCGAACCAGCCGCAGGCGACGAGAGCGCGGAGGAGACACGGGACATGCGCGCCGCGGACACCGAAAGCAGCTCTCGCGAGGACCGGGAAGGCAATCCCGTGGCGGGTACCGGGGACGGCGGTGAGGATTAGAGGGAAGAGAGTGATTGTGTTTCCGAGCACGATGGTGGCCACACCTTGCCACCACGTCATATCCAATTCAACCAGGCTGCCCGCCAGGTAGTAGGTCGGGACGCCGATGACCAGCCCAACCCATAGTCCCGTCAAGTCCCACGCTGTGAGTGTCCGTCGATACGGCGGCGTCGGCTGGAGATCGTCCTCTGTCATTTCAAGGTTGCTGTTGCTACGGTAGCAGCTGCTGCTTCTAATGCGAGGTGTGGAGCTTTTTCCCCCGCCTCCAGATTGGGTGCTTTTTCTAAGATAAGAGCCCCGCCTCCGAAATTCCGGATTGTGTGACTACAATTGCTTCTCTCAGACGCATTTCTATTGCTACGCAATGTTTCTTTTTAATAAAATCGCTAGGCTCATAATAGACTGACGCGATCCACAGGTTGGAAAGGAGGGTGGGGGCTCTAGTCCGGTAGTCCCGCCTCCAAATGATGAAATATAATTATAAAAATATAAAAAATACAAATAATAATTAGATATATACAAATCAGTGTATTTGACATAAAGAGTGACTATCTGAAGTGTACTTTGTGTCTTTAGTTATGTAAATGGTACATGTTTAAAACTCAATGTATGTATATTTTATTTTTCAGCCCCCCTTAGAAACTCAGCCCCCCATTATGTATTTCTAGTTCCGCCCCTGATTGTACATGGCTGGCTAAAGTGGGATCGCATAAGGACAATGCAACATGGTATACGATATATTGTTTAGAATAATATTTTACTTTTAAAATATTCAGATAGCTATTGAAATTCATTAAATCACACTGCCGTGTTTCACCTCACTATTATTTCTATTGCATGCATGCGAAAATTTGATAGGTGAAATTTAAAATATTTGATTAACAGGTAACTGAGAGTGCTGGCCAGTACTTAAACGTGTTATGCGCTCCACTAGTAAGCCGGGTTCCATTTAGTTAATATTTGACGAATGGTCAACTATAATCGCTCAACTCGTGATACACACGAACAATTGCAAATCTTAGCAAGACTTGGATATCTTTTCTTATCCATACAGACTTGTAATACTTGTCCCATCCCGTCATGCTTGCATAGAACTTAAGTTGTCGCATCGTATATTTGTCTTTACCCATATCCTATCTACATTGGAGATTAGAATATCATTGCACAAACGAACTGATATTGTACCAACAAAACCTTGTCGGCTCATCCTTTCATGATAGACTATATACATTTGTCTTCAAACGTCATGTATGTATAATGTTCATTTGAAACACATATAGGATATGTCAAAGTTGAGTACATGAGGACCTACTGGGCCACCTTTTGTCATGTTACATTTGAGCAGAGTCTTGGAGATATCATATCTCTCTTGTCTTTTTTTTTTAATCTTGGAATATGTACTTGAGATGTGTGACCATCTTAATCACATCCATATTCACATGTTGCCTCTGCAACTCATAGTTCATGGAGCATAACATCAAACATTTCACAATCATGACGTCTTCATAATGCTTCTTGTAAGCATCCTTATCAGCCCTTGGTACATTTTGAGGTGGTTCCTCTGGTTCTAGCGTCTCTAGAAGATAGAGCTTGCGATCCTATGCGAGAACGATTCTCAATGTCCTGAACTAGTCGTGGAAGTTATTCCCAATTAGTTGTCCTTATCAAGGACTGATCACATAGAAAAGTGATTGTTGTTCATCACCATTTGATTCTATAAGAGAATTTTCAATTTTGTCAAAAACTCATTTTTTGATTTGATTTGATTAAGTTTGGGAATAATAGCTAGGTCTTTAATTTATTATTATTTTCACTATTTTGACCAATTTGACAACCCTCAAGTATCAATTCAGAAAACTACAGTGAATAATTTTTTAATGAGCCAAGATCCATATTTTGTCAAATCATGAGTCAGATTTTGCCGATGACCCACAACTTGATTTCCAGTTGCATCATATGCAACTCTTAGATAGATAATATGTGCAACTCATTGTCATAACCATCTGCATGATTTTGGCCTTGGGCTATCCAAGTCACCTATTAAGTTGACCCAATAACCAATACGATAACAATGCACCCCACTTTGGCGGCACCTATATTACTACCATCACACTTCCACGAGGTAGACGACACACCACTCTTTGGAGTAACATACACTCGGTTGAATAAGTTTTTAATGTGTATTGCTATTGGAAAGCATCTTAGACTTAATATGTTTGATTAAGGAATATATATATATATATATATATATATATATATATATATATATATATATATATATATATATATATATATATATATATATTGTATCCAATCACCACATATATAATATGTATCATATATATGTTATATCCCACAAGGTAAACATGCAATATAAAACAAAACTGATGGTTATGGCTATGTCTACTTGTAATTCCTTAGAGCCCCAAGGAATTACTACCACCTAGGTCAATCATCACATCTCATGTATGAAACTGTTGTTGGTGTAGATCTATTCTTATCAATCAGGGTAGATCGATTCAACCTTTGAACCGGTCATCTCGCCTCTTGCCCGGTTGGTTGGTCATCATAGATGGTCGACTAGCCTCCAGTCTAACCGATGTTCAGACTCCTTCCAAACGATCGATTGGGTCCACCAGGCGGTCGACTCGTCTTACAAACTAATCGTCTCATTCGACGATGATCATCTTCCTCGTCATTGTAAGAAAAGAAACAATATTATTTCTATTAAACTATTACATTGTAAAGATAAATTTCAAGTTACATTATAGGGGAGAAAAGGTAGGAAAGAATTAAATTTACATATGGAAGAAGGAGGTAGAGGCTCGGTACACATATGAAGATAAATAGGAATAAAACCAAACCATCCAACCACACAATAATTTAGGGTATTGGACACAACCACGCTACACATCCACCATCAAAATTATTTTTTAGGCGACACATATAAATTGCACACACACACACACACACAGATATATATATATATATATATATATATATATATATATATATATATATATAGTTTGGGATTATGTGGTTTTTGATCAAATATGCATATGATATAGTATAAATATTCACATCGTATGCAGTAAATAAAAAAATTGAACCAAAATATGATCTGATCGATTATCCTAAAACATAGTAAATTAATGTGACTCTGATACCATTATTGGGAAATATAGACACAGAGTATAACACTGGAAACAAAGATTATATCTATCTATATTCTCATAACAACAAGATCACATCAAATACTATGAAATAGGAAGGATGGTTTAACGAGTTATACCTGGTCCTAGAGCAAGTTTAGCAACAACAACTCGCTCAATGCAACTATCTACTAATTGCTCTTGGATGGTGGCTGTGTAGCTCCTGGTCTTCACCATGAACAACAAATAGAACAACTTCTGCAGCGATTCCTGTGGTCTCACCACGGACTACAGGCTGACTTTGCTCTCCTAGAAGCATCCAAAGGACTCTTGCCTCTAGAGTAGTCCACATGAACCAACAAGAACTCTTGTCGTTCAACTAGAACAGACAGGAAGGAGGTGTTCCTCCCATTGGCGTACTAGTTGTTGGGTTATGTGGAGAAAACATGCACGGAGGAAGCAAAAAAAATTCTACGCAATCCAAAATAGGATCTCGTCGACAACAACATATTTGGAAAGAGTGTTTGCGGGATATACTTTATCGCGGAGCAAGTCCAGTGATGTCCCACTGCACGATGGTGTGCAACAATACTGGCCTACATAGACAGAACTTCTCTCCCATTCGTTAAGTGCGTCGCAGAAAGATCTGACAATGCTCCTTTCGTGCGGTGATGTACGCCACTCGTAGTGCGTACAAATGGTCGTAGATGTCCTCTGAATGCAGGCGTCTCAACGTCTGCATCTCTACTTCGTCCACGCAGATGGACTGGAACTCTATGTCGCACTTCCTAAGTCGGCAGGAAGGAGTCGTCTCTGTGCGGTGGCGTGCTAGCGTCGCGGTGCTCTCTTTTCTCTCCTGAGGACAATGACGACTAGGGTTTACGTACGTGAGCGTAAACTGAAAAGTCTCTCTTAATATCTTATATAGATATCGGTTGTCAAGCTCCTTTTAAATAGGAGACAAAGGGAAGTAGGGTTTCCTAAACCCATCGATAAATAGAATCACTACGTTAATTAAAATACTCGTAGATTAATTAGAATATTCTAGAATTTATTAATTAACCAAATAATCACATTAATTGATTAATTAATATCTGACTCAATGCAATCGCTTGGGATGGCTCTATTGGCATATATACCAACAGACTCCCACTTACACTTAGAGCCAATCACTCCAATATTATTCTAATCGATTACATAAATATTTTAGTAATCAATGTGATTCGAAGCAATTCCAATCAAATCCACAATTATACTCCTATTCCAACACATCCTATGTGTGTGACCTAGTAGGCTCCAAATTACTTTGGTAGTGATATCCATAATCATATTATGATTTCACAAGCAATGATTGGTATCTAGAAAGACTTCATTGCCACCCAAGTAATTGGAGAAGTTGGAGAACAACTTAACCTATCATTCATGACTGGTGTTACAATGATTGTATAGTTCCTTTGTCACTGATATCCGGATTGAACTCGAGTCATGGAATTGTTATCCTCTTCAATGTTCAATCCATGTTCCTTGAACTAGAGTAGACTGTCTGAGATATATGTAAGCTCAATATCACATATTGACTCACATCAGTATGGCCATGCATTTCTCAGTCTCACTTATCAAGTGGCCAGAATAGCAAACTCCTGTAAAGGAAAAATTCCATCTACATCACCCACAATCATCCCCATGTGTCACAGTGCACCCAAGCACCATATTTATGGAAATCCTTATTCAGGACCACGATGGATGATGTCAAAGTACACCGAACGACATGTCATAATTGTAGTGACTTGAGGTATAAGAACCACAATCACCACTATCATTATGAGATGTGACTCTAACTACCAATCATGGAATCCATGAGTCACTCTCAAGGTGGGTCTATCCGATACACCATTCTCTAACAAGTATCTATGTATTTGGTTTGATATCTCCATATCATGGATAATGAGATTCTTCCATCAACCATCATACATTCTAATCTTATGTGTTATTGATGTCTATGGATATTTCCACAATAACAACTGATTACGGACAAAACAAGAATACATACTCTTAGCATACATATGATCTCACTGTTTAGGTCATCAACCTAAAGACATATGTCATTGAGTATATCACTACAGCAAAAATACCCATTAGTGGCTTTTATTCCAGTGGCTTTTCTAAAAAAACACCACTATCTATGTAATGCAGTGGCATTTGTAATTTAAATGCCTCTAAACCACGTATTATGGAGTTTATAGAAAATACTTACCAATTAAGGCATTTTTATAATTAATTAGTGGCATTTCAAAATTGCCAAATCAAATGAGCGGGCCACAATTAGTAAAAATTTTATGTTCCCACGCGGCTTCCCCGACATGCAAAACGGTTCCTCTTCTCCACGCGTTGGTTAGAGACATTTACTCCCGACATTTGCTCTGCTCGTAGAACCCGCGAAGTGGACCTAGCTAGCCTTTTCACCCTAATCTGCCAGACCGTGGATGCTACCTGCTGGAACGCTCTATGCTCTTCTCCAAGGTGTTGACGACATTGCCAAGGGTTGGAGGGGACACCGAGGAAGAGATCAGTCTCCCAACTTGCCGGCGAGGACTGCGGCAGTTTGCTACCCTACTGCTTCAGCGCGCGATAGGTAAGTACACCCCACGAAACAATAAACACGCATGGTCTTTCCCATCCATTCTCGCAGTTTCCATTCTATCAAGGTATATATGATAATCAATTTATGAAGATAGTCTTGAAATATGATGATTCTGTTGTTTTATATCCAGTAATCACTTCCTTAATCATTTATATCAAGCCATTGACCATCCTTCTTTGTTAGATTTAAACTTGAATTATTTTACAGTCTTGAAATATGATGATTCCGTTGTTTTATTTTACAGTGTCACATTGGTTTTGGTTATGTATACAAATTTGCTAAATGTTAGTGTATTCATATAAAAATGTGTGTATTGTTGTATTAAATTGTAAGGAAAATGAAGCATCCACTTTTTAAAAAGTGGTCTCTTAGGTGCTCATGTGATGTCTGCACATCTCCTGTATCTTTGTTTGTAAATCATTAACGAATATGCAAGTAATGTATCCTTACCTAGGCCACCACCTTTGGTGGGTTGGTGCTCTCTGGTGAGAACAGGGGTTCCCACCATTGGGCTAATGAAGGGAGAGATACTCATCTTTATGTATGTAGGAAGAGGCTAAGGAGAGAACAAAGTTTATGAGTTGGTCATTTCTCGTGTAATATTATAGGATTCAGAAATGTCTAAGGAAGAATAAGACCTTTGTATAATTACTTATAGTATACATATTTTTTTGGGTGTAGTTTCTTCAATTTTCCTTTGATTACCGTAAACTTGAATGGTCTATATTCTTCTGCACTACCAATTGACAAAAACCTTCACCATCCCTGAAAATTAGGGTCTTTAAGCAATAATGAAGCAAGATACCAAGGGCATGCAGACAAGTTGCTATTAACACTAAGCTATGATTGCACAAAATGTAGGGGTTCCATTGTGGAACAACAATAATTTTTTCTCTGCCATAGGAAGTCTAGTTTGCCCTCTTAATTTCTATATTGAACAAAATTGCATGGCTTCTATGCAGTGATGTTTACATAATGGTTGATTCATTTTTTTTTGGAGTGCACGTCTTATCTCAGTACTGCTTTAATGTAAACACATTGCATTATGGTTACTTCAGTTCCATATCCTAAATCAATTTTTGTCTTTTGATGGCATGTTCTGTTACTCAAGAAGTTTATAGCCAATTATACATCTTTACTATATATGTACTCCAACCTCTCGCCTTGGGCTAGGAACCATCAGCTGGCTGGCACACCAGTTCCTCTAAGTTTTGGGTCTTCTACACTCAGATCCTATACAAGTTGTACACTTGTATGGTCCCTGACCAGGTTTCATCAAACTAGATAATAATGTTGCCCATTCTCTAATGGGTTCATTCTTGTCTATGTTGATAGAAACCATGGGGAATATGTTTATGGACTACTTGCTTCACTTTAAAAAATATATTGCTCTATATTTTGCAAATTTATACTACTTTTGTTTTTTAAAAATTATAATATCGTTATATATACTTACAATTATTAGTACTAATATTTTGCAGTCTCTGTTCACCCACAACAGTCACTATGGCCTAGGCGTCTACCCCCCCCCGCTCCTTTTCCCTGAAGCAAAAAAGTTGGACATCACCCTAGACGAGCGTACACTTGCACAACTCACCATTCCCATACATTGGCATCATCTGGACGGAAGACGCTACACGGTTGGTCAAATGATCTTAAAGGCTGGGAACTTGAAAAATGTAATCGAGGTTCAGTATGATGGTGACGGCAATATGGTATCCACAACCAGTTGGCATGGGTGGATTGGGAGAATGGGAATTGGTCGTACGAACTAGGTTTTGCTTCGTCCGATTGGCGACAATACAATACAAGCTTATATACATAACTACAACAACAGTTTGCCTTCTCACCTGAGACGGTATATGCACGAGCCAGGATGTACCGTATCTGAGGAGACGTCATTCGATGAATTCGGCATGCCTGAGGTGCAATCTTTGCCCGTTAGTACCGCCTTGTACCCCATGACCATCTGTTCGGATTCATCTTCCAGTGACTCCATCCTCAACTCAACATCATCAACAAAACGGACACGTCACATTCATAACGGCCGTCACAATTGTTGATGAATTTTTTTAACTTTTAAATTAGGAAATAATAAAAAAATGTAATTTGTGTTGTAGTACTTAATGAACATTAGTAATCAATCAAGTACTGTGAATTTAAGGTACCCAATGTGATCTTGATGATGGCTTGCAAATGTTTTTCTCTGGTGTGGTTTTGAGTGATGTTTTTCTTTAAGGATTGCCTCAAAGTGATTTTCTACTTTTATCCTTATTATAACTATGTTGTTTGTATGACAAACTTACTCATAAATGTTATATTTTTTACTATTTTTAAGAATGGATAATTGTTGGATGGCAGCGGATGACCAAATGAGTAGTAAATACCTTTTATGTTGTTCAATTTTGTTTTAAGTGTCTTCATTTTTGTATGACTTGATATACTCAGGATGAGAGAACAGTTAAGTGACAACTTCCATAATAAGACAGCTACAAGGAATGATCATAACAACATCATTGACTCTTATATGGGGACTCATTTACCTAGCATTACTCCACAAGGTTGTTGGAAAGCTTTGAACCTGTCATCCAATAATCGCTCCAAAAAAAATTTAGCTTCCCTTCCACCTAATGTTCAAAATGATAGACCAAGGAAATTCAATAACACTGTTGCTAGCTCTGCTGTTACAAGAACACCTTGTGATGGACAAGGTAATCATATCATCACATTTATAGTGCTGCATTTAATGATATATAATTTCTATATATGTTGTATGCTTTATGAATGAATGCTCAAGTCAAAGACATCGACAACGGGTGCCTAATGGCAATGCTTCAGTGTCCAATCATTCAAGAAGAGTAGACAGTAGAGATGCCAATAGTCAAAATAGCCATGCATTTCATGATCACATGGAGCAAAATGGCCTATCTGATCACCATGATGAGTTGTTAAATGCTACAACAACACCTTCTGATGGGCTAGGTAATCAGTTAATTCATTGCATATATAGTGCTGCCTTTAGTGATATATAATTTCCATTTATGTTGTATCCTTTATGAATGAATGCTCAGGTCAAAGACATCGATCATGGGTGCCTAATGGCAATGCTTCAGGGTCCAATCATTCTAGAAGAGTAGACAGTAGAGCTTCCAATAGCCAAAACATCCATCCATTTCATGACCACATGGAGCAAAATGACCTCTCTGATCACCATCAAGAGTCGTTGAATGCTACAACAACACCTTCTGATGGGCTAGGTAATCGGTTAATTCATATCATTGCATTCATAGTGTTGCATCTAAAGATATATAATTTCCATTTATGTTGTATCCTTTATGAATGAATGCTCAGGTCAAAGACATCGACCCCCGGTGCCTACTGTCAATGTTCTCGTGTCCAATCAATCAAGAAGAGTAGAGAGTAGAGCTGGAAACAGCCAAAATAGCAATGCATTCCAAGAAACCATGGAGCAAAATGACGTCTCTGATCACCATGATGAGTCATTGAATGCTATGCCAACACCTACTGATGTGCTAGGTATTCGGTTTATTCATATCATTGCATTTATAGTGCTGCATCTAATGATATATAAATGAATGCTTAGGTCAAATACATCGCACACGTGGCCAAACACAATGTTTACAAGTCTGGAAAAGAAAGCCCGACGATTAAATTCCCATTGAGATAAATCAATTTGGTCAACCAGTGGGTAAAAACCAATGTCACTTATCAAGTTTTTTGAAAACCATTGCAAGAGATCCCAATCTTTGTCCATTAAACTACAAGGACTGGAGACAATTTCCAACAAATAAAAAAGAATCCATATGGAATTTTGTGAAGGTACAATATTAAAATTTATTTTTAAATGGTTAAATGAAGCTTCTAATTGATATCCTTATTGTCAGAGAGTAAATTCATGATGGACATAGAATTAAAGGAGTGGACAATGAAGAGACTAGGAAAGAAATGGAAGGACCACAAGTGGGAGTTACGGAAACTATACTTCATAGAAGATAGTCCATATGAACAACTTGAACAAGTTGTTCCCCGCGTGGAAGCGTCTCAATGGAAATTTCTTGTGGATTATTGGAGGAGAAATAAAGGAAAGGTAATTTTTTGTATCTTTTAATTGATATTTAACTTACCTCACAGATAATTACTATGGACAATACTGCAATTTTTTTTTCATAGAGGAAGTGTATAACTAATAAGACAAGTAGAAAATTTCAAAAGGTTATCCACACAACAGGAACAAAGTCATTTGCTTGTCTGAAACATGATGTAAGTTAGTCAATATTGTGATCCAATTGGACAATTTGGAGACATCCGTTTAAATGATGTTAGCAATAACCTTGTTTGAATGATACTGTTGGAGAAGGAAACAAGCGGGGAAGTTGATCCCATTGAGTTTTTTGAGAAAACTCATCGTAAAAAAGATGGGAGCATAGTTGATATTGAATCTGCCAAAATTTTGGTACAAGGATTCCTATCCTATAGTATTATGTTACATTTACTACATGGAAACATTTATATGTTTGGTATAAAATTCATCTCCTATGTTCTATTGTGTATAGGAAAAATTTTCTGAGGTAGGTGACGAGCTGCAAAGAAACCAACCTGATGTTACTTCAGCTGAAACTTATAGGCAGGTTATGGGAGAAGAGAGACCAGGATATGTTCATGGTTATGGACTTGGACCATCACCTTCTGATATCTAGGGCAAGAACCGTAAATCCCGAGAAGCTGATGAAGTGCAAAGGAAGCATTTCCAGGATCAGCTTGAACAACAACGGATGGAATTTGAAGCTAAAATTCAAGAACAAAATGAAAAAATAGAGCAGATACTAGCCTTGTCTAGAGTAGGAAATAGTCAATCAGCACAATATGTACGCACTGGCCAGGTATGAATACATTTTATACGATATGTGTGGTATCAATTATTTTCCATGTTGAATTTTGATGGCCTTATGACAAAGATAAAATAATTGTGCAGATCGAAATGAGACATTCAACAATTTATAAGGGACAAGTATGTTTGTATTTGTGTAAATTTCACATCATTCTACATTTATATAATTTTTTTTATTTAAATTGTATTTTGTTTATAGGAATTGTATGTGCTGAGTATTGCATATGCAGATGATAAAGTTGCAATCGGTCGAGTATCTAAGGTTGACCCCTTGCAAATGGTGGGAGGTGCAATTTTAGGCTCATCATGTGTTGGTGTTTATGTAGAGGTTGTGGTGATGGCCAATGAACCTCTAGTCAGACCTTCTGAGCAATATCAATATATGGATGAAGTTATTGGCAATGTCATAGCATGGCCAAAATCACATTTACTGCCAAAGTGAGCATATAGTATTGCTTATAATATGACATAATTGAAAAAAAAACTAGTATCTAAAGTCATTTCCATTTGTTGTAGGTCATGAAGTGTAAAGATAGATAATTGCATTCTTGTATACTGTGTAGAGAGATGAAAGCTATAGTTGTGTTTGTTTGGTCCACTTTTTTATTAGTACATAACGATCCATATATTGTTGTTTCATGTCCATTTTCATAGACAATGTTGCCAAATGACAATCCTATTTAGCTTTTAGCTATGAGCAGTGTCTTACCTTCTTGTGTGTGACATTTACACAACATATTTTGTTTTGACCTGCTGA
This sequence comes from Alisma plantago-aquatica, assembly GCA_963693085.1. NCBI lineage: Eukaryota > Viridiplantae > Streptophyta > Magnoliopsida > Alismatales > Alismataceae > Alisma > Alisma plantago-aquatica. The sequence continues at coordinate 1,756,768,417 of OY856409.1, forward strand.
ATGTGAATGTCTTTTTTTGCTTCCTAAGTCAATAGTTATTTGTAAATTTTTCTTTCATAACTTGATCACATGTTGCATGATAGCTTACTAAGTCAATATTTCTCTGAAGAATTGTGCATTTTGTGCCTTCCACAACAAACAACATGTCACTGCGTAAAAGGCCAGTTTTTGGAGATCAGAGGCCATTCTCGAGAGCTAAAGTTGTCAGCTCATCTCTTGTGAAAGGCTTCTTCTCAACTCTTGTGAATGGCCTTTAATCTCCAAGAACAGAGCTGCTGTTAGGACTAAAAAATGGGATTCCTAACCTTGGAACTGGTCTTATAGGCAATCCAACAAAATGGTACATCCTTACATATTCTTGATGTATTGCAGCCTAGACAAAGTAGTATCTAAAAGTAGTATCTAAGGTAGTATTGCAGCCTAGCCAAAGTGGTTTTTAGCTATGAGCAGTGTTTTTGGAATATTGTATGTGAGATTTACACAACATATTTTGCTGTGGTGATTCGCCTCAAGATGGTTTGTGGTTGAGCTTATATGATTGCTCAATATTTAAGCTATTAAGATGTCTGAAATGTAATTGAGATATTTTAGTCGCATGCTTCTATGCGTCCTAATTTCTCTGCAAAGGTACAACAAGTCATTTTCAACATTTCCATGGTACAACAAGTCATTTTCAACATTTCCATACTCTGCTTTGGTTAAGAAGTCAAGGAAGTAGCCTCAAGAAATAATGGGTGCTCTTAGTAATATCGGTTCCTCCATGTTCCCTTAATTGTTAAAACAACATCTACAATAATACCCTTTCTGTAACATGTGGTTGTGATGCAGGCCCTAAAAGCTAATAACTATGGTAAGGATCCTCTGCTAAGATCATGTACAGGGAATGACCTTAAATATCCAAGTACAGAGATGCTGTTAGGACTCAAAAAGGCATGTTTTTGGAGATTAAAGGCCACTCTCGAGAGATAAGGTTGTCATCTCATCTCTTTTGAAAGGCTTCAACTCATCTCTTATGATTGGCCTTTAATCTCCAAGAACAGAGCTACTGTTAGGACTCAAAGATGGGATTCCTCACCCTGGAATTGGTCTTACATGCAATCCAACAAAATGGTGCATGCTTACATGTTCTTGATGTATTGCAGCCTAGCCAACATTGCTTTCTAGTTTTGCTTTGGGTTGTTTTAAGGATTCTTGGATAAGGTATATTTCACTACTTCACTTTGCTTTTTTTCAGTTGAAGGGGATAATGAATCTATTCTAGAAACTCTTCTTTCTTATCAGGGGATAGTGAATCTATTCTTGGTGGCCATGTTAGTATAGATTTGAAGACCTGAAGCCTCCTGCTGATCTACATGGTCAACTTGCATGTTTTGCTATTAGTTGTTTATTACATGTGGTGGTTGCCATGACTGGTGATGGTGTCAATGATGCATCTGCTCTGAAAATGGCAGACATTGGTATTTCCATGGGAATTGCTGGAACTGAGGTAAGTAAATTCGCTATATGTCAATTTGTATATCTATCATCTTGTCTTTTAGTAATTATTATTGATAATGATTGTTTCTTCTCTTTTTATGTGTCAGTCCAGGTTACCAAGGAGGCTTCAGACATGGTTCTTTCCGATGATAACTTCAGTACAATAGTTATTGCAGTTGGCGAAGGGAGATCTATCTATAACAACATGAAGGCTTTCACCAGGTTCTTCTCTTATTAATCATTATATGCTTTCTTACCTTACTAAAAATATTTCAACTTATTATGTATAGACTATAGTTTTATGAGAACCCTGGACGACATTGAGTTTGATAACCATCTTTTGCTTTTTACATAATTGTCAAGATCTTCAGCTTTGCACCCTTTCTATCATGTGCTTAGTTGTGTGCTTAGCTGAATGTCTACAGCTTTGCTGCATGGCAAACTCTATTCAGCTGACATAATGTGAATGGTACAGTTGAAATTATCACCATTGTCGAACTTATTAGGAAAGGTGAGAAGGTGGGTTCTTCTGAGGTTGCCCTTCTTGCCAAGCTCGACATCATGCCCTTCTCATATGGACTGGTTGTGCTGTCAGTTTATGATAGTGGATCTGTATTCAGCCCTGAGGTCCTTCACCTTACTGAAGATGACCTTATTGATAAATTTGGCAATGGTGTTATCTTCCCTGATACTATCTTAATAACATGCTAGTGTTGTAAGTGTTTTTGTATTACATTTGCATGCAAGTGCTCAACATTTTTCTCACTTCATTGTAGGATCCTAGCAAGTGTGCAGTTGTTGCTGCTGCTTCAGGCTATGCAGCTGCACCTGCTGCCAAGGTGGAAGAGAAGAAGGAAGAACCTATTGAGGAATCTGATGACCATATGGCCGTAATGCTATCACTTCAGCTGAGAAGAAGGATGAACCTTCATTGCAGTGTAGCTGGTCTACTCCTGTAGAAGCTCACAACTACTTGGAATGCTAGAATGGAGCTGTATGTTTTTGTAAGAAAATGAGTTTGTATTCCTTTGGGGGGTCTCCAAGTGCAAAATGAGTTGTTATCCAGTTAGTGTTCATGTCTACAATATGTACCATATATAGTCATATGTGATGTTGTTGTATTCAATACAAGGGGCAAGGTAAAATGTCCTCCCCATGTAATTGTCATTTGATTATAAATAAAAAAGTTCAATACTTCTGGAATGTGTTCGGCTTCAATTGGCATTCAATTAGAAAACTTGATCATGAACTACAAATTGACTGACTAAAATTCATAAAAAATTAGTAATGCAGAACTAGTATGTCATTAGTGGCTTTTTTCATAAGCCACTACATTCAATCAAAACTGTTTTATACAACAACATTATACAAAATAGTGGCATTTGTATAAAAGACAAATGATGGATAGTGGCTTTTCTATAAATGCCAAATGATGGTTTAGTGGCCTTTATGTGACATTTATTCGAAGCCACTAAAGACAAACGTTTAGTGGCTTTTACAACTTAAGCCACTATCTTCCTAGTGGCATTGGCGCTAGAGGCATTTTTTTAAATGTCAACAAATACCGCTAAACATGTTTACTGGCTTTTTTTTTCAGTGGCATTTCTGAAAGGCCACTAATGGGTATTTTTGCTGTAGTGTATTATTCTATAGACATCTATAAGTTTTATGGTCATCTCACAATATAAAACACAAACATATAGATTGGAAACTTGCCTTTATTGATATGATCAATGTAATATTACAAATCGTTTACATAGTATTCCATTACAATCATCAAACGATAGTGTCTATAGGCATACATACCAACAGATTCCCACTTGCACTTATACCCAATCACTCATGAATCGCAATCCAAGTAATCGAACATGTCCGTCATGTTTCTGCTATGAAAGTGCTTTTGTGAGCGGGTCATCCACATTACTTTCTGTAGGTACTCTGCAAATCTTCACATCTCCTCATTGTACGATCTCTCGTATGAGATGGAACCGCCATAGAATATGTTTGGAACGTTGGTGTGATCTTGGTTCTTTAGCCTGTGTCATTTCTTTGTTGTTGTCGCAAAACAACTCAATTGCATCACCAACGCTTGGAACCACTCTAAGTTCAGAAATGAACTTCTTGATCCACACAGCTTCCTTTGTAGCATTAGATGCGAAAATATATTCGACCTCTATTTTAGAATCCGCAACCGTCTCTTTCTTGGAACTCTTCCAGCTCACAGCTCCATTTTTTAGGCAAAACACAAATCCAGATTGCGATCTGTAGTCATCTTTGTCAGTTTGGAAGCTAGCATCGGTGTAACCCTTTACCACGAGCTCTTCCTCACCACTGTATACCAAGAATTGATCCTTAGTCCTTCTCAAGTACTTTAGGATGTTCTTTATAGCTGTCCAGTGACATTCACCTGGATCTGACTGATACTGACTCGTCATACTCAAAGCATACGACACATCAGGATGAGTACATAACATCGCGTACATGATAAATCCAATTGTTGATGCATATGGAATCTTACTCATGCGTTCCCGTTCATCGCATGAACTAGGACATTGGGCTTTAGAGATCGTAACCCCATTGGACATGGGCAAGTTACCTCTCTTAGAACCCTCCATGCTAAACCTCTTTAGTACCTTGTCAATGTATGTGCTCTGGCTTAGGCCTAGAAGCCTTCTAGATCTATCTCTATAGATCTTGATCCCTAGTATATAGGATGCTTTACCTAAATCCTTCATAGAGAAGGTCTTCCCTAGCCAACGTTTTACTATCTGATGAGTAGGGATGTCATTTCCCATCAATAGTATGTCATCCACATACACTATGAGAAATATGATTGTGCTCCCACTGACCCTTTTGTAAACACAAGGTTCATCTTTATTTTGACTAAAGCCAAACTTTTTGACTACTTCGTCAAACTATAGATTCCAACTCTGAGATGCTTGCTTCAATCCATAGATTGACCTTTGTAGCTTATAGACTTTATTGGCTTCCTTTAGATCGATAAAACCCTCAGGTTGTGTCATGTACACATCCTCAAGCAAATTCCCATTAAGGAATGTTGTTTTAACATCCAACTGCCAAATCTCATAGTCATGATAAGTTGTAATGGAAAGCATGATCATGATGGATTTAACCATGGAAACTGGTGAGAAGGTCTCGTCATAATCAACACCTTGAATTTGATAGAATCCTTTCGCAACCAATCTACCTTTATAGGTTTGAACATTTCCATCCATGTCGGTCTTCTTCTTGAAGGCCCACTTGCACCCTATGGGTTTTAACCCTTCGGGTGGATCCACCAAGGTCTATACCTTGTGGTGTGCATGGATTCCATCTCAGATCTCATGGCTTTGAGCCATTTCTCAGATTCTGGTCCCTTAGTAGCTTCTATATAGGAAGTTGGCTCATCTGCTATGCCCAATTCGTCATTGTCTTGAGTCACGAGAAATCCAAATCTCTCAGGCTCAAGTCGTGTCCTACTAGACCTACGAGGTTCCTGTGTTACATTTGGAACTTGAAATTCCACAAAAATTTGTGAGTCTTCATGTTCCTTATGTACCTCCTCAGGTTCTTTGCTTTCTTGTTGGTCTCGAACTTCTGTGAGCTCTACATTTCTCCCACTAATTCCTTTGAAAATAAATTCATTTTCAAGAAATACAGCAGTCCTAGCAACAAACACTTTGTTGTCAGTTGGTGTGTAGAAGTAGTATCCCCGAGTTTCCTTTGGGTATCCGACAAAATAGAATTTTTCCGATTTGGGTCCAAGCTTTTTAGGAAATTGTTTCCTAACATAGGCTTCACATCCCCAAATATTTAACATAGACAAATAGGGACGATTCCCATTCCATATCTCATATGATGTCTTTTGAACCAATTTGGAAGGTACATGGTTAAGTGTAAATGCTACAGTTTGAAGAGCATATCCCCATAATGATATTGGATCTTCGGATGAACTCATCATTGATCATACCATGTCTAATAATATATGATTCCTTCTTTCTGACACACCATTATGTTGTGGTGTACCAGGTGGAGTCCATTGTGATACAATACCACGATCTCTCAAAAGGTCCTCAAACTCTTGGCTTAAGTATTCTCCAACTCGATCTGAATGGAGTGCTTTAATACTCTTACCAAGTTGCTTCTCTACTTCATTCATGAAAGTCTTGAACATTTCAAGAGTTTCTGACTTATGTTTCATAAGATTACATAGCCATACCTACTGAGGTCATCAGTGAAGGTAATGAAGTATTGATAGCCTCCTGTAGCATTTGATCTAAAAGGTCCACATACATCAGTATGTATGAGCCCTAGCAGATCACTGGCTCTCTCACTGTCCAGTGAAAGGAGTCTTTGTCATCTTCCCTAATAAACATGCCTCACATGTTTCTAATGATTCAAAATCAAAAGAGTCTAGATAACTATCCTTATGGAGTCTAGATATGCACTTCTCGTTTATGTGCCCAAGATGACAATGCCATAAGTATGTTTTGTTTGAGTTGTCAAGTTTTAACCTTTTAGTATTTAATTTGTATATGCTAGTCTCAAGTTCTAACAAGTAGATACCATAAGACATAGGGGCATTTCCATAAAAGATCTCATCTTTAGAAATAGAAATAATTCCATTCTTAATGTGAAATTCAAATCCACTCTTGTCCATACAAGATATAGAAATAATATTTGTATTAATGGTAGGTACATAATAACAATTCTCTAATTCTATTACAAGGCCCGTAGGTAAAGATAAACTAATAACTCCAACTACGGTGGCAAAAACTCTTGCTCCATTAGCGACCCACAACTCGACTTGTCCCTTTTGTAAAGTCTTACTTCTTATCAGATCTTGCATATGAGAACATATGTGAGATCTACATCCGGTATCCAGTACCCATGATGAAGAAGTATTTAAGTTTATCTCAATAACGTATATACCTGAAGTGGAGATCTCTATCCCCTGCTTCTTCTTCCTCAGTTTCTCCACGTAGAGAGGACAATTTCTTTTCCAATGTCCAGCCTGGTGACAATGGTGACAACTGCCTTCTTTGGAGATCCCACCTTTAGCTTTGAGCACAGATGACTTTGGCTTCTGCATGGATTTAGAACCTTTCTTAGCCTTGCCTTTGCCTTTTGACTTTCCCTTTGTCTTGCCGATCATCATCACAGACTTGGGCTTGTCTTTCTTCATATGTGCTTCAGCTGTCCTCAACATGCCCAACAATTCTGACAATGACTTGTCAAAATTGTTCATGTTGTAGTTCATGACAAAATGACTATATGATTCAGGCAACGATTGTAGAATCACATCAATGGCCAACTCTTTACCTAGGGGAAATCCCATCTTGGATAGGCTTTCCACGCACCCAATCAAAGTGAGTATATGGGTGCCAACTGAGTCTCCCTCTTTCATCTTTCTCCTGAACAAAGCCTTGGAGACATCATAAATCTCCTATCTTGCTTGATGTTGATACATGTTCTTGAGATGTGTTACCATCTCCATGGCATTCATGTTCTCATGCTACTCTTGCAACTCATAGTTCATTGAGCACAACATCAGGCACTTGACATCCATGACATCATCAAGGTGCTTCTTATAAGCATCCTTTTCAGCCTTGGGCACATTTGCAGCGAGTTCGGCTGGCTCTAGTGTTTCAAGGACATAGAACTTACACTCATGTGTGAGAACAATTCTCAGCGTCCTAAATCAGTTGTGAAAGTTGGTTCCGGTAAGTTTGTCTTTCTCAAGGACCGATCGCAACGAGAAAGTGTGAGTGTTGTTTGCCATTTGTACAAAAGAAAATTTTGCATTTAGTCCAAAACATTTTGACTTGTAAAGATTTGATAAATGAGATTACTTAGGCCTTTAATTAATTACGCTCCCACTATTTTATTCAAATTGATAGCCCTCACTATCAACTCAGAAGATTGCAATGCACAACCTTCTAGTGAGCCAAGATCCAAAATAATTGGATCAATGCCCAGCCAACGTCGGCGTCAAAGACCAAATACTAAGGTAGGCAACTTTTGCCAATTGCATCATATGCAACTCTTGGATAGATGATCATGCACAAATCCTTTCCATGAAGCATCTGTGTGCCTCTAGGTACTTGATCCTATCAAGGTTCCCTAGTTAAGTCCAACCCATAAGCCAACACGATGAGTGTGCACCCTGCGAAGGCAGACCCACACACCCACTGTCACACTTCCACGAGATAGACAGTGTACCATGCGGAGGCGTGCCCACACATAGTCGATCAAGCTTTTCATGTGTATTGCTTTATGGAAGGCAACTAAAACTTAATATTATTAATTGAGGGGTTTTATTAATACATATACATATCCAAACACCACATACTTATAGTACATATCATATACTACTATATTCACAACCACAAACGATAGACATGTAATCACAAACACAAATGCATCGATTATGGCCATACTATTATAATCCTTTAGAGAAACAAAGGATTACGATCCACCTATGGTCTTATGCATCTCATGCAACACATGTGAATCAACCTGTAAGCCTGTAAGGATCAACATTACAATGAACAACTTCATGAATGCTTCGTGAAGTTGGAACTTTAAGTTGCTTCTTGGAATTGGATCTTCTTGTTGCTTCTCCATGGACGATCCTTGGAGTTGGATCTTTAGGTTGCTTCTTGGAATTAGATCTTCATGATGCATCTCCATGGACACTCCTTGGAGTTGGATCTTCAACTGGCCTCCTTACATCAAGTTTACAAAGAAAAAAACTAATCTTATCTCTATTACATCATATGAGTACAAATAAAAATGGAAATAATTAATTACACTTTGAAATAAGAGATGAGGCTCGGCATGCAAGACGAATACTTTATATAAAGGATCCATATGCAACCATTATACATCCATAGCATTCACAAACAAACATATCCACAAGATTGGCATCCACATTCATTAACACTTTAGTAATCAATCCAATTATTGTTCAAGATCAAACTCGTCTTCTAAATGAGTTCCTATTTGTGTGACCCTATAGGTCCCATATCATGTTGGTAGTGAAGTCCGTAACTAATGACATCACAAGAAAAGAGTGATGCCTAGTCGCACATCAGTGCTACCTAAGAGAATAGAAAGTTGGAGAACAACTTCAACCTATAATTTGTGTAAGGTGTTGCAGTGATGGTATAATTCCTTTGTCTTTGATATCCATGGTGAACTCAAGGTATGGACTTGTAATCCTCTCAACGTTCATCTCATATTCCTTGAACCAAGAGCAGACTGTCTGAGATAATGCGACCTCAATATCATATATAATTCACATGTGCATGTGAATGCATTTGTCATTCTCTCTTATCAAGTGTCCAGGATATCGATCTCTAGTAGGAGGGACAAATCTCATATCTATCACTGTAACGAACCCGCCTCCCAGTAACCCCCAATTAAGGGAGACCAAGAGGTCAGAGCCATTATCCCAATTAATAAGATCAAAGGTTCAACAAATAATCAATAACAATTATCAAATTCTACTAACTCAACTGAAAGGCTGTAATAAAATAAACTTTGCATACCTTTTTCAAAAACTTGGATATCTACTTCTATCTAGAGTCTATTCTAACTAATCCTCCTTTGTACTTTAACTCATATTTAATTCCACATATGCCACTTTACTGTTTGTCCTTTTCAATATTGTACCAAAAACGCCGACAAACAAAATGTCGGTCAGCATATCAAAATATGCTGGTATGTGGGGACAACCAAAATTCTGCAAGTATGGCTAACAATCTAAATATCACAATCAAGTTAATTAGCAAGCCAAATTACGCTTTCAATGTGACATTCTCCACCGCTTTTGCCCTAACACTGGCATACCCACCTTAGGGTATCTCTTTTTGCCATTGACTTAAGGCCACCTTCTCAATCCCGAGCTTGGTGCCTGGGGTCACCTCTCATGGTGCCCAATAGTCATGCAATATAGACCACCTTCTCATTCCTGAGCTTGGTGTTTGGGGTCACCTCTCATGGTGCCCATTGGTCTTCCCTCCTGGGTTTGACCTTTATGCATCATCCATTAGGGTGGCATGTAGGTGCGAGAATACACATTTATTTATAATTGTGATAACCATAGTGACTTTATAATTGCAATATGAACATCCAAACTGTTAAGTTGCAGTCAATGCGATTAACCATCCGGGAAAACTTCAGGAAACTAATGTGATTAATCATAATTAACCACATACCTATCAATCTATCTTAAATGTAGAAATAATTCAACCAATTAAGAAACTAAGAAAGCACACACCAATTTGATCCTGAAATGTGCATCCAATTTTCCTATCATTGATCATGCCATCAAGATCTAATAAACCTAGCTCGCTTCCTAGGGTTTCTAGTCCACTTTTAGGGTTTCCATTGCAATTACTCACAAACCCTAATTATCTCATCTATTCTTCGCAAAAGATGTTAAGGTTAACATATTACCTTAATTTTGGATAAAAGGCACAATTAACCATCAATTAAGCCCATTATGCCTCTTTTACTTTAAAACTACCATTTTTATCCTTTTTAATTCATGACAAGATTATTAGGCCTAATTTTCATCAATTCATAGTTCATTATGGTCTAATTCTCATATGAACTCTATTTGTTATTAATTCTACCTTTATCCATTAGAAAACCCTAATTACTACATTAAGGGTATTTATCCACAATTAGGAACTTTTATACTTGAAATAGCTTGGAATCGTCACATCTCAACTTTATTCATGATTTTAAATAATTAAAACCATTATGAGTCACATTTACTAATATTAGGGTTTCAAGGCCCATTAAAGCATATTTATGCACATGAATATCTAAATTAAACTAATTACATGCAAAGTTCATCCTTTTTATTTTTAGTGCACCTTTTTATAATAAATAGGTTAATATCAACTTTAATCATCCATTAAACCCATTAATCATCTCAAAATAGGGGTTCTTAATCATTAAAGCATTAAAGTTGATAACTTCCATTACTTTTCAAATAGCAAGAGAAATTAGCCTCCAAAACATTTTTATTGGATTCCTCTCATTTTTCTGAGCAATTTTCATATTTTATATGTACCAATCCGAGCTACCAATATTTAACTACGAATTTTGCAATAAAACCTTACTTGGGCCAATCGGGAGCTGCCACATCGTTGTTTCCATGCAACATTGGTGTGTTTGAAAACATTTCGAAAAGATGGTTTTGCCCTTGGTAAGTGGATCACTCCTTCAATACCCGAAAGGGTAGAACGGTCCAATGGCCCAAAGCCTTCTTCTACCTCGTGCCACCTCCAGGCTGCCGCCCTAGCAGCCAAGGATGCAGCTTCCCTTCCTCCCCTGGACCTCGACGACCCTTGGGGACATGTCCTCTTGTCCCGTCAGCCTCCGCCACACCTGCAGGGGCTCCGAGTTGCTTCTGAGGTGGCAGGGATCGGAGTGGGCATACCTACAACCCCGCCGCCATATGCATCCGTGCTGCAGCCGCTGCGCTCAGCTAGGGTGAGGGGACGTCCACCCAAACATATCATGAGATCGTGGAAGCAACAAGC